>JAQQTO010000043.1:6220000-6820000 GCA_029884595.1 Ormosia semicastrata | reverse complement strand
AATCCCTAGTTGCCGCTTGAGTTTCCGGATTTCCTCATTGTCCTTTGAAGCAATCAACATGTCATCAACATACAAAAAGAGAAATACCCCCAAGCCTTCCTTGACCCACTTGACATACACACAACTATCATAGTTGCTCCTCACAAACTTGTTTTTCTCCATGAATTCATCAAACCTAAGGTACCATTGTCTTGGGGATTGTTTTAAGCTATAAAGAGACTTATTAAGCAAGTATACCTTTCCTTCATCACCTTTCTTGATAAAACCTTCCGGTTGAGCCATAAAGATTCTCTCCTCAAGGTTGCCATGAAGAAATGCCGTCTTCACATCCATTTGTTCTAGCTCTAAGTCATATTGAGTGACAAAGGCTAGCAACACCCTAATAGATGTATGCTTCACTACCGGTGAGTAGATCTCATTGTAGTCCACTCCTTCCCTTTGCGTAAAGCCTTTTGCCACAAGCCTTGCTTTGTACCTTGGCTTCTCCACCCCCTCAATGCCCTCCTTTCGCTTGAAAATCAACTTGCACCCAACAATCTTTTGATCTTTTGGCTTGTGCACAAGTTCTCATGTATGGTTCTTGTCAACCGAATCCATCTCATCTTCCATTGCTTGAGTCCATAGGTTCTTCTCTTTGCTTTCCATTGCTTTCTTGTAACACTTCGGCTCCGACTCATCTAGATCTTCCGAAGCTAGCAATGCATAAGAAACTAAATCCGCATATCCGTACCTTACCGGTGCTCTATGGGTTCTCCTTGTCCAGTCCCTTGCCAATTGGTATCTCTCAAGGTCGTCACCTTGATCTTCTACCTCTAAGTTCCCCTCCTGATTATTCGTGTCTTCATCCCTTGTATTACTATCTTCTCCTAAAGGCTCCACCTCAATTTGAGTTCGGTCTTTGACATGACTTTGCTCCATATCACCTTCCCCAACTCCCTTTTGAGTCTCCTTAGGCCAATAGTACTCGGACTCTCTAAAGACCACGTCTCTACTAATGATGCACTTTGAAGATCCACTGTCTTCATACCAAAGCTTGTAACCCTTCACCCCTTCCGGATACCCTACGAACATGCACTTCTTTGCTCTCGCATCAAGTTTTCCTTGCTTTTGGTGTGCATAAGCTACACATCCAAATACCCGCAAGTTCTCAAAATTTGGCGGATGACCGGTCCACACTTCTTCCGGAGTTTTGAATCCCAATGCCGTTGAAGGACGCCTATTCACAAGATAGGCCGCCGTGTTAACGGCTTCTCCCCAAAATCTTTCAGGTGCCCCGCCTTCAATCATCATGCATCTCACAATCTCCAAGAGTGTTCTATTCATCCTCTCTGCCACCCCATTTTGTTGTGGAGTATAGGAGACGGTCTTGTGCCTTACCACCCCTTCATCTTTGCCAAATTGGTCAAATTCTTGGTTTAGAAATTCTAACCCATTGTCGGTCCTCAATTTCTTCACCTTCCTCTCGGTTTGGATTTCGACCATCTTCTTCCATTCCTTGAACTTTCTGAGTGCATCGCTCTTGTTCCTTAGAATGTATACCCAAACCTTCCGAGAACAATCATCCACAATCGACAAGAAGTATTTCCCTCCACCTAGAGACTCACTTTGTGATGGCCCCCACAAATCCGAATGGACATAGCTAAGTGTCTCCCTTGTAACATGAGACGACTTACTAAACTTCACCCGTGTTGCCTTGCCATAGATGCAATGTTCACAAAATTTCAACTCTCCAAGTTTCTCACTTCCCATCAATCCTTGTTTATCTAATTCTTGCAACCCTCTCTCGCTTACGTGACCAAGCCGTTTATGCCATAGGCTTGCCAAAGAGCTCTCCTTAGGTTCCATTACCGCCGCCGCCGTACCAACTACGGTACTCCCTTGAAACATGTAAAGACTTCTCTCCTTTACTCCTTTCATTACCGCTAGCGACCCTTTTGTAACCTTCAAGACACCCTTCTCACCTTTCCAAGCAAAACCATGATCATCAAGCATTCCTAGAGAGATTAGATTTCTCTTTAGCTCGGGGGCGTGCCTCACTTCCAATAGAACTTTTTCAATCCCATCATGAGTCTTTAACCTCACCGAACCAATACCGACCACCTTGCACGGTTTGTTGTTCCCCAGCAATACATGACCTCTGTCGATTTCCGTGTAGTCTTCAAACCACTCACCGTTTGGAGTCATATGGAACGAACATCCCGAATCCATGATCCAATGTCCGCCTTGAGTGCTAGAAGAGGCTACTAGCACATCGGCGTCTTCTTCACTGTCATCTTATTGCACAATGGCAGCTTGAACTTCACCTTGAGGCTTCTTGTCCCTTCCCCTTTTCAGACAATCTCTTTTGAAATGTCCCTTCTCGTGGCATGCAAAACACTTGACATCTTTCTCGCCACCCCGAGATTTGGACCTTGCCTTTCCTTTTCCCTTTATATCTTTCTTGATTGGTCTTCCTCTAACTATCAAACCTTCCCCCATGTGCTCGCCTTGGTCGTTCTTCCGTTTCTATTCTTTGGCCTTGATAGCCCCTATAACATCACTCAAACTTATAGTTTCTCTCCCATGTTGTAGAATTTCCACAAAGGTGTCATAAGACCTTGGCAGAGAATGAAGCAACACTAAAGCCTTATCCTCATCATCATACGTGATTCCAATATTCTCCAAGTCCATGATTAACTTGTTGAAATCATTGATGTGAGCTTGAATTTCTTTTCCCTCCACCATCTTCCATGTAAAGAACCTTGCCTTGAGATATAACCGGCTAGACAAACTCTTGGTCATGTATAAATATTCGAGTTTCAACCACACCTCCGCCGCACTCTTGCACTTCACTATTTCTCGTAGCACATTGTCACCAAGGCAAAGAATCAAAGTGTTGTACGCCCTATCGAGCGCCTCCTCCTTCTTCTCCGCTTCCATGGTCTCCGGGAGCTTTCCCTCAAGTGCCTTAATGAGTCCAAGATTGCCTAGGTGAGCTCTCATCTTCATCTTCCATAAGCCAAAATCATTTGTCCCATCAAACTTTTCAATATCCACCTTAGAACTTGAGCTTGCCATCTCACAGGAATTTCTTCAAACACTTGGTGAGCAGAAATTTCTAACCTTTGTTCTAACCACAGAAACAACCCAACTTGACCACCTTGAACCTTAGCTCTTGATACCAATTTGTTGTAGAATAATTACTTAGTAAACCCCAAGCAATCACAGCAAGCACACACAATGCGGAAATGGGAAAGTAGTGTAGAAACCAATACCAAGAATGCACAAAAGCAAAATAGAGAAGAGTATAGAAGAGTAACACACTTGATTTACCCTGGTTCAGCCAATGTAGCCTACATCCAGCATTTAGAGATCCTCCACTAAGATTAGAACAAGATTACAAATGATTTGGGAACAAGCTCTCCAATAGGAACACCCTCCTATCAAGCTTTCTCACACTCTTACTCTCTTGTCCTCCTTCCCCTTAGCAATCTCTTGTCTCTCTTGTGTTTTTCCTCTCAAGATATCCCTAATTTGTTGCCTCTGTATTTTCTCTCTCGTACCAACCCTAGGAGCTAACCAGATATATATATGGAAGAGGGTAAAATAAAACAGCTTGACGAGAAAAAACTAACTGGTGCGTGTCAGAAACTGCACCATGGCCGGCTTATTAGCCATGCATGGCGCACTGTGTTTTCCTGCACTCTTGATTGCTTCTCCATCTGCTGCTATACCACTTCCCCTCATGGTGTCCAATACTTGTCCAACATCTCAGGGCAACAATGAGACATCCTCACATATATCTTAATCACATGTAATTAAAAGGACAAACAAGAAGACTACAAAACCAACAACATAAAATATCTACTATGTGTAATTTGAACCATCATTGCTGTTGTACAAAATAAGCTGCTCAACTATTGATAAGATTTAGATGAGTCCATTGGAGTACCAATATGATAGAACTGCAGATAAAGATATATTAGTAAGTGGAGGATTCTAACATACACCATTGTTGCTTTTGGTGCAGTGTTGCACAAACATTTTAGCCCATTATTAGAGATTACTTGTTTTTTTTTTACCTCCACCACCTCACTCACTATCACCTGAACCACCACTCTAACCCAAATCTCGCACCATCGCCAAATCTCTTCCTTAAGCCATACCATTGCGCAGAACCCTGACGGACGTCACGAGCACCGTGCCACCATCTCAGTCACATCCCAAATGACCACCAGCCACCTATTACCATCCTTTTACTCATCGTCGTGCTGCTGTCCACCGCCTCCCCCCCACTGAAACCACCATTTTCAACCTTGACCAAGACACGAGAACCACCATGGCTATGATGAAGACTCAACTCAGAGAAAGATGAAGAAACCAGATCTGAGTTTGGCTTGCACAAAGATGAACAAATCAAGAATTGGGTACAGAATCGAACACATACATATATGAGCAAGAAGTGGTTGAGGTCATGCAACCAGATCAGGATAGAGATGAACAAAGTCGAACACGAACAGTGGAAGTCCCAAAATCATTGTGTCGCGATCGCTAGGCACGACGGCTATGGCACAAGCGAAGGCTGGCTCTAAGTCAGTGGGTCTTTATTTGAGGGTCCTGTGCGTGGTGGAGATTTCGGGATTGGGTATTAATGGTGGATCTCAGGCAAGGAGCGGAAGCTTGCAGGTAACCGACAACTAGGGTGACGACAATTCAAGGTCATGGTGGTTGAAAGCCTAAGGGTGGTGGGAACTCTGATATGTTGGTCCAACGGTGACAATCATGGTTGAAATGTTAACCACTTTAGGAGGTTTCAAGTCTTTAATCTATGTCCTTCATTTTTATATCAGTAAATCAATGACTATAATATTGTAGTGCATTGATGCACCACAAAGTTGATGGTGCATTATAGACAAAGCCTTAGTGAGATACCATGTTGGCAGACTTTCTCATATGGTTTTGCCTCTTCTAAACTCTAAAGTGAGAGTATATTTTAAGAGTAAAGTACAAAAACATAACCGTTGACAAAAAAATTAAGGGTTTATGATTTTATAAGATACATACATTTATATATCAAATCATATATGCATGATAGTTCATTCTCTTAATTATTCATTAACAATTATGATCCAACACTATATCGTCTAAAATACACTCCTTACTTTAAAAGAGCAAAATCCTACTCATATAGAACTGACGAACAATTACAATATATGACAATTCATTTTCTTAATTTTTCATTAACAATTACTATCCAACACTTTATCATTTGAAATACACTCTTCATTTTAAAAGAGCAAAATCCTTCTCATATAGAACTGACAAGTAATTACAATTTATGACTTAGTTGGCATGTTAAGATATTATGTGACTGAGCATACTTTACTTATAATGTAAATGTTCAATTTTCACTTGAAACACCTTATTGTTAGGGCCAGGTTATCAAACATTTGATGAAAATTTATTCTACACCAGAAGATTATATGAGAAGCACCTTGTAATAGACCCCAAAAAAAGAGGGGGGAAATAATTAACATTACATTCGTGTGTTAGAATAATATAAAAGATCATATAGTAAGTAAAAATATATAAATAATAAGAAATTATGCATTAAAAATATCTAATATAGTCTTATAATAAGCGACGACTCATAATAGTTCTAACAAAAATGTTCAGTATATCATGATAAAGTAAAGGGAAAAAAATATCAATATTAAATTTTATTAAAAGAAAAACGTCATTGTCACCAAATAAATTCCTCTTAATTATATCTTTTATTTTTAGTAAAGTAAAGTATTGTTAAAAAAATTATTAAGAGAGATGTAAAAAAATTAGAAAAAATAAATGTGTTAAAACTTCTTACTATACAAAGATCTCCAATTACATTGAAAATTTTCAGTGATATTAATTAGAATATCTGCTAAGAATATTTGTCAGCAGGAAATACATTAACTTCTAAAATTTTATTAATCAAATTCTAAAAATAAACATTTTACTAAAAAATAATATTACCCTATTTAATTGATATGTGTAATTATAAGTATCTTTGTAAAAGAAGACAAATATAAATTACAATAATTATTTCATCATTATGGAAAATTCCATTTTGAAAAGGAAACATTAAATTTATCCCCAAAGTACATTAGTTAAAAGTATAAAAATTATGTAGTTGGTGATGTACCAAAAAAAAATTTATGTGTTTGGTAGCTTGGTGCTATTAAATTGTTGATATTCAAAAGAATAAAATTAAACTTATAATAAATAATGACTTAGAATTTATTGAAATAATAATATTATCTAAAGAGAAAAGACTGCATATTAAAGGAAGCAAGGGATATTATATCTAATGATTGGCTCACTCCTTAGCTTTGTGATAACTAGCACTTCTAAAGTATAGCGTGTTTAAAATAATTCTCCACACCCCTAAAGTCTTTTTATGCACAACAACGTAAAATCACGTTTCCATATTAAAAATACAAATGAGAAAAATTAAAAAAACACTTAAAACTTTTTTCAAGAGGAATTGGGTTTTCTAAATGAGACGTCCACTTTACAGAGTAAGTATTGAAAACTTTTTTTATGATTATGTAGGTTTATTTTTTTTATTCTTTAAGTATTTTTTCGTTTAATAAGTGAAAAATTAATTTTTCAGGATATGATTTAACCAAATATCTCTTTTAATAATTTATTTTCATACACAAAAATTTTGATATTAAACTCAAAACTATATACTTAAAAAACTTAATTTTTTTTCCTTAAACTAACACATATTGATATAATTATATAGATTGAGTATTGAATACAATTATCTAAAAGTATAATTTGAATTTTATTTACAATTACACAAAAAATATATTATCACCTGGAGATAATTTTGTGTTTGTCATTTATATCATACCATTACAACAATTTGTCACATTGTGTTAAAACTTATTAATGGTTAGAAATTTTGAAAGATTAGAGATGATATGGTACAAGATCAGAAATATCAAAATATTAAAATTATAAGTAATTAAAAGAGAATATAAATAGACAAAAACGAATGTGAACAACCTTATGCTACAAAATATTAAGATTTAATATATATTGTTTATAAAAAATATTGCATTAATTACCAAATAATTATGCAATCATAAATGACAAAAAAGAAAGACGAATACCTTAAGTGTCCGTTTGGTTTCTGGAATTGAGCATGGAATTAGAGTTTAGAATTGGAATTGGACCTCTTAATTCTAATTTTTATGTTTGGAATATCATTTAGAATTGGAATTGTAATTTCATAAACTAATTCCATGGAATTGAAAAATAACTAAGTTAAGCCTTTCTCAATTCTTAACCTATACCATAAGAATTATCAATTCTATAGTTTAAAAATTAAACTTTCTCTCTCTCTCTTTCTCTCTCCACATTTATTTATGAATAATCATATTTATTGAGATTTTATATTTATATAAAAATTATTTATATTTTTATATAAAAATTATTATAATAGTTATTTATTTTTTATAAAAAAATTCATGAAAATTTTCTTTATGAAAAAAAAAATAATTATTATATTATAAAAATATTACTTATGAATATTTTTATTAATTTTATTTTTGTAAATAATTTTTTAATATTTTAGATCATATCTTTAAACAATAAAATTATAATTGAATTTAGAATTACAATTTCTTATCTTAATTTTTTGACAACTCCAAACATAAATTTAAGATTCTCGACTAATTCTAATTAAAAAATTGGAATTGAAATTAAAATTCATGTTTCAATTCCAATTCCGCTTATCCAAATATTATCTTCTTAATAGTTTTCAAATTTCTAATATATTAATGATAATGATTTTTTTATCTGATAATAATTAATTTTTATAAATGTCAAATTAATAATGACTCAACATTTCAAATTAGATGTCTGCAATTATGAATACAGGTTTTATAAAAAAAAACCTCATGAATAAAAGTTAAATTCTTTTTTTACAAATAAGTCAATGATCAAGATTTTATTTGTCAATATTTTTTAAAGTACATGTGTCACAAACTGGACATGTGGCAAGTCTGTACAAGTTCCAACTTTTCTTATAATATGGTTAATAACTATACTAATATTATATATTGATATCAAGATATTGATATATTGTTTTTTTTTTTTGCAAGAGAGCATTAAAACTACACTTGATAATGATATGTTTGGAATAATTTATTTTATATTTAAAATAACTTTTAATTAAAATATTTCAAAGAGGGCTTTTGAAAGGAAAATGGTTAGTTTTTCAAAAATAATTAAATCTAAATATGTACTTAATTTGATTGGTGTGCTTAAAGAAATTTTTTTTTTTGCTAACGAGTGGTATAAAAATATTAGATAAAAAATATTAAATATTAAATAAAAATAAAGAATTTAATATTTTTTATTTTTAATTAATTTATAAATGTTCTAAATATACTTATTAACAAAATTTTAAGAGATAATATGTATACAAAATTCTATTAAATGCAATCCACAATAAAAAAACTGGACAACTCATTTTGAATATTATAAGTAAAAAAATAATACTTAAAATAATATTATATATTTCCATAATCCTAATATAATAAATGATTTATTTTTTATTTATTGAATATTTAATATTACTATTTTCTTAAGTTAGTTAATTCTAAAGTATATGTTTGAGAAAAATTATTTTTAAAAAATTAATTACTTATATTTTAAAATTATTTTAAATTTTATTTAAATATAAGTTATTTTAAAAACAAAATAAATTAATACAAACTAAAGATAAAAAAAATTATACTGACCTTTATTAATATTTAATTTAATTATATCTCATATCCTTTTTATTTGCAATTTTATACTAAACTTCTCTATAAAAAATAAGTACAATAAATAAAAGAGAATTAATATAATTATAATATAAATTTTAAAAAATAATATAATAATAATATAAATATTAAAAAATTAATATAATTTTTAAATAAAAAATTATTAAATATAATTAAGTCAAATTTTAAAAAAATAATTATAATTTTTTCTAAAAAAATATGAATACTAGTAGTGACAATTATTTATTTAAAAAGATTATTATATATTTTTTAAAAATATATATATTGTTGATATTTTTTTTAAAAGTGTGAGATTTAATAAAAAATAAAAAAGTAATATTAAAAAATATAAAAAAATTTATATACATAAGAATATCAAAAATATTATTTATTGCACCGTCCGTTTGCGGATGCTCCATTACCATAAATATTACTGCCATAGCTGAGATATCACGTCAGAATCAAAGGAGAGCAGAGCATTACAGAGAGAGTGAGAGAGAGAGAGAGAGAGAGACAGAGAGAAGATAGATATGGCCAAATCATCTGAAAACGAATTCCCACTCAAGGCTTTTGGCTGGGCTGCTAGAGACACATCTGGCCTCCTTTCTCCCTTCCATTTCTCCAGAAGGTTTAACCCTTTCTTCTCTTCTCCCTTGATTCCTTCTCTTTTGTTTTTCCCTCGAACTCATTGTAACGATTGCTGCTTTTTTTTTATTCGCATAATATTTTTTTTGGCATTTTCTCGTTGAGATGAACAGAACTCACTCTCCTTAATTTTTACGTACTTTTTATTACTTGCTCCAGTAATTTTTCACATGCCCATTGCCCACCTTGTTTGTAATTTTGCAGGGAAAATGGCTCCGATGATGTCACTCTCAAAATCCTTTATTGTGGGGTTTGCCATTCCGATCTGCATACCATCAAGAACGACTGGGGTTTCACAACTTACCCTGTTGTTCCTGGGTATCATCTTTTTTTTCCACAATTTGTTTATTCACGTTAATTTCTTCACTGTTTAATAGCTTAGAAAGTGGATATTATCAATCGAACAACATCAATTCAAACTTCTTGGGTTTAGTTCCTGTTTGTCTTTGATTGATAATTTATCTATATAAAAAAAAATTGAAGGTTATAACGTAAAATAAAGGATCTCGCTAACGAGTGCATTAAGGTATTTGTTAAGAATCATTTAATACTTTCTATTATATACTTTCGTTTAATATTTTTTAATTTTTGTTTCCTTAACTATAAAATCGTTAGTAGATCCCATCATGGATTTAAATTGCTGTTACGATTACGTTGGGTTTATTGCAATTGTGGAAAATTGTGAAAACGGTCGCAATTGCGGTCGCGATACAGTTGCGGAAACCACAAAAACTATAATATTGCAGCTGTAATTGCGATTGCGGATAGCAATTTAAAACCATGGATCCCATAATATAATATGACACCATTTAATGTGGTGGGACACATATCCATTTCTCTTCATAATGGTTGAACCAAAGACGGTTGTATTTTGGATCTAAATTGTTGATAGACATAATTTATCTTTGGACTTTAGTGTGTACTAAGTGAAGAAAGAAAAGGCTGAACCTCTCATAAAAGAAACACCTAACCTATCAGGGAGAAGGAGGTCTAGTTCAAACAACGACACGAGCAAAAACTTCAAACCAATAGTGCAATTTTTTGTTTTTGGTGTAACTGATGCAATATTTGTTAGTGGAATTTAAATGAATTAAGTGACTTGAATTTTTAAAGTTTCTCAAACATGAGTAACAAATAACAGTTTGAGGCTTACATGTCTTTGTGCAATAGTCAACACTGGACATGGTAATACTTGCTTTAAAAATCAGGACATGTTTGAGTTTAGCCTGCATTGAATTTTATATTTGTGTTTTGCAGGCATGAAATTGTTGGTGTTGTGACAAAAACTGGAGATAATGTGAAAAAATTCAGAGTGGGTGATAAAGTTGGAGTTGGTGTAATAGTGGACTCTTGTAAGGCATGTGAGAGTTGCCAGCAGGATCTGGAGAATTACTGTGTTCGACCTGTATTTACCTATAACTCTCCTTATAATGGGACACGAACCCATGGTGGCTATTCTGATTTCGTGGTTGTTCACCAGCGGTTTGTAATCAAATTTCCTGAGAACTTGCCCCTTGATGCTGGTGCTCCACTACTGTGTGCTGGGATTACTGTCTATAGCCCAATGAAATATTATGGGATGACAGAGCCAGGTAAACATTTAGGCGTGGCAGGGCTTGGTGGGTTAGGCCATGTTGCAATCAAATTCGGTAAAGCATTTGGGCTGAAAGTTACTGTCATTAGTGGATCTCCAAACAAGGAATCTGAGGCCATTGAAAGACTTGGAGCTGATTCTTTCCTTGTTTCCACTGACCCTGCAAAAATGAAAGTAAGTGAGATACGAATCTAGAAAACGTTTAAATGGAACTTGTTGCATCTAGGTTCTGGTCATACAGTTGCATATGAATTAGTAAGGAAAATGAAAATGATATTCTCATACTACTCTTGGGCTTCTCTGTGGTAGCAAATAATTTATTCTTTGTTTGTTATAATTTACTATTTTGCAATGATAATCTTTTATCACTGTTTAAAAGTTCGGTTATTGACACATTTCAAAAGTTAACGAATAATGGTGAGTTACTAGCAAGAGCTAGCTACCGATGAGAAGTGAAAAAGTAGTGTAATAGAAAGTGATTTGAAAGTATCATTTTCCTATTAGAAAGCTAGAATAAATAATTTGGCTGTGTAGAACAAAATGTTCAGATTGACTTTGCAGCTGTACTTAATATTAGCCTTAAAATGTGTCTCAACACTAGAATACCTCACTTCCTCCCTCAGCTGGATAAATGGGATGAGCTGAACCATCCGAGCACTGTGGAATATAAGAAACCAACCATGTTCTGCTTCTCCATGATAATCAATAGTACTAGAATGGATTGAATGATTGCTGAATTGCTCATAACGCCTTTGTATTTTTGTGCATATTTTATGCAGGCAGCTATGGGAACAATGGACTATATCATAGACACAATTTCTGTTGTTCATCCTCTGATTCCACTGCTTGGTCTACTGAAGCTGAACGGGAAGCTGGTCACTGTGGGGTTGCCTAACAAGCCGCTCGAGCTGCCAGTCTTTCCGTTAGTTATGGGTAAGCCATCAATAACCTCCAATATGGTATAATGTGGTTCCGTATGTTACTAACAACACAAGGTGAAAAGAACCTGATTTTATATTAGCACAACTTGTCCCTGACAAATAGCCCATCACCTGGAGTGTAAGTTGTTCCTAATAAGCTGAATGGAAGACAATTATTGAATTGTTATAGGTTCAAGATTTTCCAAAATATTGTCAGATTTAAATACATTGGATCCTGGTGAATTGGATTCAAATTTAGTAGTTGCCTTTTTCTTTTTTCTCTTTATTATTTAATGCCATAACGTGTAATTTTCTTAGCGATGTTTAAAACCAAAGAATGAATCTCCAATCCTGCACATCTGAAACGAACATTTCTAGTAGTTTATCTATACTTAAAACTTTCAGCAGGTCTGCATTTCCTAGTAATGTATGAATTTGCTCAATGAAATGTCTAAATTGTCCTATGTCACACCTGCAGGACGGAAGCTTATAGGAGGGAGCAACATTGGAGGGATGAAGGAGACTCAAGAGATGCTTGATTTCTGCGGAAAGCACAACATAACTTGTGATATTGAGCTGATTAAGATGGACCAAATCAATATAGCCATGGAAAGGCTTGGCAAATCTGATGTGAAATATCGCTTTGTGATTGATGTGGCGAAGTCCTTCTCTAGTTTGTAGAGGCCACCTTGATTCTTGAACTCTTTGCATGTGAGCCCTTAGATGTCTCATTATTCTTGAACTCGTTATTATTATTTTTTGACGGTCTCTCTTTTCTTCGATATTCAACTTCATAAAGTCCTAGACTAAGCGTTTTATTCTGTCGGCTATTTCACCCCCCCCCCCCCCCCTTTTTTTATCTTTGCTGTATCATGTTTTGTGACGTACATCTCAATCCAACCGGCTATCGTTGGACTTTATCCCCTCTATTGGTTTCACTGCTTTCAAATGCAATAATTTGTTGGCGAATGCATTTTGTGTTTAGCGATTTTGTGCGGGTTAAAGGCTCTATGACATGATATTTTATAACGAATATTGGTTGTTTGTACTTTCTTGGACAAAAATAAAATTAGCATAGTTAAGTCTCGTGTATTGGTAGTTTAATTGGTAAAAGTTAAGGACATGTAAAAAGAATAATGAGCTTCAATCTTTATAAATACTCTGCATTCCACTTTCTTATCCTTTATTCCTTTTTTTGAGCTCTACTAAGAGTTCTCTTTGCTAGACTCCCAGAATAAGTTATAAGCCTTAAAAAATAAATATAGATAATATATTTTGTTTAAAGAAACAAGTTTTTTGGGTAGATATTTGGAAGAAACAATTTAACAGTAACCTTTTCAATGTGAGGTTCAGTCAGTCCAACAGTAAAGAAATATATACATCAAAACAAAACAAGTTTCAGTGAGAATATGCATCAAAACAAAACAACTTTCGTTGTAAATGCATTTTGACATTTCCCAACAATTATAGGCTTTGGTTAGTGCATTCATTTGTTTCTATAAATAGAAACAATTGAGAGGAAGGAAACATATCAAATCCTCACAATTAAAAGAAGAAGAAAATATATCAAATCTTCACAATCAAAAGAGGAAGAGAGTGAGAGAAAAATAGAGTTTCATAGAGAATTTCTTAAGAGAGAAAAATAATGAGTCAAATTATGAGAATTCTATCCACAAATTGAAGATACAATATCATTGTATTTTTATATTCTCGTTATTTTATATAGTGGAAGTTTAAGTGGTCTACGGGTCCCGTGGTTTTTCCTTACTCACATTGAGAATGTTTTTCTGACTAAAATTTTCTGTTGTTATTACACTTGTTTTACGTTTCCGCATAGTACCTATTTTTTAGTTCACAGGGGAGGAAAATTATGCTGACATTTCCCAACAGTAGTATCAGAGCTCTCAGAGCTCTTGGATACTAGGTGTCGGATTCATAAAAAAATTCTTAGTATGCTCTGTGGTTGCAGCATTGTCTGATCTTCCACATCAGAAAAGAATTATTCTCGTTACTGGAAATAACGTGTGGTGGTGTGAAAGTGCTGTCTAGGAAAAGTTCTGGCTAGGAAAGGCTTGGTATTTAAGTGTCTCCATTAGTGACCCATGTCTCTTTCCTGGGAACTTACCTGGTGCACTTTTTGCATACTACAATTATTGTATACGGTACTATTTACCTATATGGCACTATTCACGTGTATTGTATTGGCCTGTGTAACTCAAGATGGAAGGAGCTGTCACTCATGATGGAGAAATATTCAAGCTAACTACAGATAATTACTCCTATTAGAAGCCGATAATGGAAGACCACTTATACTGCAAAGATTTGTATGAGCCAATCACCCAGAAAGATAAATCGGAGGGGAAGACCGACAAAGAACGGGAGCTCCAGAATCGGAAAACAGTAGCTATGATTCAAAAATATATTGACAGAAGTTTGTTCGAACATGTATCAACTTATACCAATGCGTATGATTTGTGGACGAAACTTGAATCCTTGATTCAAAAGAAGACGCTCAGGAATAAAGCCCACCTTGTTAGACGACTGGTGAAGTTGGAGTACTCGGATGGTCAGAACATTATCGAACATTTGAATACCTTCAAAGGTATTGTGAATCAACTGACAAAGACAGAAATGAAGATAGACGATGAGTTGCAAACTCTTCTACTCCTTAGTTCTCTACCTGAGAGTTGAGACACTCTAGTTGTTACTCTTAGCAATTCTGCTCCAGAAGGAAAG
This sequence comes from Ormosia semicastrata, assembly GCA_029884595.1. NCBI lineage: Eukaryota > Viridiplantae > Streptophyta > Magnoliopsida > Fabales > Fabaceae > Ormosia > Ormosia semicastrata. Next base: position 6,805,307 of record JAQQTO010000043.1, on the reverse strand, counting down.
CTTAGCATGAATTCTATTACAGATAGTTTGCTGAATGAAGAGTCAAGATGGAGAGAAAGGGGCTTGAATAACCAGTTTGAAGCCAACGTTGTAGACAACAAAGGAATGAGTAAGAATCGTGAAAAATGAGGTCGTGAAAAATCACAAGGTAGATCCAAATCTCGCACTAGACTAAGTTGTTATTACTGTGGTAAACCAGGCCACATAAAGTCTGAGTGCAGATTCTTGAAGAGAGACCAACATGCTGGAATAGTCCATCCTGACCATATTAACCCAAAGAAGAAGAAGGAAGATGGAACAACTACTGCAGTAGCCTCGACTGATGAGAATATATTTCTTGTCGGAGAAGAAAATTATCTAAACATTGCATCCGATGATTGCATATGGATAATTGATTCCGGAGCATCCTTCCACGTAACTCCTCATGAAGAATTTTCGTCATCATACCAAAAAGCAGACTTTGGTACGATGAAGATGGGAGATCATGTCACAAGCAAGATTGTTGGCATTGATGAAGTAACGATGATTACTGAGAATGGAAACAAACTTATGCTGAAGGAGGTAAGACATGTTCCAGACATGCGTCTGAACCTTATCTTAGCAGAAAAGTTAGATGAAGTTGAGATGATAAATCAATTTGGTGCTGGCAGATGGAAACTCAGCCGAGGAAGCATGATTATTGCTCGCGACAAAAAGGAAGGCTATCTGTACATTATGCAGGGAAATATATGCAAAGGGGAGATGAATGTTGCTCAAGACGCAAGCAAGGAATTGTGGCACAAACGATTGGGCCATATAAGCGAGAAGGGCTTGAAAATCTTAGCAAAACACTATCTTCTAAACATAAAAGGGCAGCCACTTGAATCCTGTGAAGACTGCCTAGCAGGCAAACAACACAGAGTATCTTTCGAAAGATCAAATGATGCAAGAAGAAGAAAGCAGATTCTAGATCTTGTTCACTCAGATGTTTGCTCAACATCTGAAAAGTCCCTTGGCAGTGCCCAATATTTTGTTACCTTCATTGATGATCACTCCAGGAAAGTGTGGGTGTATCCATTGAAGACAAAAGATCAAGTTCTTCAAGCTTTCAAGGAGTTTCATGCTTCTGTAGAACGAGCATATGGAAGAAAGCTGAAATGCTTGAGAACTGACAATGACGGAGAGTATAGAGGTCCATTTGAGGATTATTGCAAGAATCATGGGATAAGACATGCGAAAGTACCCCCAAGACACCTCAGATGAATGGACTAACTGAGAGAATGAACAGAATGATTGCAGAGAAAGTCAGGAGCATGCTTTCTCATGCAAAACTCCCCAAGGCATTTTGGGGTGAAACAGTAAAAACTGCAGTTGATTTGATCAATTTGTCTCCTTCAAGACCTTTAAATGGAGAGATTCCAGAAGAAGTATGGTCTGGAAAGAAAGCTTCTTATGGTCATTTGAGAGTCTTTGGGTGTAGGACATTTGTCCACATTTCTAAAGATGAAAGAGCAAAGCTTGATGCAAAGACGAAGGAGTGCATATACTTTGGTTCACCAAGTGATGAACTTGGTTTCGGATTATGGGATCCTGTAAACAAGAAGATTGTTCGAAGCAGAGATGTGGTATTCTATGAAGATCAGACAATCCAGGATATTCAGCAATTTAAAAAGCCAAAGACCATTGTGGTACACAATTCAGGGGGGAGATTTCTCAAAGGAATGAGCAACCTGATCAGACATTACAACCCCATCAGATGGAGCAACCTAATCAGACAGAACAACCTGACTAGACAGAACAAAGTTAGGCAATGCAAGGAGAATAGATGGAGACTGATCAGGTAGAACAAGAACCTCAAGTGAGAAGATCAACGAGAGTCAGACAACTATCAAGATAGTATTTCTCAGATGATTATGTCACTCTCACTGATGAAGGAGAACCTCAAAGTTTCATAGAATCCATTGAGACGAATGATAAAGAGAAATAGATGCAAGCCATACAAGAAGAAATACAGTCCCTGAAATAGAATCAGACGTCTGACCTGGTGAGATTACCAGATGGATGAAAGACATTGAAAAATAAGTGGGTATTCAAACTCAAGACTGAAGAGAACAACCCAAACCCCAGGTACAAAGCAAGGATTGTTGTGAAAGGGGTGCAACCAGAAGAAAGGCATAGATTTTGAAGAAATCTTTTCACCAGTGGTGAAGATGACATCTATCAGAGCAATCCTTAGTCTAGCTGCAAAACTAGGCTTGGAGATAGAACAGCTTGATGTTAAAATAACATTCTTACATGGAGATTTAGAGGAAGAAATTTATATGGAGCAACCTGAAGGTTTTGCAGAACCAGGTAAAGAACACCTTGTGTGCCGCCTAAAGAAAAGCCTTTATGGTCTGAAGCAACCTCCAAGGCAATGGTACAAGAAGTTCGATCTCTTCATGGCCCAACATAATTTCAAGAAGACCTTTGAATATCGTTGTGTGTTTGTAAAGAACTATGAGAATGGGGAATCCATCATACTTTTATTGTATGTTGATGATATGTTGATTGTTGAGAAATATAAGACAAAGATAGATGCTCTCAAGAAGGCATTGAGCAAATCTTTTGCCATGAAAGATCTTGGTGCAGTAAAGAAGATTCTTGGAATGAAGATCATCAGAGATCGTTCTAGAAGGATGTTGTGGATGTCACAGGAAGACTATATCAAGAAAGTTCTTGAAATGTTCAACATGCATCAAGCCAACACTGTGCATGTTCCATTACCTAGTCATCTTAAACTGAGCAAGACGCAATGTCCAGAAAATGAGGAAGAAAAAGAACAAATGAACAAGGTGCCCTATTCTTCTGCAATGAGTAGCCTTATGTATGCAATGGTTTGCACAAGACCAGACATTGCTTATGCAATAAAAGTTGTAAGTAGATTCCTATCGAATCCAAGAAAGGATCATTGAAATGCTGTGAAATGGATACTAAGGTATCTGAGAGGAATTGTCAAAAGGTGCTTATGTTTTGGCAATGGAAATCTAATGTTCACTGGGTATTTAGATACAGATATGGCAGGAGATGCAGATTCAAGAAAGTCTACATCGGGATATCTGATTACTTTTGCAGGGGGAGCTATCTCATGGCAGTCACGACTACAAAAGTGCATTGCTTTAAGCACCACAAAAGCTGAATTCTTCGCAATCACTAAAGGTTGCAAGGAGATCTTGTGGATGAAGAAGTTTCTACAAGAGTTAGGCCAGAATCAAGAAAGCTATGTTCTCTATTGCGATAGTCAAAGCGCAATACATCTCAGCAAGAACTCGACATTTCATTCAAAGTCGAAACACATTGACGTAAGGTATTATTGGATCCGTGATGTGTTGGAAAGTAAACTGCTACAGATTGAGAAAATACATCCCAAAGACAACGTGACAGATATGATGACAAAAGCTCTACCTAAAGAGAAGTTAGAAGTCTGTAAAGAAGTTGCAGGCTTAGCATTAACCCCAAATTGATCCAATGATATTTTTCCTTTGGCTGGAGGGGGAGAATTGTGGGATCCAGCCAGGAGGAAAAACTTGCACCAAGGGTCCAACAGCAAAGAAAATATGCACCAAAACAAAACAACTTTCGGTGCAAATGCATTTTGACATTTCCCAGCAATTATAGGCTTCGGTCAGTGCACTCATTTGCTTCATTAAATGAAGCAATTGAGAGGAATGAAAACATATCAAATCTTCACAATCAAAAGAGGAAGAAAAGATATCAAATCCTCACAATCAAAAGAGGAAGAGAGTGGGAGAAAAATAGAGAAAGTCTCATAGAGAGTTTCTTAAGAGAGAAAAATAGTGAGTCAATTTGTGATAATTCTATCCACAAATTGAAGATACAATATCATTGTATTTTTGTATTCCTATTATTTTATATAATGGAAGTTTAAGTGGCCTACGAGTCCCGTAATTTTTCCTTACTCACATTAAGAAACTTTTTCACACTAAAATTTTTTGTTGTTGTTATACTTGTTTTATGCTTTTGCATAGTACTTATTTTTGAGTTCAGAGAGGAGAGAAATTATGCTGACTTTTCTCAATATTCAATCAATGCAAGAGTTTTCTTCTTTTTTTAATAACAAAGTTTAGGGTAAGAAGAAGGAAAAATTTTTGCTTACACACAATTGTATCACATCATTTTTACACACACTTACAAAAGATTAGAAAGAAAAAATAATTTTTTATGATGAGTAAATTTAGAAGAATTCATTTTTTTTTTAATTTTTTATAAATGTGTATAAAAATAACGTAGTATAAGTATGTGTAAGTAAGAATTTCTCAAGAAAAAGTGCTGCTTATTTAAGATCAGAGTCAATCATTAAGATTTAGAGTGAGATTGCAGTTAATCAGGTGAGGTTGGGCTTGCAAAGAGGCCTGAATATTCTTCTCTGATGTATTATTCCATGTGTTACATTTATGGTGATGAGTCATGCATTCCAGACTTTTCCCCTCCTAAATATCCGGATCTGTAACAAACTTTCTGCTGGAACAATCTTTATCTCTCACCTCGCATGCGTGCGCGGAGGGACCACCACATGCACCTATTTAATGCAAGAAATCCTCAGTCTCCCAACCTGAGGGTCTTTGGGTGCTACTAGTGGGCCTCTGCTGCTGACTTACCACCTCTTCATGGGGCTAGATCATTCCCTGATCCATTACTGGCCGATGGGCTCGCATTAGATGAAGTCTCTGGCCTATCATAGTTCTTTCAATTCAGTGGGTTAAATATCATAACCATCTAATTTTCTTTTTGTCAAAACACGGATTACCTAAAAGATTTCGTAAACTTGTGCTCATATTAAAAAATAAAAAATAAAAAGTATTAATTAAAAAAAACAAACATTTAATATTTTGAAAATTTAACAAACATTTAATATTTTTTTAAATAACTTTGGATAAATAATATATACTATTTTAATTCTTTAACATATGCTAATAAAACACACATTAATAAAATTCTTAAATAAATCCAATTGTTATGAAGTACCGTTGTGAAGTGTGACTTTGATCATTAAATGTTTGATCACTTGTCACCATGGCTCGATCTAATATACACCTTCACATGAAGGGTGTATGAATGCATTTTAAAAAATTTAATGACTTACAACCTGTAGAAAAGGTTACTTTAAAAAAATGACTGGGAGCACACAAGAATCCATTCATCAAACATCCTCATCTTTTGCACCTAGGTTAAACTCTAGAAATTCCTCATCAATGAGAACTGAGAAGAGGTGAGGGATATGGTCATCGAAGGAGTCTATTGAATTCTGGACTATGGATTTCACATAAATCAAAGAACTTCAAATTCACTGGAAAATACCCAAGATTATTTATCACAAATTCAATTTTCTTTTTCTTTTTGTACGACTTAATTAATGAGAGAGACAGAGAAACAGAGTTCAGAGAAGGAGAAGGAGAAAGAGAAAATAATGCTTGTGAGTGTTGAAACCCCATTTAAAATGATCCCAACTCCCAAGTTCATGGAAGCATTATATCAAGTTATTAACACAATCCTCTCAAATTTCCATAACCCCATACAGTTTCTCAACCCCACCATGCTAGTTAAGTTTATCATCTTAACGTATGGGTCATGGTGTGTGTGAAATGGGTTGTGGACCTAGGCCCCATGCCTTTCACTGTCGTCCCTTTTTTCCCCCAAGGCGTTGATGCGGTGCGGGCTTCACGGAGTTGAGATTGACGCTGCTTCCTCTGGTGGGTGTTGTCATCATCGGCAAGGATGAGAGGAAGAAGCAGAGCATTGCAAAAAATTTCAGCTTGGATTTCCTCCAGTGGGTGTTGTCGTCGTCGATGAAGATGAACGAAAGATGCAAGCATTGCAAAATATCAGCTTGGATTTTTTTTATAAGAAATTATATAATTCAATTAGACTTAATCTTATATTCTAAGATTTAATTAAATTATTTATCATTTTAATATATAAAAAAATTAATAAATAAAGTTATACAATATAAAATTTGTATCAAATAATTAATAATATCATAATATATTATATTAACTTATTCTATCAAATCTAATATGATACGTGAATCAACTCTAATAGTGATAAGATGTCAGGATGAGTTAGTATATATTTAAAATAATTATAAAAATTTGATTATTTTAATAATCGATTATCGTATAAAAACTTTTCGTTAGAATCGATTATAAGAAAACAAATTATGTTTGGATATGTTAACTAAAAAATAATTTTAAGTTAATATATTTTATTTGAATGATATAAAAAAATTATTTTTATGTATTAAATTATTAAAATATATATAAATTAATTAAAAAATTATTTAATTTATTAAAAAATTATTTAATTAAAAATAAAATAATATTTATATTCTAATATTAAAATAATCCTAATAATTTTTTTAAATAATATTCAAATTTAAGCTTTTTTTCAAAAGCTATTACCGTACACATTATTTCAATCAACAACTTTCTTCCTTAACACCCAAACATGTTACTTTTCAAAGATAGCATGCCTTTTTGTCATTTAACGTATGTAAATCTGTCCTAAACTTGCTCTTATTCTAGAAACATTTCTTTATTGTTTGGTCAAGCATATAAAGCTGAATGTCAAAGTCTAGAATTGTTGTGGAATTGGTTGTAGATTATCGTTTACTTTGGTATTTGATTTCAAGTCAAGTCAAATTTTTAAAAAAGTCAGACTTTGAAAGATAACCTATGTAAGGTAAATAAGTCAAACTCAAGTTTTACATTTGAAAATAGGTTAAATCTGTTTAAAGTAAGATTTACTCTGACCTAACTCGTTTTCACTTCTAAATGATAATTTTATTTTCATGGAGTGTTTTGGAAATTACTTTTATAGTTTAGGTGTTATGCATTTATACTATAGTCGAGATTTTTTTTAAAAAAATTAATATAGTAGTTTCATATTTTATTTTATTATTATTGTGTATTAAATTTTGTCTAAGTAAGATGTATCCCATTCAAGGCGGATGATATTGCACCTTCTCATCTTTGGGTGTATGATACACCTTTGTTTTTTACCTATAATAACCAATTTTATACTCATTTTAACAGTAATTCTTCAAATAAAACTATTTGGATTGTAGTCCCTAGAAAAATTCATTTTTTTTTTGTAATAGAGTCATCTTGCACCTTCTTATCTATTTTTTTTTCTAGTCACCAGCAAGATACTATTCTTCCGGCCGACCTTCGAACCACTTCTTTCTTGCAACTGCCACTAGTTACCTCCGATCTGGGTTGCTCCTTCGTTCAACCCGCGGCTCAAACACCATCGCGAGGGTACGACCTCTTCTGCATTGCCCACCCTCTGCTTCGACGTCATCCCTCGATGCCTCTCCTTCGCCCAGCTTTGCCTACTCCCTAAATGCCACCTCGACCTCACGTGTCTCTCTCGTCATCCCTCCGCCTCCTATTTGACGCCATCGAAGCCAAATCAGCCATGGAATCAACATGAATCAGCCATTGGTAAGTGATGGGTGGTGGGCTGGCTTTTGGGGTCGGATTTGGCCAAGGCAGGGACCATCGACAACGATTAGCAGCGCAGAGGGTGGCGCGGTGGTCCAAGGTGGTTGATACAGTGAGGTCGCGGTTGGACGTAGGTCCGATAAGCGTGTGGTGGAGAAACCTGGTGAAACGACGATGGTTTTGATTTGGACTGGGCATTTTTTGGTGGCTAAGGGTGGTGGCTTTGGCGGGGATGCGGTTGGGAGTAGCCACAGATGGTGGTGGTTCGGGTTTGAACGACAACAAGGTGGTTGGGGCTTGGCTTTGTGGTGGCACGACGACTGGTTCTAGGCAGATGTGACATTTGGAAGATGATGGGCTTGCCGTGGGGCGTTTGTTAATGGAGGCTAGGTTTGGTAGTGAGTGGTGGTGGTAGTGATGGTATAACCTATTATTCAAGTTACAAGTAATGAAATTTAGTCTTTCAAATATTATAATCATAAATCAAAAGTTGTTATTGTAAGGAGTACCATATATTCTTTTATGAAAGACGTATATTAGACTGAGCCCCTTTCAAATTATACTAAAAGTCTTCTATTTGTTTAAGGTAGAAAAAAATTATTAAAATATTATTCTGGAAAAAAAGAAACAAAAAAGGAACTGCAGGTTTACACATAATCTTTGATGTAGCGCAGTGTGCGGCCGTTTTATCTGGAGATCACAGTCATTCTTGACTTTTTAGAGAGACTTATCCACATACTATTAATTCAAGAAAAAAAAAACAATAAAAAGGGATTTTTTTAGATGTATTAGGGTTTTTTTTTATAAATTGTAGATGTATTAAGTTAATAAAATATAAACATATAACAAATTTTTATTAAATAAAAGTATTATGTTAACTACTACATTAATGACTTTTTTTGTTTCTCAAAGTTTTTCATGATTCGATAAATAATAAATTAATTTTACAAGACGGTCAAATATATTTAAATAAAAATCCTTCATAACAGAATTATTTTTATATATATAAATTTTAAAATTAAATTTAAAATTATATACGTGAGAGAATGAATTCCTTTTACTCAACACATACATTAGTAAAGCATTAATGATATTAATATTTTGTTGACTTAGTACTTCTAAATTAATTAAGTACATTAAATTTATATAAGAATCTCTTCCAATCCGTACATTTTCATTTTCATTTTTAGTACTTTCTTATTTTTAATTAGAATTTGGCTCAGAGCATAAACGTGTTTGGATAAAAAAAATTTCACCACAATAGTGAATGGACACGGTTTCATCAAAGGGAACTCGAATAAAATTTCACAGTAAACCAAAATTTTTATTAACATTATTCTTTCGTTATATGTTAATTTGCATTGGTATAAAACTAAAACAAACAGGTTATATGCAAGCAAAATAATGTGTTTTTTGGTGGGTGTCTGATAAGCACGTATGTTATGGTATTAATTAATATTTTTTAATGTTAGAAACTGAGAAAACTTATTGTTCTATCATGGACCTTTGCGGTGCTACAAGATTCTTAGACAAAATGTTGTTCGTTTTAGTAACTTCTTTGAGTGTTGATACAAGAGAGTTAGATACTTGCAAAGATCAATATTTAAGTAAGTTAGGGCTCTAAGAATTGAGAATGAAAGAGAAGATTCATATCACAAAATTACAATACCCTAGTTATAAATAAGTGTTGCATGTAACAAATTGTGATAAGGGTAAATTGGTCATTTTAATAATAAGAAAAAACTTCTTGGCACCGTCTTTACTTGAAGTTGATTTTCTCTATATCTCTCGATGGAGGACATTCCTTTTATCTATTATATATGATTATTGTCTAATTATGTTTGGGCTTCACTCATTTAAGTTCAAATGCCAGTATGAAACACTTATTAATTGGTTAAATTATTAAAATAAAATTAATGGCGTAACAATTTTACTTCACAATAAAATCCTTTTATTGTTGACGCATGTAAGTCGTGTAACTGTTGTCAAGGGCAAGTTAACTAATAACTTACATAATTAATAAAGAGTTATTATAACTAGTAGTTGAGAATAGGAATGTAAATGAAATAACTTATTTGTGAGCTATTTTACTTGTTAACTAAATAAATAAACTTAAATTTAAATTTAGACTTGATTATATAAATAAACTAAGGTTAATCTTTATAGGTTTGACATTAAAAAATTATAAATAACTCGTATATATGTATATATATATTATTTATTCATTTCATATATAAATTGTAAAAGTTTAATAATTTTTTAATTTTAAATAATAAATTATAGATAATAATAATTTATTTATTATTATTATTAACTATAAAATTTTATAAAAAGGTTATGAATTTTTTAGTGTAATAGATTATGAATAAAAAAACTTTTATTTTTATTTTTAACTCTCTCTTTTAGTATAAAAATGTTTAATAAATATTAAATTAATAAACTTAAATATTTTAAAAGGAGATTTCATAAAAGAAAAAAATTAAGATATAAACGAGTAAAATAATCTAAACCTAAATTATATATTTTTTAAACAAGACAAATTTAAATTTTAAATTTAATTTTTTTAAATAAATAAATTAAATTTAAACTGACTTAAAAAAAAACAAAAAAGACAAATCAAATCTAAGTTTCAGTTGCTTTACTTGATTAGGTTCTTAACTTCTTATACGCCCCTAGTAGAAAACACTCGGTTGAGTCAATGGCGTAGAAAACACTCAGTTGGTCAATGGTCATCACTTTCAGCAAAGATACAAGCTCTGACACCGATAGCCACAATGCGATTTCTATTCAATTTGGGCCAAACGTACCCACCTCTTGTAGATAAACTTCATATGTAAAAAATATGGAAGTTTGATACATGGGCTAAAGAATAAAAAATGGACATGCAATATGAATGTCACAATGACAACCAGTTTGACTCTTCATCTAATTATATAAAGTAATTTATGAATAAATAAATAAATATTTATCATCATCTATTAAAAGTTAATAAATATTTATTTATTTATAAATTATTTTAAAAGATCTAAATTTATAAAAGGAGAAGTATTTTTTAAATAATTTATGAACAAATAATTATTTATTAATTATTAATAGATAAACTCATATATTAATAATTAATAAATACTTAATTATTTATAAATTACTTTAAATGTTCCTCCTCCCTTTGTGTATACATAGTCATACAACCGTATAGCCCCATCAATCAAGCATTCATTCCATACCATTTAATTTTAGGAAATAAAACCCAGTAATCTCCATCCTCCAGCAATGGTGCTGTTCCCAATTTTGCATCTTACCCTCTTGCAATTAATCATCCATCAGTCCACACTTGCCTCAGCAGCCGTCGATCCCACACAAGGGTTCACCCGTGTTCCATTAGATAACTCAAATTTTGAGGTCCAAAAGCCATACAATGTTCCAGTAAACCAGCGTTACAGCTTTACAAACGGAGTTCATAAATTTTGGGTATACTCCACTGACAAGCCTCACACGCCTACCAGCAACACAGAGCCACGAACTGAGATTCGCATCAATGTAAGCCATAAGTTGCAGTTTAATCAATTATGCATTTATTTTCATAACTCATTAACAAGTAAAATAGTGACTTATTGAGTTTTCGTTTTTCAGGGATACGATTATACATCAGGTGTATGGCAATTCGAAGGGCATGGTTACGTGCCCAGTGGCACAACTGGGGTGTGCATTATGCAAGTGTTTGGTGGAAGCTCTGTTGAGATAGAGATATTTGATTAGCTAAATTATAGGTTTATATAGCTGTACAGAATATTACATAATTAGGACTTCCTTAATTTAGTTCCTAATTTGTAGACTCCCTGTTTAGCTGATTTGAACATCTATGATAGGTCCCGGTTCAGTATGAATAAAAATCACATTTATTTTGTTGTTCATTTTGGTACCAGGCTTAGGCTCCTTTTTTTTTCTAAATCCTTGAAGATCTATATTGATGAGATGGTTCAAAACCAATTCCATGGTGGTTCAATCTGAAGGTGTCTTCAATGTAGGCATCATCCTCGATGAATCCAACTATGACGCCACTCACAACTAATGGAGATGCACATTGTAGAGGGGAAAAATTGTCCTACATCCGCAGAAGGGGAAGCCTTCAAACTAAAAGATGAGGGATATGAAAAATGGTATGCCGAAAACCAAAAGGTGAAAAGATGGTCTAATGTCCATGAAGCGTTCATGAAAAGGTATCTTCGCTGAAGCATAGTGATATTTGGAATGCTTTGTCGAAGGCATTTTATGATGGAAGTGATGAGCTACTGTGTGTTTGTCCCGAATCAAAGAAAGACACCTGAAATAATAGAACTCTAACCGAATATTACGGGAGTTGGTTGAGATTTTTAGGGAATTGGACCATCGTGATAAAGTAGTCATGAAGGACCCCGATGATGTGAAGTCATATCGAAGTCAATTGAGAGATTGAGGGTACATATATTCCTTTCTGATTTTGAGCAAGTTAGGAGAAATCTTAAAGGAAGTGGCACTGATTTAGAAGAGTGCTATGCATTGATCCTAGTTTCATGAAATAACAACGCAAAAATATAATATTCCACGGTTATGATGACAAGGAAGCAAGCAAGGCAGCCAAAAGGTTTAACTATAAGTGTACTATTATTTGGATGGACACACCAAGTAATAGATGCTATGAAATCATAGGATATCCCGAGTGGTGGGATCATATACTTCAAGAAGAATTCAAAAAAATTCCAACTGCTTATAAATACTAATGAGAAAGAGGATGACAAAGGCATGGTGCTTGCTACAACTACAGTTGACTCCAATGGTAAGGCCTTAATAAAATCTCACACAATGCATGGATAATTGATCTGCATGTCCGATCATGTGACTTTTGATGCTATAGATTAAAAACCTTAAACCTTCCTCACAAAACAAGTATTTCCATAATCCACTATCATTGGAGAAGGAACTTTCTATTACAATTTGAACCTTGATATTTCTTGTTGTTCCTTCTCTAAAATATAACCTATTGTCAGTCTCTCAAATCACTAAAGCCCTATTATGTGTTGTAATTTTTTGGCCTGACTCTTGTGTTTTTAAGGACATTCAAACGAGGAAGACGATTGGTTGTGGTATTAGACGAGGAAGGTCAGATTATGATTTGGATTCAAGAGACTTGGTCAAGTGCTAGCGACAAAAGGGTCTCAAGAAGTGATAAAAGGCGAGGATATTTGGTTATGGCATAAACGTCTAGGACATGCATCTTTTGGTTACATAAAAAATTATTTCCTGAATGTATTTGATCAAATAGACACTTCAACTTTGTATTGTGATGTTTGTGAGCTTGCAAAGAGTCACAGAACTTCTTTTCCCTTAATTTCAAATAAAAGTTCTCTTCCTTTTATGATTATTCACTCTGATGTATGGGGTCCATCTAAGGTTCCAACGTTGGGTGGATCAACATAGTTTGTAACATTTATTGATGATTGTACTCGAATGACTTGACTTTGCATGATGAAGTCTAAAAGTGAAGTTGGAGGACTATTTCAAAAAAATGATTGAGACTCAGTACAAAGCACAAGTTCAGGTATGCGCAGTGACAATGGAGGAGAGTATATGCATTCAGAACTTCAATATTTTTTGATAGCCAAAGGAATTGTTCATCAGAGATCTTGCCCAAATACCCCACAACAGAACGGGGTAGCAGAACGAAAGAACCGTCATCTATTGGAGGTGGTCCGAGCTGCACTGATTGGAGCTCAGATGCCAGCAATATATTGGGGAGAAGCTCTCGCATATGCAGTATACACTATCAACAGAACACCGTCCAGGTCTCTTGAGTATAAAACACCTCTTCAATCACTTATGGATGCAGGTAAGTCCTAGAATTGCTGAATTAACACCCATAGTTTTTGGTATGTTATGTTCACTTGCACAAGCATCGTGATTGTTCCTAGTGAAAGGTGTGTTCCTTGGCTATGCTGCTCATCAGAAAGGATATCGGTGCTACCATCCACAAACCAAGCGAATGTTTACCACTATTGATACAAATCAAGAATGATGTCCAATTTAAGGCCAAATTGATTTTTGATGAAAATTTTATTTTCATTAGTGAGGAATTCATTGACTTGTTTTGGCTTTATCTTGTACTACTTGTTAGTGCATTCTTTAGTTCGTTGAAAGCTAAGGAAATTATCTACAAATCATATTTCAAGCTTCTTGACCAGAATCGGCCTCTATCATGGTGAAAATGGGATGGAAATTTAAGACGAATTCTTGGACGGAATTTTACTTGTATTTTGGGCTTTCTATTATGTTTCTTTTATATTTTGTTATTTTCAAGCCTAGAGTGTCTTTAATGTTCCAAAAAAAAAAAAACTAGGATTTGATGTTCAATTTGGTTTGTCCAATTGTGAGAATTCCTCCTTTCTTCATAGATCTTATCAAGAGTTTCTCTACTCACTAACTTTGGTTTATCAATCAATCCTCCACCAATCCACTTCTTATTTTCATCTCTCATCTTAACCATTTTACTTTTTTTTTTTTTTGGTTGTTTTGCGATTTTCTAGTTCTCAAATTCTTAGTTTTCTCCGATTCGTATCTCATGATTTACTCATCTTTTTCTAGTGATTCTTGAGCCTAATTTGCATTTCAGAACGTGATCTTTCATGTCGTTTTAGAATCGCTCAATTCTGAGTAGTATAGTGCGAGATACAGCTGTTTTTAAACAAGTGCATCATTTTGGTTGGTCACTCAAGGATAGATCCAAATTTTTACATGATCTTTCTAAGATCATATCATATGGTATCAAAGCCATCCTTCTTAGAGTGACTTTTGGTCTCATTCTTCCCACCACCTATCATGGAGTCTCTAATGAAGAAAAATGATGCCAAACAAAGGGATGATCTTTTCTATTTTAGATGCACTGAAGGACAAGACATGTAGCTTGATTGATAGTTTACACTTAGCTAGACCACCATGGTGCAAAAGTTGGGACTTCTGTTCTTTGATCCACAACCGTATAAGCTTTGGTGCATCCAGTTTAGTGATCTCACGTGATGGTGAACAAACAAGTGCATTTCGTTCATAGATATAAGAAGGTATTATGTGATGTGGTGCCCATAGAATCGACACATTAGAAGGGTCGAAGAAAGCGAGATATGATACCTATAAGAGTACCTCATTTGTATTTAATAATCGCCAATTACTCTTGTACCATTGTCACCAAAACAAGTGTATGAAGATCAAATGCACTTGAAAATCCAAGAGTGAGAAAGGAAGAATGATTAAAAAAAATGGAAGAAGGTTCAATGAGGTAAAAGTTGAGAGTACATTTGAAGAGAAAGAAAAGAAAGATGAAAGTATGGAGTCAAAAAGAAAAAGATGAGAGCAAAAAAGAAAGTGTTGTGAAAAATGAAAACTTGAATTCTTGTTTTGATGTTATTCCTAATTCTTTGCCTAGTTGTGTTGAATCTCTTTCAAGGAAATTGAGTTTGTTCCTCCAAAGGAAACTTGTAAGACAATTGAAGATATGATTCCAAAGGAAGAATGCAAAGCATCCATTGGCTTTGAATTGCAAGAGGAAAGTAAGGAAGTTTCTGAAGAAACAATTTCAAGGGAGGTGCCCTACATGGATTCAAAAGAGTTGTGTTTGAACCCTGAGGATGAAGACGATTCCCAAAGGCAATAAATTCGAGGTCGAATTCTCTTCAAGAGGGAGGGAATGATACAAATCAAGAATGATGTCCAATTTAAGGCCAATTGATTTTTGATGAAAATTTTATTTTCATTAGCAATAATTCATTGACTTGTTTTGGCTTTATCTTGCACTACAGAACTGATTGCATTCTTTAGTTCGTTGAAAGCTAAGGAAATTATCTACAAATCATATTTCAAGCTTCTTGACCAGAATCAGCCTCTATCATGGTGAAAAATGGGATGGAAATTTAAGACGAATTCTTGGACGGAATTTTACTTGTATTTTGGGCTTTCTATTATGTTTCTTTTATATTTTGTTATTTTCAAGCCTAGAGTGTCTTTAATGTTTCAAAAAAAAAAAATTAGGATTTGATGTTCAATTTGGTTTGTCCAATTGTGAGAGTATTCCTCTCTTAGGTTCTTGACTGAGCCATAGATCTTATCAAGAGTTTCTCTTGTGGCGATCACTAACTTTGGTTTATCAATCAATCCTTGATTGTGGCACCAATCCACTTCTTATTTTCATCTCTCGTCTTAACCATTTTACTTTTTTTTTTTGGTTGTTTTGCGATTTTCTAGTTCTCAAATTTGTTAGTTTTCTCCGATTCGTATCTCATGATTTACTCATCTTTTTCTAGTGATTCTTGAGCCTAATTTGCATTTCAGAACGTGATCTTTCATGTCGTTTTGGAATCGCTCAATTCTGAGTAGTATAGTGCGAGATACAGCTGTTTTTAAACAAGTGCATCATTTTGGTTGGTCACTCAAGGATAGATCCAAATTTTTATATGATCTTTCTAAGATCATATCAACTATAGATGTAGTTTTTCATGAGACATTGATATATTTTTCCCCTCAGTCTGAAATTCAGGGGGAGAATTGTGATGAAATTCAGACTTTTGTTCCTCGAGAAGTTGATACGGAGGTCAGATTGGAGAAAGGAAGTTACAAAGTTGTACCAGGGGATGATGAGAGTGTGCAGCAATCTGATGATCAATAATCACATAATGAGGAAGAGGTACGTCATGGAGGATTTGACCATGTCGAGATGGAAGGTTTGCCAGTTGATGCTGACAATATACCACACCAGTCGTCCCCTCAAGAACCTAATATAGTCAGAAGAATTCTACCAGATCGTGTCACTAGAGGTATCCCTAAGCCTACTTATGATCTGATCTCACTAGTAAGGTCAGATACCCTATGAGTAATTACATTTCTAACCAAAATCTGTCTAGCTCAAATAGCTCTTTTTAAGTCAATTATCTAGTGTATCTATTCCTAACAAGTGTGCAGGAAGCTTTAGAATTTACTTTAGGTGGAAGGATGCTATGAATGAGCGATGAGATCCTTGCAGAGAAATGAAACATGGGAATTGTTGGATTGTCAATTGGAAAGAAACCAAGTTGTAGATGGGTGTATCATAGTTTAATGCGATGGTACACTTCAAAGCTAGATTAGTAGCAAAGGGGTATACACAAGCATATGGAATAGATTATACAAACGTTTGCTCCAAAAAATTAGCAAGAGTATTGTTATCTTTGGTCAGTAAACTTTGATTGGCCCTTACAACAATTTGACATAAAAACGCCTTCTTACACGAATTGTCGAAGTTTATATGGAGATACCTGATCCCCGATACACATAGCAAGAAGGTATGCAGCAAAAAGTCATTGTACGGACTAAAGCAATCACCACGAGCATGGTTTGGTAGATTCACCAAGTCAATGATTGCTTTTGGGTATCGACAGAGCAACCAAGATCATACCCATTTCTAAAGAAAAAGGAGGGAAAGATTACAATTCTTATTGTTTATGTTGATGACATGGTAGTCACGGGAGATGATTTAGAGGAACGATTGAAAGAGTACATGGCAAAGGAATTCAGATGAAGGATCTTGGCCCTTTGAAGTACTTTCTTGGAATTGAGGTCTCAAGATCAAAATCGATATTTTTTTGTCTCAGCGAAAGTATGCATTGGATTTGTTGAAAGAAACAGGGATGACAACATGCAAACCAGCAAATTCTCCAACTAAAGTGGGATTGAAGCTGTGTATTGAAGAAAATCAAACTCCAACTAACAAGGGAAGATATCAGAGACTTGTAGGGAGATTGATGTATCTTGCACACACCAGGCCAGATTTAGCTTATGCTCTTAGTGTGGTTAGTCAGTTCATGCACAATCCAGTACAAAACACATGGATGCCGTCATACGGATCTTAAGATACATAAAGCTGCTTGAAAAGGAATTTTGTTCAAGAAGGACTCCAACTACCAGGATGTGATGGTTTATACCGATGCAGTTCAAGGAAGACTCTTGATGATAGGAGATCAACCTCTGGATACTTCACATTTGTAGGAGGTAATCTTGTCTCATGGAGAAGCAAGAAGCCAAGTGTTGGGAATAGATCTAGTGCGTGTTTGAACTCAGAGGAATGGTTCTTGGACTCTTATGAAGGTTTGTGGCTCGAGACTACTTCTCTAGGATTTAGGATATGAACATACACGTCCAATTCAGTTGTATTGTGATAATAAAGCTGCGCGCGACATTGCTCATAACCCTGTCCAACACGATCGTTTTAAGTAAGCATGTGGAGGTCGATAGATTTTTCATCAAGGAAAAGCTTGATGAAAATGTTCTAGAATTGCCAAATATTCGATCTGAAGACCAGCTGGCTGATATTCTTACCAAGGCTGTGACAAGTCAGATTTTTGGGAGATTGTTAGACAAGTTGGGAATGTATGACATCCATTTACCAACTTGAGGGGGAGTGTTGAGATAGAGATATTTGATTAGCTAAATTATAGGTTTGTATAGCTGTACAGAATATTACATAATTAGGACTTCCTTAATTTAGTTCCTAATTTGTAGACTCCCTTATTTAGCCCCTGATTTGTAGCAGTAAAATACTATAAGAATAGAGTATCCTGTACAGAACAATGTATGAATAAAAATCACAGAATTTATTTTGTTGTTCATTTAGCTCTTCTGCCACAACATTGCAGCTTAGGGTCTATGATGGTTCACTCACTGTTTATAAGTCCCCTGTTCTGGTCCAGAACATCTATGATAGGTGGTTCAGGGTGAATGTGATTCATGATGTGGGTGCCTCCAATGTGAAGGTTTATATTGATGGGGTTCTAAAGTACGATGGTGCTGATCGTGGAGCCGCCACTCACTACTTTAAGTTTGGGGTTTACACCCAGAATGACCCTTCAAACTACATGGAATCTCGGTGGAAGGATATTAAAGTGTTCAGAAAATAGTGAAGCATAGTACTTGCTTTGGAATTTCATTGAATAAGAAAGACGCTGAAAACAGAGAACGTGTTTAGATATGCCTTTTTTTCAGAGTTTAATAATATCCTCTTTCTTACTAGGAAAAGTTTAAAATGTTATTAAAAATTTATGAAGTTTCATGAAATATAATCATAAATATAATATTAAAATAAATAAACGAATAAGATTAATTATTTATTATTTGATTAACAAGTAATAGATATAGTTCATATTTTATATACAAAAATCTTATAAATTTATTGCTAATATTTACACATAAATAAAATCACACACAGAGAATTTTGATTAGTCCTATTATTTTATTATAGATAATTATATATATAATTTTTTTTATAAATTTTAATTAGTAATATTTACATACACAATAATAAAATTAAAAAAAATAATTAACCAATTATGATGGATAAAAATTCATATAGCACCGATATTCCAAAACATTTCAAGAGCAGCATAAACGTCTCCTTATTATTAGTATTAATAATTTGTAGATCCTGAATTGTTTGGAAACCATTTTCTAATCGGAAAACATTTTTTGTCCAACTTTTTTTTACCGTATTTTTGTGTGAGATGAGTGTCAAATCAAGTTATATGCGACTGTAATATTACCGTAAAATACAGTATGAGTTTGTGAATAAGTTGAAAAAAAGTTAGAGTATAAAAGTTAGACGAATAACAGAATCGTTTTTAATCTTAACCAAGGTCTAACCTGTGACTAGTTGCGACCTATGGAAGGTAATGCTCTTATTGACTTGATATGTTTATCAGCATGTGATGTTGTGAAGTTTCATCATCTAGTGATTCCTAATTATGGTGACGTTTACAACGCTCTTAAAAAAGATTCGCGCATGGATGCTCCCGTTTATTTTCCTTGTTAGTATTTTTGACTTTTTACCAGTTTTAAACATTTATAAAAAATTCCAGTGTTATTTATTTGATAACACTTTACTTTTTCTTTTTTTCCAGTTTAATCTTTCATACAATTACTCCAATCAAACCTCCTTTCTTCCTGCTGCCTACTCCACCTCCTTCTCCTCCCTCCACTCTAGCTCTAGCATAGAGTTTGACTCTTGATTTCACAAAGTCTTATCTCGAGCCATATTGCCAAGTCCTTGGGGCTCGAGTTCTCCAAGGAAACCTGCAGCGTGTCCTCGAACTCCTGGTTCATGTCTTTCGCCATCACTAGAGATAGCAACATTTGGAACAACAAGTAAGGATCATCAATCTTCCTGATCCCGGTGATGCCAACATTCTCCACTAGTAGGGTGATTTGTTTGCTTCGATGGTGGGTTGGTTTCTGTCTTTGAAGGCATTACCAAACTCACAAAACCATTCATATATAAAAGCTATGGGGATTAAACCCATTAGAAGGAAGAAGGGGAAGCAGAACCCATTGGATTCTGAGAATGACTCATTTTGTGCAAAAACTTGGAATCGGTTACACTCAATCCAAAGATACCAACAATAACAGTGAGAGATGCATTAAAGTAGAAAGAATAATTGGCAATAGAACTTGCTGAGTCATGGTGTATCGAGGATGCAATCATCCATAAGTTGTTTCATAGTTCAGAACTTCAGAAAGAATAAAGGAAGAAACAACGCCCAAAACAATTTTTCTGCAAAACACCCGCACAATTTTTTTTTAAAATTTGTTTGAAGGACCAATTTTGTAAATTACAATAATCTATTTAGCAGCTTACAAGTGATGAATTTCAGCCATTGATGTAATGGTCTTTCTAATAAATGACAAAGATTGTATGGAACATTCATGCTCCAAAGAATTTAGGAGCATGTAAATGTCACCTCTAATTATATAACCAAAGAGCTGAAGCCCATGAATTCATTGACTGTTCTGGACCGTAATTCGGACTCTTAATATGTAGACCAACCTGGTGCACATACTCGCCGTGGTCCATTCTTCACGTCCTCAGTAGAACCAGCTTACCATGAGATCCCAATCTTGGATAGTAACAGTTTTACCGAGATATTTGCGCGATGGATAAATCTTATGATATCTCCGAATTGCCAATCATGATCTTATGGGATAATAATCCTGTAACTACCATATCAATGTTACAATAATATAAGGATTCTCTATAATTAAACAAGGAACATATATTCTCTTACGATTATTATGGGAATATATCTCTCATTAAGAGAACATATCTTTCCAACCTCTATAAACATCAGGCTAAGTCACCCTAATCAAGTATGAATTATCTCATTGCATGAATCCTATTGGTGCACCGCCCGACTTGATTGTTGGAGTCCCTTTACAGGTACCCACCCCCTGGTTCAATACGCTTGACTGCAGTTGCACAATGTGAAAACTACCACATACGTGCCTATCTCAGGTACCATTTGAATTTACTTTAGAACATTGGCGCCATTTGTGGGAAAGAAAACTTCCAATCCCACTTAAATCATAGTGAACACTAGACAAAACTCAAGGAGAGACGCTGGGCAAACCTCTACCAACCAAAGGCAAGGTCCTGTTATGCAACGCCCCCATCACCCTGTTCCTCCACCTGATGTCGAGGCCTCCGCTACGAAACCAAGCACTCAACGCAAAGCACCAACGCGATGGGCACTTTACTTTAATCTCTGATGAAAGTCCCAACCCATTACGTAGGGTTTCTGTAAGAGATAGACTTGGAATCCCAGGTCAAGGAGATAACTCTAATGTTCAAGAACGCAGAATCTCAGTACATCAATGCTTGGGAATGCCAAACACTGAAATTGACGATCGTGCGTTGAGGCATCCCAACGTCAATTCTAGGACATGCTGCAACAACATATGACTATGCTGAATGAACAATATCAGAGGTTGGAGGACATGCAGTGGACTATGCTTGAAAATCGACATAGGTTACACCATCAAGATGGAAGACTCATCGCGGAAAATAACCAAAGGAGGGCACATGCTGATGCTTTAGTGACCAATGTTGGGAATAATAATCTGAACCACGGATTTCAGGAACACCATTTTTCTGATAATCTTATGGAATACCGTGTTCCCAGAAATTTTAAGTTTTCAACAAACTTGGAAATTTATGATGGGACCACGGACCCCTAAGAGCACATAAAAGCCTATGAGCAATTCCTATGTTTTCACGGATGATCTATGGAATTGTTATGCCGTGCTTTCCCTCTTTTCCTTAAAAAGGGAGTCCTTAAATGGTTTTCAAGTTTACCATGAAGGTCCATGGTTGATTGGTCAGATTTTAAACAACGTTTTTTTACTCCAATACACTACCTGCAAGGAGCAACTCAGATCTATCGAATCCCTGGAAAAGGTCCGCCAAGGGCGGGATGACCCCTCTGTGATTACGTTAAGCATTTTATGGTGGTATGTACTAACGTGGAGAAATTCGATGACAGAATAGCCCTTCATTATGCTAGAAGTGGTCTTCGAGTAAGTTCTGAGTTTTTCGCATCCTTAGTAAAAAAGAAACTGGAGAATTTGGGTGAGTATCAGAGATGATCCCATAAGTATGTGAACCTTGAGGAAGCCACAAAGGACCAAAGTATAACACCCTCCTTAGGGCATCACATTTCCGACTCCCAACTCATAATCTGAAAAGAAGTTCGCACAAAGTTTGAGTTATAAAAGATGAGTTTCAAAATTTCTTCTTTACTGAAACGTAAATTTACTAAAAATATTAGGTAATATTGAAAATCATATTTTAACTATTCATTAGGTAATATTGACACCAATTAATATCACAATTTAAAGAGAAATATAAAATTAACAGACTTATTTTTTTAACAGTAACAAACCCCATGACGGGTCCTACTTAATAGCACGGTACAACACTAACATTAAATCTTAACATACTCGTTCCTTCTCTTGTATCAACTTGATGCATCAGAACTTTACTCCCTGTCTACTCGGCATCCTTGGTAAAAAAGAAACTGGAGAATTTGGGTGAGTATCAGAGATGATCCCATAAGTATGTGAACCTTGAGGAAGCCACAAAGGACCAAAGTGTAACACCCTCCTTAGGGCATCACATTTCCGACTCCCGACTCATAATCTGAAAAAAAGTTCGCACAAAGTTTGAGTTATAAAAGATGAGTTTCAAAATTTTTTCTTTACTGAAACGTAAATTTACTAAAAATATTAGGTAATATTGAAAATCATATTTTAACTATTCATTAGGTAATATTTACACCAATTAATATCACAATTTAAAGAAAAATATAAAATTAACAGACTTATTTTTTTAACAGTAGCAAACCCCATGACGGGTCCTACTTAATAGCACGGTACAACACTAACATTAAATCTTAATACATTAAATCTTAACATACTCGTTCCTTCTCTTATATCAACTTGATGCATCGAACTTTACTCCCTGTCTACCCTAAGACATCTTCGAACTTGAGACAACCACTTTTCAATGTTTCCATCAATCTCTGAGTATTTACCACTCGTTATGTCTAAGACAACTCATTCCTTTCACTGTATAATTTTAACAATACAGACAAAGCAAAACAATATAACAAAGAGGTGAGATCACCTACATCAATACCAAAGATGGCAAAGACACGAGATAACACAAATAGTAATATCATACAGGGTAGATCATACCATAATCATGCTATTAGCATTAATCAACTATCATCATCTAATCATTTATCAGGTTCAATCATCATCCAAGTACTCAAAACAATTGTCATAGCCAATATTCCTCAATTAATATATCATACGATATAAATGCTCGATTTATGCATATGCACAAAGACTCGATTTATCAAAAATAACTCCATGGAGGTTTTCACAATTTCGAGAAGAATGCTCCGGTTAATTGTCACCTTAGCCCAAAGACAATCTCCCGGTCGTTGAAAAGAATCGTGTTCTTGTCGGGTATCGTCAATGCGTTGCAACGGATCATCGCCAAGTGGCACAGTGGTACTCGCTAACCGTCCACTGGTCGACCGCCATTCGACGCCCCCCAAGATCCATCATAGACCTCACTATCAATTCTCATTCCCTCTTCAACCACAAGGGTCATAATAGCTATTAGTTATATTTTATACAATGCATGAATATATCAGTGCAAGTCCAACCCCAAAGGGCCAAATCTTTTCAATTTCATTTGTTCAATGTAATCATATGCTTCAACGCATATTTTTTCAATGCACGTATAATGCACCAAATCCAATCACAGACATATCTTTCCAATGCATGTATAATGCACCAAATGCCAATCATAGACAAAACATGTCATTTTCTCACACAGTATCCATATATTAGTTCTACAGTATTTATACTATATTTTCAACAGGAAAATCATATTATCACATTTTCATAGTTATAAAACACTTTCGTCATATTTTCACAAAATTGCGCAATATTTTCATTTCGTTTTCACAATTCCAAAACGTTTCTGTTACATTTTCACAATTCCAAAATATTTCTGTTATATTTTCACAATACCATAACACTTCTTTTACGTTTTTAAAATTTCATAACATTTCTGTTATATTTTCAAAATACTGCAACACTTCTGTTGCACTTTTAAATCACGTATTTAATTTTTCAATATTTTTCTCAATCACATAAAAATATACGTTTCTCAAATTGCATAACGATTTTTCACCATTTTCAAAATCGTGTAACTTAAAAATCATTCTTTTACGTTGCATAAATCATTTTCATCATTCTCAAAATATTTAAAATACTTTCCAAATCACATAAGATTTTTTGTCATTTTCACAATTACGTAAAAATATTCTATCATTATTTAATCACGTAGTAATTTTTCAATAATATTTTTAATAGTGTAAAATATTTAAACGCTTTTCAAATCGCGTAGAAATATTTTAACATTTTTCAAATTGTGTAGAAATATTTTACTATATTTCAAATTATTTTTAAGATACGTAAAATATTTTTTAACATTTTACAATTACGTAAAATATTCCTCAATATTCTAAACATTATTTTAGACTTAAATAAATCAATCTTAATTTCAACACATTCTTCAAATTGCGTAGCTTAAAAATCACGCTTTTAAGATACGTAAAACATTTTTCATCACAATTTCATTACATAAATATTTCTTAACCTTCGAAAATTCCTTTTTAACTTTTCTCAAAATAATATAACTTTGTATTTTATTTTTCATATTTTCCTTATTCAAGAAAATCTTTTTCCACATTTCTTAATTCAAGAAATCCTTTTCCAAAATATAATTCATAAAATTAATTTTTCATTGATATAAATTAACGTTTCAAAACTTAGTATTTTCTAACGTACTTCAAAACTCAAAAATAAGTTATATGTTAGTAAATTTTTAAAATACCATTATATTCTCCATTTTTCCCAAATCATTTCCAAATCAACCTTCCTCAAAATAATATAACTTTCTACTTCATTTAATATATCTTCTTATTCAAAAAATTCTTTTTCACAGTATATTTCACAAATTCACAATTTCATTGAATTAAATCAATGTTTCTAACTTTAAAAATTACTAACGCTTTCCAAAATCCAATGAGATTTTAGCAAAAATAAATTCTTTTTAAAACAAATTGAGGCTCACTTGCAACCTCTCTTTTTTATTTACATAAAAATTCATTTCTCAAGTACTAAAATACTCTGATTCTCTTTTCAATTTTTTGTATTAAATTAATTATATTTTCACTTGAAAAATCACTTTGTTTTATCAAAATCAATGCATTACAAGCCTTCGAAAACGTGGACATGACTATTGAAAATTATCAAAATATTTTTCCTTCTAAATTGATATTGTTTTACACAAACAAAATCATTAAAATTTTATTTTCAAAATCGAAATACCGATGGTTATAAAAACCAAACTCATTTGTTCAAATCCTTTTTCACTTTCTTTACAAATCCTTTTTCACTTTCTTTGCAAATCATTATTCACTTTCTTTGCAAATTCTTAAAATCAATGTTTGCCTATTTCATTCAAAATTCATATTTAGAAAAACACTTAGGATCTTTTTACACAAAATAAATCAATAAAAATTCCTCAAAGACCGTATTCTTGTTCTCTTGGAAAACAAACCCTTTGTTTATTTTTCATACTCTTCAAATCATCTATTTTCATTTTTCATGAAAATTATTAATTTATGAACACCTATTTTGAGGTGTCTTGGCTGAAATTCTCATTGTTCTAGGGACCCAAAAATCAATTCCCTTATTCTTGAAAAATTTCAACATGAACCCTAATTAAGGGCATCAAAACCGAACCCTCTCCTTTGGCTATTGGAGCCAAAAATTGAATTCCTTTTCATCACCACATCATGACATACACATATATATATTTTATCATAAATACTATAAGCATGCCATATACTTATCATGCATAATATAAATATATCATCAAAGTCATAAAATCATACAAAGCATATCAAGCATAAGCAAATAAATCAAAGCTCATAAACACACATAAATTATTACATGACCATGGATTGGAATCCTCACATGGATTCACCATCCATCAAATATAAGACCATCTCTCACCACCATACTTGGTTGGTAAGATGGATCTCCCTCTTACCTCTTGAAGATCCTCAAAAACTTCTTGATTTGCTTCTTTTTCCAAGTCTTTCACCACCAAAGGCTTCTCAAATACAAAACAAAATACATAGAAATTAGTATACTAAGTTTGATTAAGAGGAACCATGGATCAAACATGGTTTAGAACATGAAAAAGAGAGAAGAAATGAAGTTTCCTTACACTTCACCTCAAAAATCCAATAACTTTGATCTTGAAAAAAGTCCATGAAGATGAATGATTTAGAGAAAGTCTCCAACATAAAAGTTGCTTAGAATATCATGTAGATTCAAGATCTATGGTTGGATTAAATTAAACAAACTTGAAGGGTGGTCTTAGGGTGGTTGACCGAATTCCTCACAAGAAGGAAAACATAAGCTTTTTGATCTTTAACTTGAAGGACAAGGTTGTAGATGATAGAATTTTGAGAAGTTCCTAACATGAAAGTGTTTTGGATTGATGAGAGGATTCAAGATATGTAACTAGATAAAATTATGGAAGATTGGAAGTGGTTCTATGGGTGGTGACCGAATAACTCAAGAAAGGAAGAAGGTGAAGTTCATGGTGTTGTTCTTGGTGTTCTTGACAAATTGGAAGAGAGATAAGAGAGAGAATGAATTAAGTGTTATAAAATGTGATAAAAATGAAATTAAATGGCTGAATTGAAGTGGGCAGCCGTGTGAATGGGTGTGTAGGAGAAATAGAATTATTTATTCAAGGAAATTAAATATTACATGATGTTCACATGGCTCCCACATGTCCAATGTCACATAATGGCCATCACTTGGTCATTTAGATGGTTCAATAATTGGCTAGAAAGCCAAGTTGACCGTGTGGTCTTTTGGAAAAAGGTGAGATAGTTTATTGTCTCACAAAGTAATAGAATGAAATAAAAAAAAAACTATTCCTTCTATGCATGGCCGTGTAGTCACTTGGATAGAAAAGTGCAAAGCTGATTTTGCAAGATAGAAACATAAGCACATGGACTTACATGCTTAAAGTCATTAAATAATCATTCTTTGGTTATTAGAAAAGTCATGAATCTCCTAGAAAATACTATACAACCGTGGAGTTCAAGGGGCAATTAACCAAGTTTTAATTCTATTTCAATTCTTAATTACTCCTTAATTAAATAATTAATTTATTTAGTTTCTCTTAAGTTAGTTTAGTTAGGATTTTTATAACTATATTTTAATTATTTAATAACATTCTTATGGTCATGTCATATTTCTAGATAATTAAATATTTATCTAGCTTTTTGAAATTGACAAAGAAAGACCAAGAATGAGTAATAATGATGGTCTTCCACTTTGTCATCCTCATAAGGCACCAAAAACTGTGCCCCCCTCCAAACACTCTCCTAAGGATGCAAACAAATCAATAATGGTCAAGAATGATGTAATATTGACCATGACAAGTAATAATGGTCATCAAATCACCTTTAGCTCCAAAATACTACAAAAACTGTCCCCTCCTTGCATTATGCATGCAATAATATTGTCATCTTTTTCAAGTCATTATTTGAAGCATTCCTAACCATTGATTAATTCAATGGTTAGGATTTAGGTAGACTTTTGATTTTTAGAAGACTAAATCTAGGCCATTGAATCTTTTTCCTTTAAATCCCAGCCATTAGATGTGTCTCCAAAATAAAGGGTCAAGATTACTCCTTCTTACTTTTAATCCAAGGGTTATAATTAGTCATAGCCTTTTTAGAAGACCAAATCTCCACCATTGATTAAATCCAAATCCAATGGTCATAAATGGTTCTTGTTACTTTATAAGACTAAATCTCCACTCTTGATCAATTCTAAATCCAATAGTTGTAAATGGTCATAGCCACTTTATATAACCAATTTTATACCGTTGATTAAATCTACGGTTGATATTGAAGCCTTCCTAACTAAGTTTATTCTCACACCATTGATTAAATTAATGGTGATTATCCAATGCTTCTTTATTTAAATTTGTTTCTTAACCGTTGATTAAATCAATGGTTAATATTCAAATTAAGTATTCTCATCCAAGGGTACAAATCAAGTCAAGCCCTTTTTGTTGACTACGCAGTATAATTTTTTATTATTTTTATATGCTATAACCCTGTAAATAATATTTTTACTATATTTTTATCACCTGATAAATAAATACAGTACAAAACACAGTAAAAAAAATTATAAAAACTATTTTCAGATTCAGGTTTAGTAAGATCTCCTGTCTCTATCTAAACAGTACAAATTTTTCTATCCGTAGAAAAATTTTTACTTTGCGGGACCCACCTGAGCCCACATATGGCCAACTGGGCCCACATAGGACCACTTGGGCCCACATACAGAAAAAAATTTATAATCATCCACAAAAATCACAAATATTAGAAAACACACAAATATCAAATCAGATCACGTAAAATAATTAAAACATAACGGTACAAATTAAATTACGTAAAGTTTTTCCTGGCCCAAAAATTTTTATTTTCTTGACACGGAGTAAATCACTCAAAATGATCAAATACGCTGACGGGATAATCAAAATAATTTTACAGCATCCAAAAATTACTAAACAGTAAAATTATGTTAACTGTCAAAATTACTGTTTACAAGATAGGAAATTTTGGGGTGTTACACAAAGGAGGTGGGATAAAGGTGAAAGGTGAACCCTCTTACTAGAAGCCTAATTACAATTCCTTGCGATCCTGATATTCCAAAGATAGTTCACCCCGGGGAGGATATTCTGATTACACTCCACTGATCACCTCACGAGAAATAATCTTGAGGGAAGTGATGTATACTGAATTTTAGAATATATGGAGGCCACCCCCAATTAAGAAACACAAGCAGAAAGACCATTCTAGGCATTGCACGTGGCATAAAGGTTATGGCCATGATACGGAAGACTGCTACCAAATCTGTGATGCCATTGAGTTTCTAATTAAGGTTGGATGACTACAACAATATATCATCTGCGTCCAGAACGAAGAGCATCATGGTAAGCGTAGAGACGACAAACACAGTCTATGACGAAGCTCATCCCCTCACTGCAGAAGAAGAACTTAAAGTCCCAGAAGAAGATCCCGGACTCCACCTCGCCGAGATGATAATGACTAGCAGGATAGGAACAAGGACGCTCCGGATGATGACAATGGCGACTAACGTTCTGAGCCAAACAGAACGATTAACACCATTGCTGGGGGTTTCGCTAGTGGAGGGTCATCAAATGGAGCACAGAAGAAAGCCATCAGGATGGCAGTATTTAGTGTATCCCATTCTAAGTCTAGATTGCAGACTACAGAAAGGAAAACACCTTCCATCACATTTTCAGACGAGGACTATGGCGAAATTATCCAAGATCACGATGATTCACTTATAATCTTAGGAATAATTTCCAATGTCGAGGTCCACCATATTTTTGTGGATTAAGGAAGTTCAACAGACATTATGTTCCTGGATCTTTATCAAAAGCTAGAGCTCCTGCGATCGGACTTGACTCCCAATGTTGGGGAACTGTCAGGTTTCACAGGTGAAAAAATCACCCTGGTAGGTTACTACGAAACCCATATCACCTTGGGATCCTATAAACTTTTCAAGGCGATCAAGGTAAGGTTTTTGGTTGTGGACTGCCCTTCGGCTTACAACATCATCTTAGGCTGCCCCTCTCTAAATGCTCTCGGTGCCGTAGTGTCTACCACTCACCTCGTAATGAAATTTTTGAATAAGAACAACGAGGTAGTCATCGTTAAAGGCGATCAAGTTGCTGCCAGGAAATGCTACAACGAGAACCTGAGAATTTGTAGGATACTTAGAGATAGAAAATCTGTCACTCCTGGCCCAGTCTTGGATCAGGTCAATATACTTATGACCGAGTTAGATGTTGGGGAAGAAATTCGTGGTACCAGACCCCAGTCAGTGGGTGAGTTGCAACCTCTCCAACTTGGAGCCAAGCAGGATCAGGTTACCAATATTGGAGCATATTTAGAAGAAGGAGAAAAACAACAACTAGCAGAACTCTTGCTAAAGAACAAGGACTTTTTTGCATGGACATCATCCGACATGCTGGGACTCGATTCCACCTTCATCTGTCACTGCTTGTCCATCAGAGAAGGCGTGAAGCCGGTCACTTAGAAGAAAAAGAAGGTCGGCCCAAAAAGACAATAAGTCATTGAAGAACAAATTAAGGAGTTACTGAGTGGCAACTTCATCAGGGAAATTTCTTATACCACATGGCTATCCAATGTGGTTTTGGTGAAGAAATCCAATGAAAAATAGAGAATGTGTGTGGATTATACAAATTTGAACAAAACTTGTCCAAAGGATCTGTACCTATTCCCCAATGTGGATAAGCTGGTGGATAGCCCTTCAGGTTTCAGGTGGCTGTCGTTCATGGATGCATATTCTGGGGTTATGCCTCGATCTGAAAAATGTAAGAGCCATCTATCAGAGGATGATGAACAGGGTCATCGAGAACCAAGTGGGGAAAATGCTAGAATTCTATGTAGATGACATGATAATGAAAACCCCATAGGGTGGATCACATACGAAAAACCTTCAAAAAGTATTTGCACAGGTCAGGAAGTATAACATGAGGTTAAACCTAGAAAAATACGCCTTTGGGGTCCAGGTAGGGAAATTCTTGGGATTTATGCTAACCCACAATGGAATTGAGGCTAACCCTGATAAGTTTCAGACGGTACTTAACATGAGAAGCCCTCAAAATGTTAAAGAAGTACAACAGCTTACAGGCCAGATAGCAGCTCTTACAAGATTCTTAGCCAAAGCAGCCCATAAATGTCTTCCCCTATTCAAGCTACTCAAGAAGGGAAAGAACTTTGAATTGACGTAGGAATGTGAAGATGTTTTTCTATCTTTGAAGAACTTTCTATCCTCCCCTCCTATTTTGACAAGATTGGAGCCCGGCAAGACGCTCTACTTATACCTCCTCGTTCACGAGGAGACTGTGAGCTCAATGTTAATTTGGGAGACGAACAAAGGACAGAAACCCGTTTACTTTGTAAGCAAGGTTCTGCAGGCCCTGAGCTTCGTTATCAGAAAGTTTTAAAAGAATAAAGATGGCAACATTAATTAGAACTATAACAAAAAAGCTTTCTATTTCAAAAGGGTAATTGTCTTACTTCCTCTTAATTATAATTTATTTGAGATAATTGCTACACTGTTTAATCTCCTTATTTTTGCATTTGCAATCTTGGGTGAGAGATAGTAGTTAAATAAAGTCTTCCTTAAGATGGCGACTCTAGAACAACATGTGTAGAAATTCTCAAATAATTCCTAGTGCACCTAACTTGAGGAAGAATTCTAAAATACTCTTATAGTATTACTTTAGGTAAGTTTATAATGGTCTAGATCTAATTTTAAAATATTTAAATTTCAATTAAACAATCTATTTAGTTATATAGTTTTACGTGTCACTTTTTTTTACTGAAGTAGAATACTATTCTCAAATTAAACAATAATTTCTCATAGTAAAATGTATTAGGCTAATCATAGAATTAATTAAAATAATTATTTTTTAATTAATATTATGATTAACTTAATGCACCGAACTTAAGTTCGCTATTTTTATGTAAGAATTTTTCTCATAAGTGAAAAACAAAGAAGCCAGCGACGAGAGCCCAAACTCTCACGAAGTCAGAGTCTCACAGCTAGATACAAATGTGTAATGACAATGGAATTTGGTTAGGAACCAAAATACTACGTTAGGTGTGCTTAGAGTATTCTTCAACTTATAATAATGCTGCAGGCTAAACCTGTTATATATGTCATCATCATTGAAACAGCTTCCACATGAATTACCAAATTCTCAATTCCTCATCTAGAGCAGAAAGATATGGGACTTTCTATCAGATTGCTATGCTGAACATGGTCTGTTTATTTTTCATTAATCATGCACACCTCAAGCAGCTCGCCAGCGGACTTAAGTC
This sequence comes from Ormosia semicastrata, assembly GCA_029884595.1. Taxonomy (NCBI): domain Eukaryota; kingdom Viridiplantae; phylum Streptophyta; class Magnoliopsida; order Fabales; family Fabaceae; genus Ormosia; species Ormosia semicastrata. Next base: position 6,773,386 of record JAQQTO010000043.1, on the reverse strand, counting down.
ACTTAACACTCGGTTTCACTGAACTCCCAATGAAATCCTCCAATTTTCAACATCATGATAAGCCTTACAATTTACCTGTAAGTGAACGCTATAGTTTTATAGATGGAGTACACAAGTTCTGGGTATACTCCACAGACAAACCTGTCTCCAAATAGCCCAACCAGGCCTAGATCCGAAATCCGCATTAAGGTAAACTGAACAATATTCATTTGCTCAAAATGTACATTCTATAGTCTATACTATTTATGTGGCACCTAATATATTATCTATTTTTTCCTTGCAGGGCTATGATTACTCATCTGGGGTATGGCAATTTGAAGGGCAAGGGTTTGTGCCCCATGGTACTTCTGGCGTGTGTATTATGCAAGTGTTCGGGTCACGCCCTCCTCATGCCACCAATCTTATGGTCAGAACCTATAACGATTCACATTTTTATTATAGGAGTTCACTCCTGGCTCCAAACATATGGGCCAGATGGTTCCGGTTAAATGTAATTCATGATGTGGAGGCCTCCATTGTGAAGGTTTATGTTGATGGCATTCAGGTTTGTGAAGCACCAGGCCATGGCGATAACTCCCATTATTTCAAATTTGGTGTTTATACACGAGATAATCCTTCTTATTACATGGAGTCAAGGTGGAAGGGAATTAGAGTTCTTAGAAAATGTTCATGATTGTGCTTTGGATCTATATTTCCCCATGCCCATGTGTTTGTATCTCTGTTACAATCTTTGGTTAAATTAATTAAATCGTTTGCTATGTACCAACAAACAAAAAGAAATTTGTTTGGTACTAACTTCCAAATAATGCTGCTTTGAAAGATAAAATACATGTAAGTGCTTGTTTTACGACAAATTCTAATATACACCCTCCAAAAGAGAGTGTATAGTACACCATACATTTCAAGTCATTAATTTAAACATAAAATATATTAATGGTTTAAATCAAGCACAGGAAACTTACTAAGCAGGTTATGGAGATTTGATCCAAGGGGGCGACGGCCGACACAATGATAGATGGTATGGGCAACGGTCGGCGGTGTGGTGGTGGCAACGGCCGACAGTGGTAGGGCTTGCAACGGTGGCAAGACGATGGCCGACGGTTGCCAGAGGTGGTTGGATGGTCATCGACGATGCAATAATAATGTTGGTAGTAGTGTATAAAAAAATATATAAAACAAAAAAACTATAATAAAAAACCTACAACAACAAGTAAAATAAAGGGTGTATTAGGGTGTATGATGGCAACAACCCTTGTACTACATGGAATCTCGTTGGAAGGATATCAAAGTTAATAGAAAATAGTTAAATAAAACGTAATACTTGGATTGGTTTCATTGGATAAGACAGATGTTGAAAATAGAAAACTTGTTTAGATATGCCATTTTTCTAAGTTTAATAATATAATATTATTATTTCTATATCCAAACTCATGCACCTATCTTTTACACTTGTAGAAACACAGGAAGATGAAAATATATTTTGTATATTTTCTGAGTGTTAATGTATAATAAGGTGCTCCTATTTATAAAGTAGGAGAGAATAAAAATAAAATCAGAATCAATCCTATACATAAAGTCTAATTAATCATAATCTAATTACAAGATAATAACAAATAAATAATAAATTATTTACAATCGTAACAAATCATTTACAATCGTAACAAATCAATAACAAATCAATCACTATCGTAACATCCCCCCTCAAACTCAAGTAGGTGCAACAGTAACCAACTTGAGTTTGGACAGTAAAGTGTGGAAGCGACTAAGAGAATGAGGTTTGGTGAACAAATTAGCTGGTTGATCAAGAGTGCCAATCGAGACAAGATGAAGATCACCACATAGAAGATGTTGACGAATGAAGTGACAATCAATCTCAATATGTTTGGTGCGCTCATGAAAAACATCATTGTGTGTAATTTGGATGGCACTAGGTTGTCACAATGAAGATCAGTGGAGGAAGACTGAGGTATCTTTAAATCAACAAGAAGCCAACGGAGCCACAATATTTCAGAAGAAGTATTAGCAAGGGCGCGATATTATGCTTCAGTGTTAGAGCGAGCTATCAGAGTTTGTTTCTTACTCTGCCAAGAAATAAGAGAATCTCCAAGAAAAAGGTAAAAGCCAGTGGTGGAGCGATGGTCACTGGGATCATCGGCCCAATCAGCATTAGAGTAGGCTCGAAGAGTCAAAGGGGATGCAACAGAATAATGAAGACCATAAAACAAGGTACCCTTGATATACCGAATAATGCGAAGGACAGCAACATAATGGGTGGTACGAGGGGCAGCCATGAACTGACTAACCAGATAAACAACATATGACATATCTGGTCGAGTAACTGCAAGATAGATCAGGCTGCCTACTAGTTGATGATAGAGAGTGGCATCATCCAAAAAAGTACCATCCTGAGGAGTAAACCGAACGTTGGGTTCAAGAGGAGTGTGTTCAATTTTGCAATCAGTGAGCCCTGCTCGAGAGACAAGATTAGAAGCATACTTAGCCTGTGAGAGATATAAGCCATCGCTAGAAGATAAAACTTCAAGCCCCAGAAAGTAACTTAAATGTCCAAGATCTTTCATCTCAAAATGTTGACATAAGAACTGTTTGACTCAGTAATGCCAGTAGAATCATTGCCAGTAATAATCATATCATCGACATAAAGAAATAAGACAACAGTATCATTTTTTATTTTTTGAGTAAAAAGAGCAGAATCATATATGAGCACTAGAAGAGAACCCCAACTGACTGATAGTGCTGTGAAATTTAGCAAACCAAGCTCGAGGTGCTTGTTTAAGACCATAAAGAGCCTTACGAATTCGACAAACCTTGTTGGCTGGACAAGTGTATCCCAGAGGAGGACGCATATAAACCTCTTCTTCTAACTCACCATTAAGAAAGACATTTTTAACATCCATTTGTGTAAGTGGCCATTGTTGAGTGGCTACAATGGCAAGAAGAGTTCGAACAGAGGTGATGCGTGCAACAAGGGCAAAAGTTTCTTCATAATCAATACCATACTCCTGAGTGAATCCTTTTGCCACGAGATGAGCTTTGTACCACTCAATAGAACCATCAGAAAGAGTCTTGATTTTATAAACCCACTTGCATCCTATAAGAGGCTTACCAGAAGGAGGATCAACAAGGTCCCAAGTGTGAGTACTCTCTAATGCCTGTACTTCTTCCTGCATAGCTTGCTGCCAATGAAGGTCGTTAGAGGCTTCCTTATAGGACTGTGATTCACGAAGGTGAAGCATAGTAGAAAAATAATGGCAATCACAAAGATAGGTAGGTGGAGTTCTTACCCTATGAGGACACTCAATGGTGGGAGGTACAGGATCAACAGTTGGAACAACATCATCAGAAACAAAGGGAACATCGAAAGAAACTAGGAGCTCACTGGAGGTACCTGCATCTATGTCACTAGGGAAGTAATCAACATCGGGGTTAGTAAAAAGAGGAGTAGAAGTGGACGGAATTGACGTAAACTTGGATAATGAAGAAAACATTATCTGTTCCCAGAAGACAACATGACGGGAGATACGGATACGCTGAGATATCGGATCCTAACAATGGTAACATTTGTGCTCTGTGCCATATCCAAGAAAACAACAAAGACGGGCACGAGACTCAAGTTTAGTATATTCATGAGGTTGGAGGAGGACAAAACAAGCACAACCAAACACCTTAAGTGAGTTATAATCTGGTGTAGTGTGATAAAAACGCTCAAAAGGAGAAATATTACCAAAGACGGAGGAAGGAAGACGATTAATAACATGGACAGCAGTAAAAGCAGCTTCACCCCAGGCATGTTTGGGACAAGAGGCTGAGAGAAGCATGACATGAACTGAGTCAAGAATGTGACGGTGCTTTCTCTCAGCGCGACCATTTTGTTGAAAGGTATATGGACATGATAACTCAAACAAGGTACCCTGTGCACCAAGAAAAGATAAGAATTTAGAATCATGATATTCCATGACATTATCTCGGTGAAAAACTTTAATGACTTTAGAGAATTGTGTTTGAATCATATTGACAAAGTTAGTGTAAACTTGAGGAAGTTCATGATGATTTTTCATCAAATATATCCAAGTAAAGCGAGAATAATCATTAATAAATAACACAAAATATCGAGAACCTCTCATAGTAGGTGTGGGAGCAGGGCCCCAAATATCAGAATGTACAAGATCAAGTGGTGAAACAGAAATAGAAGTACTTTTATAAAAAGATAAAGTTGGTTGTTTAGCAGTTTGACAAGAAGTACAATCAAGAGACTCATTAGCAACAGATCCTAAAAGACCCTGAGACACAAGAGGACGCAGTTTTCCAAAAGAACTATGAGCAAGACATTGATGCCAAATCTGAATGGAAGAGGTGGTGGAAGCAGCGTAAATGTTGGACACTTGGGGAACATGCAGTTGAGTGAGCTCAAATAGCCTTCCAATCTTACATCCAGTCCCTATGAGTTGTCCTATCTGTGGGTCTTGCACACGACAACCAGAGGAAGAAAAAGTAAGTTCATAACCAAGATCACATAATTGACTAACAGATATAAGCTTAAAATTTAGTTTAGGAATGAGATAGGTGCCAGGTAAACTTAGATTGGACAGGGAGATAGAACCCTTATGACTTACATGCATAAAAGATCCATCAGCAATGTGGATAGAACCAGTAGTGTCATTTTTAGATAATGATGAAAAGAAATGAGATGTAGAGGTCATGTGGTTACAACAGGCAGAATCTAAATACCATGTAGGATTACCTAGTGTGGTGGAAAGGGCTGCGGGAGTATTACCATTATCGAAAGAAGAAAGAAGTTGTTTAAGGAGAGACTCAAGATCACTGGTGGAGAAGGCAGACTAAGAAGATTCAGGAGATTCATTCGCAGCAGCAGTGGTGGCAAATACAGGCCTAGAAGAACTGGGAAGAGGTTGATTTATGTTTTAGTCTCGTGTGGGAGGGCGAGTGAGACAATTTTGAATTAAATGTCCTGGTTTCTTACAATATCGGCAACAATTTGAAGTAATATGACCCTTTTGCGTACAATTATGACATTCAATAGTGGGGCAGTCGAAGTAGGAATGCCCTGACTTTCGACAGTGATGGCAAAATTGGGTTGTTTTATCTGGAACGGCAAAGGCAATATCAACTTTGGGACGAACAAGACCCAATCTAGTTTCTTTAAACTTGAGACGTAGAATGGCATCCTCAAGTGTGGGCAAAAGATTCTGATGTAGTAAGGATGCGCGAACAGGTTCATAATCATCAGTAAGAGCCATTAAAAATTGGATAAGATGAGTACGATTCTGATGAGTCTCATACATTTTTAAATCAGTGGCATCTTTCAGAGAAGGCTCGCATGAGGTCAGCTGATCCCAAATAATTTTCATCTGTGCTAAAAACTCATAAACAGGTTGACTAATTTGTTGTTTCAAAGTATTAAGTTCCTTCAACAGTTGATACTGATGTGATAAATCAGAGATAGTGTAGCGTTACTTTAAATGATCCCATATGTAGCGTTACTTTAAATGATCCCATACCTCTTTGGCATTCTCATAACACCCAAACTATAGATGAATACCAGGAGTATATGTATTGCGAAATCAGGTAATGATCTGATGGTTCTTGCTACCCCATTCCTCTAATTTATCAACATAGGCTTCAGCAGTATCAGTAGCGCTTTTGGTGGGGCTCTTTATATCACCTGTCACATATCTCCAGAGTCTGCGGCCTTTCAAAAAATGGCGCATTGCTTCGACCCAATGGGAATAATTTGAGCCATTAAGAACAACTGGAATAGGAAGCGAGACATCAAATTTTTCCATTATAGCACAATAAATTCAAATAACAACACTATCGGAGCAGAATTGACAAAAACTGAGTGCAAAAATGGAAAGATCTCACTGAAATACTTAAGGAAGAGTCGACGGTGGACCTTGGGCACCAACCAAAAAATATCAAAAAATTCACCAGAAGAGAGAACCTAAGCTCTTGATACCATGTAGAAACACAAGAAGATGAGAAAATATTTTGCATATTTTCTGAGTGTTAATGTACAATAAGGTGCTCCTATTTATAAAGTAGGAGAGAATAAAAATAAAATCGAAATCAATCCTATACATAAAGTCTAATTAATCCTAATATGATTACAAGATAATAACAAATAAATAATAAATCATTTACAATCGTAACAAATCATTTACAATTGTAACAAATCAATAATAAATCAATTACTATCGTAACAACACTTATTAGTTTTGAAAAAAAATTAAATCTCTCTCACTTTGCAGTGTATTCTCTCTCTTATTTTTTCCCAAAATTAATAGGTGTATGCGTAAGGGTGGAAACAGGCCAAGCTAGGTCAGGCTTTGCCTTAAACAGACTTGGCCTGTATCTCAATTATAAGGCCTGAACCTGATTTGTGAGCTTGTAATAAACTGATTTTTAAGACTTAGCCTGACCTTTTTAAAAGCCTAGCCTGGCCTGACCTGAAAGCCTATTTAAAGGCCTACTTTGCAATGAGGCTTATAAATAGGCTAACAAGTCAACTTTAAATAGGCCAACAGGCCTTTACATATGCTAACAGACTTACTTTTAAATAAGTCAACATGCCTTACATAGGCTAACTGACCTATATTTAAATAAGTCATATGCCTTTACATAGGCTAATAGACCTAAGCATTGAAATAAGCCAATGGGCCTACTCAAAGCCAATAGACATTTGTTATAATTTAACACTCACCTTCTAATTTTATAGATGCTCACCACTTTCTTACTCTAATCTTTAGTCGATGTGGGACTTGAAGATATACCAAGTTGCTCACTTTCTTACTCTAGTCTTTCAAGTCCCACATCGACCAAAGATCAGAACAAGAAAATAGTGAGCATCTATAAAAATAGGGGGTGAGTGTTAACTTAGTATTTTCATTCTAATAAATATATTACATTAAATATATTAATAAATATGTTATTTCTATTCTAACTTAATTACTAACTTAAGTTTTAGTTATTGATTTTTATTAAAATTTAATTAAAAAATATATTAATATATTATAAATTAATAATTATAATTTATAATTTATAATTATTATAATAATATATATTATATTATATATAATTAAATACGTCAGGTCGGTCTGCCAAGCTTAAAAGGTCTATTAGATGGCCTGAGGCCTGATCTTTTTAGTTAAAAAGGCTTTTAAAAAAGTCTTGGCTTCAGGTAAGTCAGGCCATAAGCCCCTGACGGGCAGTCTGACTTATTTCTATCCCTATGTATGGGTTTAGGATGTAGAAATAACATTTTTTGATAATAATATCTTTTTTTAAAATTTTGTAGAACAGTTTTATAATCCTAACTGAGGTCATGTTTTTGTCTTGATATGTTTATCAGCATGTGATGTTGTGAAGTTTCAACATCTAGTGATTCCTAATTATATAACCTAAGAGTTGAGTTGAAGCCCAAGACTTCATTGACTAAGCTTCAATCGTCAAGCTAAAAAAGAGAAGATGGGTATGAACCCAAAAGAAAAATAAAAAGGAAAGTAAAAGAACATGGTATAGCGGGCAGGCATTAGAAGTAAAACAGAAAGTAATGGATAATTTCAAAAGAGTAATTGTCTTACTTCCTCTTAAATTAATTTTTTTTTTGAGATAATTGCTGCATTGTTTACTCTCCTTATTTTTCTTTCTCATAAATAAAGCGCCAAAATTTGAATCACTAAATTTGAATCACTGCATGTAAAATTTTTAGGGAAGAACTGCTCATGATCACAAAAGTTGTTTGACGAGAAAGATAAAGAAGTTAATGCAGATATCAATACATCCAAAGAAAGAAAAACTTTGATGAATAACGAGTAATTGTAAGTTTTCTGTTAGGATCATACAGAATTCATATTCTACATACAAAAGATTAAGAACATGAACAAGGATCTTGAGAGCAGGGACATATCTAAGGGGGGCGAGCATGTGCCTCGGCCCCTCCCTTTTCTCATTAATTTTTTAAGTATTAATAATTTAATTTAATTTATTAAAAGATAAATGAATAATTACATTAATTTTTTATAAAATTAGTATTTATTACATTGACACTTTTATTTAAAAGTTATACTCATATCTCTAATTTTAAATATTATTATTACATTTCAACACCCTTATTTATTTACAAAATTACATATACATTTCCTATTTTATGCACAAACATTACACAAAATCTCATTGAAAATACAAAATAAATGAGATATGAGTAATTTCTCAAATAAAAAATGTTTCAATATTATAAGCAATAACCTCGAAGAGGTCATTATAATTATATCAAAGACTAAAATGATAAATTTAAAAGAGTTTATACTTAACATGTATTTGACATATAATTTATGATTATTTTATATATATTTATATTACAATTTCAACTCATTTTTTTATTAATTTTTAATCTTTATATAATAAATCTATTAGCTCATCTCACTTTTAGTTTCATTTTCTTCCATTTTTAATATATATATATATATATATATATATATATATATATATATAAACTTTATTTTGCATATGAATCATGATGTAAATAACAACTACTATTGTGATACATTTAATATCTAATATAAATTATTTTTTTACTTTTTTCACTTTATTCATAAATCGTCCTATATAATAAAAAGAAAATACTCTTTTAAAGTGAACAAATAAGAGTATATTTATCCTTAATTTAAAATAGTACATTTTGATCTTAACACACTAAATAATTTAAAGGTGAATACATCTTTATTTACTAACTTTAAATTTTTTTTATATTTAATCATATGATTCATGATTTTCGATCCTTTCACTAAATATTTTCTGTATCTGTCCCTGCTTGAGAGTTCATAGTTTTCACATTCATATCATTATATCGAGATGTATTAACCTTTATCCATGATGAGAATTGATGTTTCAATTTGCAAAACTTGCAGAAAAAAGAAACCCCTTTCTATCTCTTATCCTTCCTTCCTTACGTTCTATTATTGACGGAAAAACATGAGACATAAAACTTTTATGGATAGAGATAGAACTGATTTCTTTATAGCTTTTTCTATTCAATAAAAATAACTACTTCCATCAAGCAGTTAAGAAACTTATTTCCAACCGTCATATATTCAAGTACCATTTAGCCCCTCATTTTTTTTTATTAAATCACATACTCTTGTCACACATGCACATGAGACATTTCTTACATTCTCCCACTTGACTCATGTGACAAAGTATCGTTTCATGATTTAATAAAATATCAATCATAATACGCATAAACAAGGCTAAAAGTTTCATACATTGATAGCATCATAAGTCATAGTTAAGAATAAAAATTAATAAGAGTCATGACAGTTGTATATCATCAAATCGACGTAGTTCCTTTCATGTATTATTATATTAGCTTTCTTCCTAACATGACACTTTAATGAGAAGTACACAATATGTCCAACAATAATGTCTTTACAAAAGACAAATCTTGTTTTCAATATTATGATTCATACATGTACACATAAGTTTGAAAATAGAAAAATTCATAAACTTATACATTAATGAGCTTAGAGTATCAAATATACATTAAAACTAAATAAATAACAATAACATTCAACTTTCACTAGTAAACATAATGTCAATACTTTTAACATGACCAGTAAAAGTTTTGGGTGGTAATCCTTTTGTTAATGGATTAGCAATCATAAGATCAAAGCATCAACAATCATAAGATTAGTGCAATCATTCTCTTAATTTTTCATCAACAATTATGATCCAACACTATATTATCTAAAATACACTCCTTACTTTAAAAGAGCAAAATCCTTCTCATATAGAACTCACAAACAATTACAATATATGACAATTCATTTTCTTAATTTTTCATTAACAATTACTATCCAACACTTTATCATCTAAAATACACTCCTTATTTTAGAAAAGCAAAATCCTTCTCATATAGAATTGACAAGTAATTACAATGCTTGACTTAGTTGGCATGTTAAGATATTATGTGAGTGAGCATACTTTACTTATAATGTAAAGGTTCAATTTTCATTTGAAACACCTTATTGTCAGGGCCAGGCTATAAAAAATTTGATGAAAATTTATTCCACACCAGAAGATTAGATGAGAAACACTTTGTAATAGACCCCAAAAAAAGAGGGGAAAAATAATTAACTTTACACTCGTACGCTAGAATAATATAAAAGATCATATAGTAAGTAAAAATATATAAATAATAAGAAATTATGCATTAAAAATATCTAATATAGTCCAATAATAAGCGACGACTCATAATAATTCTAACAAAAATGTTCAGTATATCATGATGAAGTAAAGGGAAAAAAAATCAATATTAAATTTTATTAAAAGAAAAACGTCATTGTCACCAAATAAATTGCTCTTAATTTTTTAATATCATGTTATATCTTTTATTTTTAGTAAAGTAAAGTATTGTTAAAAAATTTATTAAGAGAGACATAAAAGAATTAGAAAAAATAAAGACAAACATACTTTAAATGTGTTAAAACTTCTTACTATACAAAGATCTCCAATTACATTAAAAATTTTCAGTGATATTAATTAGAATATCTGCTAAGAATATTAGACAGCGGGAAATACATTAACTTCTAAAATTTTATTAATCAAATTCTAAAAATAAACATTTTACTAAAAAACAATTTTACCCTATTTAATTGATATGTGTAATTATAAGTATCTTTGTAAAAGAAGACAAATATAAATTACAATAATTATTTCATTATTATGGAAAATTCCATTTTGAAAAGGAAACATCAAATTTATCCCTAAAGTACATTAGTTAAAAGTATAAAAATTATGTATTTGGTGATGTACCAAAAAAAATCATGAGTTTGGTGGCTTGGTGCTATTAAATTGTTGATATTCATAAGAATAAAATTAAACTTATTCTAAATAAAGACTTAGAATTTATTGAAATAATAATATTATAAGTAAAGACTGCATAGTAAAGGAAGCAAGGGATATTATACTTAATAGTCTAATACAGCAAGAAGGAGAAGGCAAAATGGGAGTAATGGTTGGCTCACTCCTTAGCTTTGTGATAACTAGCAATTCTAAAGAATAGCTTGTTTGAAATAATTCTCCACACCATTAAAGTCCTTTTATACACAACAATGCACAACAACGTAAAATCACATTTCCATATTAAAAATACAAATGAGAAAAATACTACTAAAAATTTCTTAAATAGCGGCGGAAAAATTCTATCACTGATCTATTAAATTCTGCCACTATAATGATTAGTGATGGAATCTGTCGCGGAAAAACTCTCATCGCATAATCCTTGGTGGCTAATTTCTTAGCGATGAAAATAGAATTCCATCTCTACACTTTGACAGAATTTTTCGTCGCTAATTAATAAAATTTTGTTGCTAACATCCGTAACCAAAGTTTTTTAATTATTAAAATATTATTATTTAACAACTATTTTAGCGACGGAAAATTCCATCGCTAACCAAATGAATGCAGTATATGTCAATTGAACAAAAATATGAATGCAATATATGTCCACTTCAAAACCAAATGAATGCAGGATATGTCAATTGAATAAAGATTCGAATCTTCCTATCTATCTTCTACTTATTGCTGCAATTTGGCACAAGAAAACAACTCCTTCCCATTTATAAAATGCCGACAACCATATTCACAATGACAGTGTAATATGATAAACCAAAAAATAAAATAAAATCAAAAAGGAATTAAGGAGTTGTTACTTGCTAGTGTCTTATTAAATAATAAGGGCAATGTTAAATCACTGTATAAGGACACGATGGGCTTGTTAAACCATTTCCAACAAAGCAAAAAATGTAGTAACACATACATATTGTCATCGAGAAGAAAACAATTTGCCAAAGATTACATACAAGAGAGAGTAGGAAAACAAAGAGTGTTTCGTCTGAGAAGGAATGGTTCAATTCAGGCTCTAAGCAATGTCGTCTCGATTAGTGCTCAATTTGCACTACTGATCCTGATAAACAGTTTAATTGGGTCTAGTTTTGATTGAGGTTGGTCTCGATTGCTAGTTGGTGCGTCGTCTGAGTGCCTCTAGCAGGGAGAGGGCGGTGAGCATTGGAACAAGAAGGTGGAGCTGGTGGCGGAGCAAGGAATAGGTGAGATTGGGGTAAGAACGTGTGATTGAGGTTTGAGAAAACAAAGTGAATGGCGATGTGACTGGAGTCTTAGCCAACGACGTGGACAGTTATAAGGTGGAGGCACGGACAGTGGTGGCTATGAATGCATGGTGGCGGCAACGACGTGCTTGCTGCAGGGAAGTGGTGGAGGCGCGATTAAGCTGGAGTTGGATCAATGGCTGGTGACGGTGAGAACAATCATCGACGGTGCTGGAGCAGTGGGATGAGAATAAAAAGAGAATGGGGAGATAAAGAGAGGATAGGATATGGGGCTAGGGCTTCATGCAGTAAATGGGGAAGAAAGAAGGGGAAGGAAAGGGAAAAGAGGGAATGAAAAATGAGGAAGGGAAAGTTATCAAAATGTTACTTTAATTATAAAAACATAAAATAAAACTTGGAATTTGTTTTATCACGTAAGTGGAGAGTTTGTTTGACCACAAGTACTAGTTATCGATTCCTGCCTTAGAATTTTTAAAAATAAAACTTTCATTTATTTATACATAAAGAACTTAGCGACAAAACAACTTTTTATCGCTATATTTTTCATTAAATAAAACATTTATTTTTCAACAAATAAAGTAATTTGGCAATGGAATTTGTCACGGATATTTAACGATGGAATAAATTCCATCTCTAAATTCCGTCACTAAATTCAATTAAGCAAATCCGTGACAAATTTCATTGCTATCAGCGATGGATTTTTTTTCATCACTAAATTCCATCGCTATTTAAGCATTTTTAGTAGTGAAATTAAAAACACACTTGAAACTTTTTTCAAGAGGAATTGGGTTTTTTAAATGAGACGTCCACTTTACAGAGTAAGTATTGAAATCTTCTTTCATGATTATGTGGGTTTATTTTTTCATTTTTTAAGTATACCCTCATTCGATAGGCGAGAGACTAATTTTTCAAAATACGATCAGGTGCTTAAACGAAGATCTCTTTCAATAGTTTTATTTTCATACACAAGAATTTTGAGATCGAACCCAAGATCACATGCTCAAGAACTCTGAACCCTTTCCACTCGAACTAACACATATTGATATAATTATGTAGATTGAGTATGGAATACAATTGTCTAAAAGTATAATTTGAATTTTATTTTCACTTACACAAAAAATATATTATCATGTGGAGATAATTTTGTGTTTGTCATTTATATCATACCATTACAACAATTTGTTACATTATGTTAAAAATTATTAATGGTTAGAAATTTTGAAAGATTGGAGATGATATGATACAAGATCAGAAATATCAAAATATTAAAATTATAAGTAATTAAAAGAGAATATAAATAGACAAAAAAGAATGTGAATAACCTTACGCTACAAAATATTAAGATTTAATATATATTGTTTATAAAAATATTGCATTAATTACCAAAAAATTATGCAAATCATAAATGACAAAAAAGAAAGTCGAATACCTTAAGTAACAATTGTTATCTTCTTATTTCACCAAAAACTATCATATATGCATGATAGTTCATTCTCTTAATTTTTCATTAACAATTATGGCCCAACACTATATTATCTAAAATACACTCCTTACTTTAAAAGAGCAAAATCCTTCTCATATAGAACTGACAAACAATTACAATTAACTACTAAAAATGATTCAAATAGTGATGGAATTTAGTGATGGAACAAATTTCATGACTACTAGCGATGAAAATTATCACGGAATTCAGTTGTTGGCTATAGTGATGAAATTTAGCGATGGAATAATTTCGTCGCTATTATATCAGTGACAAATTCCATCCCTAATCACTTTATTTCTATTAAACAAATTGTTTTATTATATGAAATATATAGCGACGAAAAATTTTTCATCGCTAAGTTTTTATATGAAAAAAAAATGGAAGTTTCATTATTTAAAACCCAGAGGCAAGAATCGAACACGGTCCTTTGTAATAGATTACACACTCACAACCACTCACTCATTTTCTCAAATCTCAATCTCTATCCCTTCCTTTCTCTCTGCAAAATCAAATTCCTAAATTGAAACCCTCCCCTAACCCTACGCGGCAGCACCACCTTAATAACTCCATGAAATTTGGTTATTTGTACCCCATAATTGTACTTCATAGTTTGTCATGTCCTTGTATATAAGAGATTTTATGCTTATGTCGGTTAAATTTCCTTTGGATATCTCTCTATATGATTATGAGCAATTTGTATTTATTATGCAAATAATTAAGTGGATTTATAATTTACATTTAACTGAGTGATTTTCCTAATGTAGGATGGACTTAAAACAGGAGAATTGGAGTCATTCAAGGCTCAAAAGCCCAAGAGGAAGCCAAGGAGGCATTCCAGGAGTGAGGGCCACAGCGCAGGTTGTTGTGTGCCGCGGCGCAAAAGGGCATCATCAAGTTGCCATACAAAAACCCAAGGCTAGCGGGCCGTGGCACAAAAGTAGTGTGCGTCGTGGCCTTGGGTGACCGACTCAATGCGGGCCGCGGTGCTAAGTAGTGTGGGCCGTGACGCGTTGTGCAGAACTGAGCCTATAAATAGATTTTATTAGATTTTCTTATGATGACTTTTTAGGTTTAGAGAAGCTGCGCCTTGTTCTTCATGTTTGGAGGCTGGGGAGACCAAAGGAGCCAAGGATGGAGGTATTCTTCCTTAGGAAAGTTGATTGGAGCTTCAAAGGATCACATCTAATGATATTCCTCCTTCTCCTTTCTCTTTTCTCTTCTCTTCTTTATCATTTGAGCATATATTTTGATTTGTAATCATGTGTTCAATAATATAGCAGCTGTTTTAGAGAATACTTTGAATCCTTTTTATGAATATTAATGATTTTGTTCTCCTATGAGTTTGTATGGATGTATGATTTTGTTCAATCATATGGTTCTTAATGCTTTTGAATATTTAATTAGCTTTTGATTGATTTGTTGAAGTCTAATGAAGCTAGACATAGGAATTTGGATTTTAAATCTAATGTATGATTGATGCATGTTCAATTCTATTCCAATGGCGGGATGAGTTGATTTGCTAACTAGATAGAAATATAGCTTTTAGTCATGTATAATGTGTGATTGAGAATAGATCATTCAAGAGTGGAGTTTGCACTAGTTTTCATCGAAACATAGTGAATTGGATAAATGAAACTATGGTTGATTGACCTAGAGATAGGCTTTTAGCTAATGAAGATTCTCAAGCTAACCTAATCATTGCATTCATGTTTATGAAGAGGATTGTATTTTGTTGGTTGAAGTGAAGGGTGAAGAAGGATTCCCTAGATCTCTAAACCATTATCTTTATTGCTTTTGTAGATTAGATTTAGTTTATTTATTGTTTTCCTTATCTTTTATGTTCTTGAATAGAATTAGATAAGCTATTGGTTAATACTTAGCTTTGGAAGTAAACTTATCCTTGTGGGAACGAGCTTATACTCTGTATCTGTATTACTTAAATGACTCGTGCACTTGCGGTACAAATGGTCTAAACAAATTTTTGGTCAAGAAAACAAATTTTTATCTAATGAAAGGACCAAGAATGTGCCTTATCACACCTCTGCTGCTGCTCAATCTCCAGCTCTCAGTCCTCTCTCACCCGTTGCTCTTCCTCTCTTCTCAGCACAGCCACCACCGGCGTCTCATGTGTTGAGATGACATTCACCTGCAAGTTTGCCATTTTTCACAAGATTCGCAGCAATCTGGTCTTCATCAAGAGAGACAACACTGAAGTTTGCCACTGATGCTGCAATCTTTGTCTTGTCAAATTTGCACATCCCACAATCGGTACCAGTATAAGGATAGTCTCTCTCTTGCATGACCCCACCAGATTTAAGGATATATTCAAAAGCACTATTCATCAATCCACCGTTGCACCAGGTACGGTTTCAATTTAGGAAGGATTAGCCAGAAACAACTTTTAACTTCATAATCCCTCCTTCCCTCGTGCTTAGAATCTTTAAAATGAAATAATTTTTCATTTACAAATTTATTCCTGTATAAACCTTCTTTGGAATAATATTTAATTCATTTACAAATAATTTTAGATGTAATATCTCATAATTTGTAAATTCTACCACTTTTGTTTAAATAATTTTTTAAAAATGGAATTGTTTTCAATTTTAAAACTTGTGTTTCAAATTAATTAATAATTTTATTTGAAAATCATTTTCGTTATACCATTCTTTTACTCCTTTTTTTAAATAATAAAAAAAACACACGTTCCAATACAGTATCTTATTTTTCCAAACAAAAAGTGTAAAGAAAGTATAAGCATTTTGGTGTAATAAAATTCGTCTCAAATATAGGGTAAGGAAATCCACATTGGTGAAAATAAACAGCTATAAGGGTCAACACACACCTACCTTATAACAAAATCACAAAAAAGTTAAGCAAGTTCAGTGTAAGATGAATTGAAATAACTTACATTAGAACATGTAGCTATATAATAATCTGCTCAGCATCAGGCGCACCAAAGTTGGTGCACAAGGATTAATAGTATCAGCACTTAACCAATCACCATATGTTACCTTTAGAAAAGTTAACATCCACCTTCTATCACCTAACAAAACCATAGTCTTATTGGCACTCAAGAAAAATCAGATACCAATTACTTCCAAAATAGCACTATATAAGATCATGATAAGCTAGGCAATTTGCAAGATTGGTTCGGTTTTACAATTTGCAAGATCATGATTTTGTTATATATACTATTTTGTTATATAAAATCATCATTTAAAATTTGCAAGATCATGATAACCTGATTATAATCGGGTTGCTGCCTACTCTCATTTTGTGCTCACACAGCCATCGTTTCCTCCCAGGCCCAACCATCACTGTTAGAGGTTAGCCACTTAACCGTTACTTTTTCTCTCATTTTTTCCTCTCTTTATTTTACCTTTTTTTCTTTAACTTTTTTTTTTGTTTTGGTGCGTTGGTTAATGTGTTCTATGTTGGTCAAAGAGCTCCCCACTTGGTTGATCATACTTCAATTCCTTCATATATACTTACTACTGGTTGGCTTAAATTAATGATCTTAGGAATCTTTTGTCCAGTAGAAAAAATTATCTTAGGAAAGCCTGACTGCTTTGTATAGCTTGATTTTTGTTAGATTTGCATATTAAGGAGATGTACGTGAATTATTATATTCTGCTCGCTTAACTGTGCATTTTTATCTATTTTTACAACTCTATAATCTAGTTAATATGGTGAAGCCATGCTAATGCTTTGATTAGTCTCCACTGACTGCGGGACAGTGGTAAATAAGTATGAACATATCACTACTTGTGAATGTGATGGAAGTCCTCTTTGTGGACATGATAGACTAATAAGATTTTAGTTCTCTGCAGTTCTCTTCAAGAAAACATGTTCACTAAAAACATGATCTGCTTCTATGAACTTCTTTCCCACAATGTTTTCTGTAGTCAAACTTATTGTCAATATTGTACGAAAACATACTAAGAAAGACACACTTTATATGAAATTAGAATATTGATTTAATAACTTACTTATTGAAGACATGATTTGCTGAATCGAAAATTACTTCTATGCTGCATGTATCCTTGGAACGAAAAGTCAAGTCTTCCTTTGCCTGATCACTCACTCCAAATTCTAGGTTTTCAATGGGGCAAACCTAGAGAGCAATCTAAAGACGTAACGGCAAAGGGGACCTAGCCACTCTATTTATTAACCCTAGGCACCTCCCATTATGGGTCTAATGGTTAGGCCCACACTGTCTCCCACACACATCAATATTAAGTGTCCAAAGCCTATTAACAATTAATCACGTTATTAGTGAGCTTAAGTATCATAGAATGGATCATAATATTAGCTCGTTTTTAGCAAAATAAAATGTCAATTGATTGCAGCCCACTAGAATTTATAGGAAAATTCTAACATTCTCCCACTTGGACAAAATCAATTGTGTATTTTCAATTTTGGAAAACATTTTGAAAATGAATCTCGAGCTAATAGTACATTGTGGCCACAACACATATGATCCCAAGATACAACACCTAATTAAAACTCCATCCAACAAAAGCCATGTAACACCGAATCATGGCGGTGATTACATCCCTTATTGATGCAACACCTTCCATGGTTACAAATATCACCGACTCTGTCGACTGGTTATGAATGTGGAGTGTGGCAAGAAAATGAAGTGCTAACGTGATTAAATAGCCACACCGTCATTTTCTTTGTCAGTCCTTAATTTCTCTCAAATGCATAGAAGCCAGAGAAATTACATGGTTTATCACCAAACCATCATGCCTCAGCTCCAAATCGGTATCAACTACGGGCACATTAGTCCTAACGACACCGAGCTTTAACAATTTCACATTTGATATACACATTAAAATATTATAATAAAATTCATCTTATCATTTATTTCATCAAATCAAATGTAAAATGTCATCAATACATTATTTCCTAAAATTCAAAATAAGAATCCAACAACATAAAAGAGGAAATAACATAAAACTAAAGCTCCCACTAACCAAACACATGAAAAGAACTCACAATGCCCATGTTCTCAACATGTTTTTTGAAAACAACGGGCCTCAGTCCTTTGGTTAAGGGATCAGCCAACATGGAATCTGTGTTAATATGATCTACCACTATAGAACCATCTTTCACAAGATCTCTAATAGTCAGGTACTTCAGCTCCAAGTGCTTAGAACCACTAGAATTCTTATGTTCTTTGTATAGAACACTACAGCACTATTGTCACAGAAAATTCTAAGTGGCTTGGCAATGAAGTCCACAATGCGAAGTCCCGTCACAAGATTCCTCAACCAAATGGCATGAGTAGCAATAGCAAAGCAAGCAATGAACTCTACTTGCATAGTAGAAGAGGCAATAAGAGTTTGTTTCTTACTCTTCCAGGATATCGCACCCCCAGCCATCATAAAGATGTACCCAGAAGTTGATTTCCTATCATCAGGGCACCCACCAAGATCTGAATCTGTGTATCTCCAAGTTGTCAACTCTCCTATATACGAGCATATACTCTTTGGTCCTCTGTAAATACCTCATTACCTTCTTAGCAGCTATCCAATGATCATTCTCAGGGTTTGACTGGTATCTACCAAGAACGCCAACTATGAAAGTGATGTCAGGCCTAGTGCATACCTGAGCATACATGAGACTGCCCAAAGCACTACCAAAAGTTCTATCGTTCATTTCTACTTGCTCAATCTCATTCTTAGGACATTGATCCTTGTTGAATCTGTCACCTTTGAAGACCGAAACATCTTCAGGTTTACAATTCCGCATATTGAATCTCTCTAAGACTCTATCAATGTAGGCCTTTTGAGATAACCCGAGTGTATGGTGTGATTTATCTCTGTGAATCTCAATCCATAACACAAAAGAAACCTCACCAATGTCTTTCATGTCAAAAGATCTAGTCAACATCTGTTTTGTCTCACGCAACATGCTAAGGTCATTAGAAGCCAACAATATATCATCCACGTGTAGCACAAGAAAGATAAATTTGCTCCCACTGACCTTAAGATATATACACTGATCAACCTTATTCTCCTCAAACCCCATAGAAGTCACCACTTTATCAAATTTCAGGTACCACTACCTAGAAGCTTGTTTTAAGTCATAAATTGACTTCTTCAGTTTACAAACCAGGTCCTTATTACCACTAATATGGAAACCCTCAGGTTGCTGCATGTATATTGTCTCACTCAAATCATCATTCAGAAAAGCAGTATTCACATCCATTTGGTGCAATTTCAAATCAAAATGAGCTATGAGAGCCATTATGATCCTAAAGGAAACCTTTGTTAATACAGGTGAAAATGTCTCAGTAAAGTCAATGCCCTCCTTCTGCGTGAAACCCTTTGCCACTAGTCTGGCCTTAAATCTCTCAATGTTACCCTTTGAATCTTTCTTTGTTTTGAAAACCCATTTACAACCAATTGCCTTACAATTCTCAAGCAACTCAACAAGCTCTCATACATCATTAACTGATATAGATTGCATCTCTTCATTCATCGCACGTTTCCACATTTCGAACTGTGAGCAAGATACAGCTTCCTGATAGCTCTTCGGATCAATAATATCCCCAATGTCATATGCATCCTCACTGTGATAGACCATAAACTCATCACCTATAGCTGGTCGCCTCTGTCTAGTTGACCTCCTTAAGGGAATCTGTACAACTGGCTCAATGGGTTGCGGAAGCTCAACCACAGCAGGAGGATCAAGTATATCATCATCTTGAGAGCCAGCTATATCCTCAGTCTGAGCCTCAGTCTCCACTAGAAAAATTAGGACCCTAGTCTCAATGGGAAGAATACTGTCAACAAGAACAGGTAGTGGCAAAGAAACAGTCTTAGGTGAAATAACATCAGTCACATCGGGTCGAACAATAGGATCTGCTACATCAAGCTCCAGAAATTTAGCATTCATAGACTCTACAATTCTACTCCCCTTACCAGGATAGAATAACTTGTATCCTTTAGCGCGATCTGGATATCCAATGAAATAGCAACGACTCGTCTTGGGATCTATCTTTTTCTGTATGAGATTATAAATTTTGACCTCAGTTGGGCAACCCCAGACTCGAAGATGGTTCAGGCTAGGTTTTCTTCCTATCCAGAGTTCAAAAGGAGTTTTGGGAACATATTTACCGGGAACTCTGTTAAGAATATAAAAGGCTATTTTCAAGGCTTCACCCCACAGATATTCTGGAAAGTTACATCTACTCATCATACTTCTCATCATATCTTTAAGTGTCCTGTTACGCCTTTCAGCTACACCATTTTGTTCAGGACTCCCAAGCATAGTGTATTGTGGGACTATTCCACAATCCTATAAGTATAAAGCAAATGGTCCCATATGTTGCCCTGCGACACCATATTTACCATAATACTCTCCACCACGGTCAGATCTTACAATCTTGATCATTTTTCCTAATTGTTTTTCCACTTCAGTTTTAAAAAATTTAAATTTCTCAAGTGCCTCAGATTTTTCTTTAATCAAATAAAGATAGCCATATCGGGAAAAATCATCAATGAATGTAATGAAAAAATTGTTACCACAAATTGTAGAAGTCAGGGGCCCACTAATGTCTGTATGAATGATCTCTAAGAGATCTGAACTTCTAGTTGCACCTACCTTTTTAGTCTTAGTAAACTTTCCCCTAATGCAATCCACACAAGTAGCCAAATCATCAAAATTCAAGGAAGGTAGAATATTTGCCTTTGTCAACCTCTCAACCCTTTCCCTAGAAATGTAACCTAAGCGCTTGTGCCACAACATAAAGGATTTTTTCTCAACTTTAGACTTTTTAGCAACAGAATTCTCAATAACTAAAGATGAAGAAATATTATCAGAAGCCAAAGATAATTTATATAAACCATCCACTAAAGATCCATAACTAACAATTTGGGAGTTCAACATCATATTTATTTTCTTATCACCAAAAATAAAATTAAAATCAAGTCTGTCTAAACAAGAAACATAAATCAAATTTCTCCTAAAAGAGGGTATATAAAAGGTATCCTTCAAAATTAATTCAAAATTAGAATCTAAAACTAGGCTGAGGTTTCCTACTTTCTCTACAAAGACTTCAAGATCATTTCCTACCCTTAGCTTGCTTTCCCTCGGACTAGGCTCCCTCAGATTTCTGAACCCCTATAAAGACACAGCAATATGGGTTGTGGAACCACTATCAAGCCACCAAGAATTCATAGAAACATCAATTACATTAGACTCAAGGCAGACAAAAGCTAAGTTATTACCTCCTGATTTATGCTTGTTCTCTAACCAAGCCTTGAACTTACTATAATTAGTTTTCTTATGCTCCTTCTCCTTACACCAAAAGCACCAAATACTCTTCTTAAAGATAGCTGGTTGAGGACCTCCTACATTATGATGCTGACTCTTACCTGGTTTTCCTAAACCTCGATATCTATGAGAAGCATGAGATGCACTCTTCATATGTTTTCAATTTCCCTTACCAGAAGTGGGTTTTCCATGGATATATAATAAGGCTATGTCACTATTTTCTTTCTTGAGTTTCTCTTCTTCAGCAACACATTTGGTAATGAGGTCATTCATAGTCCATTTCTCACCAATGGTATTGTGGGTAGTTTTAATTTGTGTGAAATCAGCAGGTAGGCAGTTTAGGGCATGTTCAACAATGAATTTTTCGTTAAGGTCAATTTGGTGGGCTTTCAGTTTAGTTTGGATGTGAACCATCTTTATAATGAATTCCCTTACACCCCTAATGTTGTCATATCTCATGTCCGTTAACTGTTTCATTAGACATCCAAACTCAGCGTTGTCAGATACTTGGTACCTCTCTCCTAGAGCGGTGAGGAACCCCATAGTTGTCCCTTTCTCTAGAAGACCACTCAAAAGATGTTCAGAGACGGTTCTCTTGATAGCAATCAGACTCAACCTATCAGACCTCTCCCACTTAGCCAAAATATCCTTCTGTTCAGGCGTGCTATTCTCATTGATCACAGGCTTGTCTTCGCGCAAAGCTAAATCAAGATCAACAATTCCTAAAGAAAATTTCAAATCTTGCTTCCATTTCCCATAATTTGATCCATTCAAGATCTCAATAGAAGCAGAACAATTGTTCACAGAAAAGTTCATTGTTAAGTCAAAACAGGAATGCATTAGAACATATTACAAGGCAAGATATAGCTCAAAATGCAAATAAGCTATCACAATGAGGCCAATATCATGGCACATTCTCCTTTGGGCAGAATGCACAAACCAAGGTCATAACCTGGGCCAAAATCTCAGATGGGTTAATCCATGAGTATACACTGGGTTTAGAAAATTGTCTCCTTTGGGCAGACAAGTCCCTTTAGCCCAATATATTCCCTAATAACTCCATCTAAAATCAACTTTCAATCACTACACACAATAACCCCCTTTGGGTAGGTAACTGCATGCAATGGTTAAAAGCATTCCTCAAATTAGAAAGAGACTTCCATGAACTGATACAAGTGACTCCACTTTGGTGGTAACAACTCATAGCAATCCATAAAAACTCTTGCACAAGAATCATCATCTTCTCTTGCTCAGAACCATGTATCAGCATTCCTAACATGTTTTGTACTCAAACAGTCTTAAGGATTATTAAAGCATGTTAATTTCAGGATTCAACTTATATATATATATATATATCAACAATAAACTTACAGCAGCATAGAAAAGGAAAAAAATAAATAAATAATAGCAATCTTGAATAGCTAAAAATGCACATTCAAAACGTTAACGTGCCTTTATATATACATTTAGCGCAATAAAACCATAGTAGCACAATCTGGTCCAGTGGTTATGCATTTGCATAATTCCTTGTGCACTTGTGTTCGAATCCCAACAAAGCCAATTTAACATCTATTTATTTTATTTTTCAAAACCATATATAGGCTATGAATTGAAAAACCCAAATCTAATTGAATTGAAATATATAGGCATACGGCACTCAAATCCAATTGAATTGAAATATATATAGGCATATGGCAGTCAACGAAAAAAAATATGAATTGAAAAACTCAAATCCAATTGAATTGAAATAAAAAAAATGATAATTAACAATCAGGTCCTAAATCATATAAAACCCGCTCTGATACCAAATGTAGGAAAAGATAATTAACACTCAGGTCCTAAATCATATAAAACCCGCTCTGATAGCAAATGTAGGAAAACATACCAAGAAAGGCACACTTTATATGAAATTAGAACACTAATTTAATAACTTACTTGTTGAAGACATGATTTGATGAACCGAAAATTGCTTCTGTGCTGCACGTATCCTTGGAACGAAAAGTCAAGTCTTCCTTTGCCTGATCACTCACTCCAAATTCTAGGTTTTCAATGGGGCAAACTTAGAGAGCAATTTAAAGACGTAATGGCAAAAAAGACCTAGCCACTCTATTTATTAACCCTAGGCACCTCCTATTATGGGCCTAGTAGTTAGGCCCACACTGTCTCTCACACACATTAATATTAAGTGTCCAAAGCCCATTAACAATTAATCACGTTATTAGTGGGCTTAAGTATCATAGAATGAATCATAATATTAACTCGTTTTTAGTAAAACAAAATGTCACAATTGATTGCAGCCCACTAGAATTTATAGGAAAATTCTAACAAATACATCAGTCAAATATATCTTTTACTATTTTTCTAAGTATTTTTGTGCTAACTAGTGATGTTACACATTTGATGGATAGCGTCATTTGGCTGTCTTTTTTACTAAATCCAAATGAACTAAAAAAAATAAAAAGAAATATAATACCAAAAAAGACCAAAAAGAAATATGTTAAATTCAAAATCCATGGTTATAACTTATAAACATAAGTAATTTTATAATATTTAACTATAATTTATAATTCTAACACATGTTTTCAAAAGCATGTCTTCATTTGATTGGGTTGGTCACACCCTAAACTTCCTTTCTTGTGGTTGGATTTCCAAGTGCACGACTAGTGGATTGCAACGTCATGGGGAGAGCTAACAAGTTACTATTAAGAGCTTCTCTCCTTTTAAACCAATTAATCAAATTAGATTCGAGCTAATTAGGTTTGTCTTCACAAAATATTATTTCTCCTTACATATTTTTAAAAACAACAATTGAAGAGGCATCTACGGCATTAGGAGTTATTCTCACGGTTTCACACACGCAAAGGGAAGTGGATCTCCACCAAAGCGAAAAATATTGTTGTAAGAATAAATGCTGCAATTAAATTTTAATATATGGTTAAGTCAATTTGCAAGCATGAATATTTATTAACCATTGCATTTGTCAGGATGAGTACCAGAAACGTATCTACTTGGATGTTCTTGGAGGCATTAGTGAGAAGAAACACATTTTTGGCTTGAGATTTAATGCTGCTTCTCATTCATTATCTTCCTCTACATCTGCAGAAGGTTGTTCACAGTCGGAGATGGAAGCGATGAGGAGTTTGGTTGCAAGTCTCAGTACGCAGGTGGTGGAATAGGGAAACTTAATCAACACAATCTTATAGTGCTTGAATGCATCTATTAGTGGCTCACAAGCTACAAGCAACGGTCACGAGGATGAGCCACTTGGTGATGGGGTTGGTGATGAGGATGAGGATGACATGGATGGGGATGACTTGTATAAGGAACTTGTATAACTTAATTTATATTGGCTTCATGGTGATGAGCCACTTTGATACATTGGCTTCATGTTTGTTTTGATAAAGAACTTGTATAACTTAATTCATATTTATCTTGATATTTTGAATTATACTTTTACTTTGATTTTTAAAATACTTTGTAGTATGACATGATAATGATATTTTTAAATTTTGAAAATTTGTTGCTGAATTTTGGATTGGATTGTTGTAATGTTATGTTGCATATATGTTTAAATTGTACAATTGGACTATTTAAAAATTTAAGTCATCAGCAATGAAAATATTTTCGTAGCTAAAAGGCATAGATTAATACTTTTCCATCGCTAAAACAGTGGCTAAATAATAATATTTTAATAATTAAGGAACTTTTGGTTAAGGATAGTAGCGACGGAATTTTAATAACTAGCGACGAAAAATTTTGTCGCTATTTAGAGATAGAATTTTTTTCCATCGCTAAGGAATTAGCTACCAAGGATTACGCGACAGAAATTTTTTCGTGACAGATTCCGTCACCTAACATGATAACAACGAAATTTAATGGATCAGTGACGGGATTTTTCCATCGCTATTTAAGAAATTTTTAGTAATAATTATACGACATTTCATTTTCTTAATTTTTCATTAATAATTACTATCCATCACTTTATCATCTAAAATACATACCTTATTTTAAAAGAGCAAAATCCTTCTCACGTAGAACTGACAAGAAATTACAATGTATGACTTAGTTGGCATGTTAAGATACTATGTGAGTGAATACTTCACTTATAATGTAAATGTTCAATTTTCACTTGAAACACCTTATTGTTAGGGTCAGGCTATCAAACAATTGATGAAAATTTATTCCACACCAGAAGATTAGATGAGAAACACGTTGTAATAGACCCCAAAAAGAGAGGGGGGAAATAATTAACATTACACTCGTGCGGTAGAACAATATGAAAGATCATATAGTAAGTAAAAATATATAAATAATAAGAAATTATGCATTAAAAATATCTAATATAGTCCAATAATAAGCGACGACTCATAATAATTCTAACAAAAATGTTCAGTATATCATAATGAAGTAAAGGGAAAAAAATCAATATTAAATTTTATTAAAAGAAAAACGTCATTGTCACCAAATAAATTCCTCTTAATTTGTTAATATCATGTTATATCTTTTATTTTTAGTAAAGTAAAGTATTGTTAAAAAATTTATTAAGAGAGATATAAAAGAATCAGAAAAAATAAAGACAAACATACTTTAAAATGTGTTAAAACTTCTTGCTATACAAAGATCTCCAATTATACTAAAAAATTTCAATGATATTAATTAGAATATCTGCTAAGAAAATTAGTCAGTGGGAAATACATTAACTTCTAAAATTTTATTAATCAAATTCTAAAAATAAACATTTTACTAAAAAATAATTTTACCCTATTTAATTGATATGTGTAATTATAAGTATCTTTGTAAAAGAAGACAAATATAAATTACAATAATTATTTCATCATTATGGAAAATTCCATTTTGAAAAGGAAACATTAAATTTATCCCTAAAGTACATTAGTTAAAAGTATAAAAATTATGTATTTGGTGATGTACCAAATAAAAATTATGTGTTTGGTGGCTTGGTGCTATTAAACTGTTGATAATCATAAGAATAAAATTAAACTTATTCTAAATTAAGACTTAGAATTTATTGAAATAATAATATTATAAGTAAAGGAAGCAAGGAATATTATACCTAATTGTCTAATACAGCAAGAAGGAGAAGGCAAAACGGAAGTAATGGTTGGCTCACTCCTTGGCTTTGTGATAACTAGCAATTCTAAAGAATAGCTTGTTTAAAATAATTCTCCACACCTCGAAAGTCCTTTTATACACAACAATGCACAACAACGTAAAATCACGTTTCCATATTAAAAATACAAATGAGAAAAATTAGAAAGACACTTAAAACTTTTTTCAAGAGGAATTGGGTTTTCTAAATGAGACGTCCACTTTACAGAGTAAGTATTGAAATCTTCTTTCATGATTATGTGGGTTTCTTTTTTCATTTTTTAAGTATATCCTCATTCAATAAGCGAGAAATTAATTTTTCAAGATACAATCAAGTGCTTAAATGAAGATTTCTTTCAATAGTTTTATTTTCATATACAAAAATTTTGAAATCGAACCCAAGATCACATGTTTAAGAAATCTGAACTCTTTCTACTCGAAGTAACACATATTAATATAATTATATAGATTGAGTATTGAATACAATTGTCTAAAAGTATAATTTGAATTTTATTTACACTTACACAAAAAATATATTATCACGTGGAGATAATTTTGTGTTTGTCAATTATATCATACCATTACAACAATTTGTTACATTGTGTTAAAACTTATTAATGGTTAGAAATTTTGAAAGATTGGAGATGATATGATACAAGATCAAAAATATCAAAATATTAAAATTATAAGTAATTAAAAGAGAATATGAATAGACAAAAAAGAATGTGAATAACCTTATGCTACAAAATATTAAGATTTAATATATATTGTTTATGAAAAATATTGCATTAATTGCCAAATAATTATGCAATCATAAATGACAAAAAAAAAGTCGAATACCTTAAGTAACAATTATTATCTTCTTATTTCACCAAAAACTATCAATATATGCATGATAGTTCATTCTCTTAATTTTTCATTAACAATTATGATCCAACACTGTATTATCTAAAATACACTCCTTACTTTAAAAGAGCAAAATCCTTCTCATATAGAACTGGCAAACAATTACAATATATGACAATTCATTTTCTTAATTTTTCATTAACAATTACTATCCAACACTTTATCATCTAAAATGCACTCCTTATTTTAAAAGAGCAAAATCCTTCTCATATAGAACTGACAAGTAATTACAATGTATGACTTAGTTGGCATGTTAAGATATTATGTGAGTAAGCATACTTTACTTATAATGTAAATGTTCAATTTTCACTTGAATCACCTTATTGTTAGGGTCAGGCTATCAAACATTTGATGAAAATTTAATCTACACCAAAAAATTAGATGAGAAACACCTTGTAATAGACCCCAAAAAAAGACGGGAAAAATAATTAACATTACACTCGTGTGGTAAAATAAAATAAAAGATCATATAGTAAGTAAAAATATATAAATAATAAAAAATTATGCATTAAAAATATCTAATATAGTCCAATAATAAGCGACGACTCATAATAGTTCTAACAAAAATGTTCAGTATATCATAATGAAGTAAAGGGAAAAAATATCAATATTAATTTTTATTAAAAGAAAAAGGTCATTGTCACCAAATAAATTCCTCTTAATTTTTTAATATCTTGTTATATCTTTTATTTTTAGTAAAGCAAAGTATTGTTAAAAAATTTATTAAGAGAGATATAAAAGAATTAGAAAAAATAAAGACAAACATACTTTAAAATGTGTTAAAACTTCTTACTATACAAAGATCTCCAATTATATTAAAAAATTTCAGTGATATTAATTAGAATATCTGCTAAGAAAATTAGTCAGTGGAAATACATTAACTTCTAAAATTTTATTAATCAAATTCTAAAAATAAACATTTTACTAAAAAATAATTTTACCCTATTTAATTGATATGTGTAATTATAAGTATCTTTGTAAAATAAGACAAATATATAAGTTACAATAATTATTTCATCATTATGGAAAATTCCATTTTGAAAAGGAAACATTAAATTTATCCTTAAAGTACATTAGTTAAAAGTATAAAAATTATGTATTTGGTGATGTACCCAAAAAAAATGTGTTTGGTGGCTTGGTGCTATTAAATTGTTGATATTCATAA
This sequence comes from Ormosia semicastrata, assembly GCA_029884595.1. Taxonomy (NCBI): domain Eukaryota; kingdom Viridiplantae; phylum Streptophyta; class Magnoliopsida; order Fabales; family Fabaceae; genus Ormosia; species Ormosia semicastrata. The sequence goes on along the minus strand of JAQQTO010000043.1, from coordinate 6,744,276 downwards.
GAATAAAATTAAACTTTTTCTAAATAAAGACTTAGAATTTATTGAAATAATAATATTATAAGTAAAGACTGCTTAGTAAAGGAAGCAAGGGATATTATACCTAGTAGTCTAATACAGCAAGAAGAAGAAGGCAAAACGGAAGTAATGGTTGGCTCACTCCTTAGCTTTGTGATAACTAGCAATTCTAAAGAATAGCTTGTTTAAAATAATTCTCCACACCGCTAAAGTCTTTTTATACACAACAATGCACAACAACGTAAAAACACGTTTCCATATTAAAAATACAAATGAGAAAAATTAAAAAAACGCTCAAAGCCTTTTTCTAGAGAAATTGGGTTTTCTAAATGAGACGTCCACTTTACAGAATAAGTATTGAAATCTTCTTTCATGATTATGTGGGTTTATTTTTTTCATTTTTTAAGTATGCTTTCATGTGATAAACAAAAAATTAATTTTTCAGGATACGATCAGGTACTTAAATGAAAATCTCTTTTAATAGTTTTATTTTTATATACAAAAATTTTGAGATCGAACTTAAAATTATATATTTAAAAAATCTAAATTTTTTCTCTCAAACTAACACATATTGATATAATTATGTAGATTGAGTATTGAATATAATTGTCTAAAAGTATAATTTGAATTTTATTTACACTTACACAAAAAATATATTATCACGTGGAGATAATTTTGTGTTTGTCAATTGTCATTTATATCATACCATTACAACGATTTGTTACATTGTGTTAAAACTTATTAATGATATGATACAAGATTAGAAATATCAAAATATTAAAATTATAAGTAATTAAAAGAGAATATGAATAAACAAAAAGAATGTGAATAACCTTACGCTACAAAATATTAAGATTTAATATGTATTGTTTATGAAAAATATTGCATTAATTACCAAATTATGCAATCATAAATGACAAAAACGAAAGTCGAATACCTTGAGTAAAGTTATTATCTTCTTATTTCACCAAAAAATATTATCTTCTTAATAGTTTTCAAATTTCTAATATAGATGATAATAATTTTTTTATCTGATAATAATTAATTTTTATAAATGTCAAATTAATAATGACTCATCATTTCAAATTAGATGTCTGCAATTATGAATACAGGTTTTATAAAAAAAAAACCTTATGAACAAAATTAAATTCTTTTTTTATAAATAAGTCAACGATAAAGATTTTATTTGTCAATATTTTTTAAAGTACATGTGTCACAAACTGGACATGTGACAAGACTGTACAAAGTTCAAACTTTTCTTATACTATGGTTAATAACTATACTAATATTATATATTGATATCAAGATATTGATATATTGTTTTTTTTTTTCAAGAGAGCATTAAAAATATGTTTGGAATAATTTATTTTATATTTGAAATAACTTGTAATTAAAATATTTCAAAGAGGGCTTTTGAAAGGAAAATGGTTAGTTTTTCAAAAATAATTAAATCTAAACATGTACGTAATTTGATTGGTGTGCTTAAAGAAATTTTTTTTTGCTAACAAGTGGTATAAAAATATTAGATAAAAAATATTAAATATTAAATATTAAATATTTAATATTAAATAAATAATTTAATATTAGAAACGTTATAATCTACTTTTTATTTAATATTTTTTATTTTTAATTAATTTATAAATGTTCTAAATATACTTATTACCAAAATTTTAAGAGATAATATCTATAAAAAATTCTATTAAATGCAATCCACAATAAAAAAACTGGACAACTCATTTTGAATATTATAAGTAAAAGATAATATTTAAAATAATATTATATATTTTCATAATCCTAATAAAATAAATCATTTATTTTTTATTTGTTTAATATTTAATATTACTATTTTCTTAATTTAGTTTATTCTAAAGTATATGTTTGAGAAAAATTATTTTAAAAAATTAATTATTTAAATTTTAAAATCATTTTAAATTTTATTTAAATATAATTTATTTTAAAAACAAAATAAATTAATACAAACTAAAGATAAAAAAAAAAAAGAAAAGATTACTCCAATCTCTATTAATATTTAATCTAATTACATCTGATATCTTTTTTATTTGTACTCTTATACTTAACTTTTCTAAAAAAATAAGTACAATAAATAAAAAGGATTAATATAATAATAATATAAATTTAAAAATAATAATAATCATATGAACCTTAAAAAATTAATATAATTTTTAAAATAATTTTTAAAATATAATTAAGTCAATTTTAAGAGAGTTAATTATAATTTTTTCTTAAAAAAATGGATACTAGTAGTGGCAACTATTTATTACACCAATTCTGATATTTTTATTTATTTTTTTAATCACTTTTTATATTTTTTTAATACTATTTATTAAATATATTTTTATCACTTTTTTATTAAATTACACACATTTTAAAATAATGTAAATAATATATACATTCTAAAAAATGTATGATTAACTTTTTCCTTATTACACCGTCCATTTGCTCGTGCTCCATTACCATAAATATTACTGCCATCGCTGAGATATCACATCAGAACCAAAGGAGAGCAAAGCATTACAGAGAGAGAGTGAGAGAGTGAAAGAGAGACAGAGAGAAGATAGATATGGCCAAATCACCTGAAAACGAATTCCCACTCAAGGCTTTTGGCTGGGCTGCTACGGACACATCTGGCCTCCTTTCTCCCTTCCATTTCTCCAGAAGGTTTAACCCTTTCTTCTCTTCTCCCTTGATCCCTTCTCTTTTGCTTTTCCCTCTAAACTCATTGTAACGATTGCTGCTTTTTTTTTTATTCGCATAATTTTTTTTTGGCATTTTCTCGCTGAGATGAACAGAACTCACTCTCCTTAATTTTTACGTACTTTTTATTACTTGCTCCAGTAATTTTTCACATGCCCATTGCCCACCTTGTTTGTAATTTTGCAGGGAAAATGGCCCTGATGATGTCACTCTCAAAATCCTTTATTGTGGGGTTTGCCATTCCGATCTGCATACCATCAAGAACGACTGGGGTTTCACAACTTACCCTGTTGTTCCTGGGTATCATCTTTTCTTTCCACAATCTGTTTATTCACGTTAATTTCTTCACTGTTTAATAGCTTAGAAAGTGGATGTTATCAATCGAACAACATCAATTCAAACTTCTTGGGCTTAGTTCCTGTTTGTCTTTGATTGACAATTTATCTATATAAAAAAAAAATTGAAGGTTATAACATAAAATAAAGGATCTCGCTGACGAGTGCATAAAGGTATTTTTTAAGAACTATGAAGGACGGGAGACGGAGTTGGACACGGAGATAGAATTAATTTAAAAAATTATAAGACATATAAATTAATATCAAAATAAATTAAAGAATTTGATTTATATATATAATTATAAAATTTAAGAAAAAAAAATTCATAATTTATTAATATTATTTTTATAAATTTAAAGATTTATAATATTTTAATATATGTCATATGTATTAATATTTACTATCTAGTAAGTCACTCTTAAAAAATATAAAATATAATTTTTATTGATATTTTTTAAAAAATTTCTTAAACAACTTCTCTTAATAAAACTAATCTATGTATAAGTACATGTATACTGAAAAAAAAATAATTAAAAGAAATATTAGTATGAGGCAAGTTTGGTGATAACGAAATGGATGACTTCCTACGAACAGAGATAAAAAGAGTAGATAAAAATAATAGTGTGTGAAAAGATAAAATTTAAAAGTCTAATAGTGACATGTTCTAGTCGTGTTCAAGCATGTCCAATACGTGTTCAAGTATATTCGAGACATGTTTAAGTTAAAAAAAAATTATTTTAATTGGATATGTAGGACATGTGTCGTATGAGTGTCTTTATGTGTCTGACACAGATAAATATCTGACATTCGGACATATCAGATATACGAACGTGCCACAAAAAAGGTGTGTCCGTATTTCATAGGATATAAATCATCTAATACTTTTTATTAAATACTTTCGTTTAATATTTTTTTATTTTTGTTTCCTTAACTATAAACTCGTTAGTAGATCCCATAATATAATATGACACCATTTAATGTGGTGGGACAGATATCCATTTCACTTCATAATGGTTGAACCAAAGACGGTTGTATTTTGGATCTCAATTGTTGATAGACATAATTTATCTTTGGACTTCAGTGTACTAAGTGAAGAAAGAAAAGGCTGAACCTCTCATAAAAGAAACACCTAACCTATCAGGGAGAAGGAGGTCTAGTTCAAACAACGACACGAGCAAAAACTTCAAACCAATAGTGCAATTTTTTGTTTTTGGTGTAACTGATGCAATATTTGTTAGTGGAATTTAAATGAATTAATTGACTTGAATTTTTAAAGTTTCTCAACCTTGCCTTGAGTAACAAATAATAGTTTGAGGCTTACATGTCTTTGTGCAATAGTCAACACTGGACATAGTAATACTTGCTTTAAAAATCAGGACATGTTTTGAGTTTAGCCTGCATTGAATTTTATAATTGTGTTTTGCAGGCATGAAATTGTTGGTGTTGTGACAAAAACTGGAGATAATGTGAAAAAATTCAAAGTGGGTGATAAAGTTGGAGTTGGTGTAATAGTGGACTCTTGTAAGGCATGTGAGAGTTGCCAGCAGGATCTGGAGAATTACTGTGTTCGACCTGTATTTACCTATAACTCTCCTTATAATGGGACACGAACCCATGGTGGCTATTCTGATTTCGTGGTTGTTCACCAGCGGTTTGTAATCAAATTTCCTGAGAACTTACCCCTTGATACTGGTGCTCCACTACTGTGTGCTGGGATTACTGTCTATAGCCCAATGAAATTTTATGGAATGACAGAGCCAGGTAAACATTTGGGCGTGGCAGGCCTTGGTGGGTTAGGCCATGTTGCAATCAAATTTGGTAAAGCATTTGGGCTGAAAGTTACTGTCATTAGTGGATCTCCAAACAAGGAATCTGACGCCATTGACAAACTTGGAGCTGATTCTTTCCTTGTTTCCACAGACCCTGGAAAAATGAAAGTAAGTGAGATACGAATCTAGAAAACGTTTAAAGGAACTTGTTGCATCTAGGTTCTGGTCATACAGTCGCATAGGAATTAGTAAGGAAAATGATAATGATATTCTCATACTACTCTTGGGCTTCTCTGTGGTAGCAAATAATTTATTCTTTGGTTGTTAAAATTTACTATTTTGCAATGATAATCTTTTATCACGGTTTAAAAGTTAGGTTATTGACACATTTCAAAAGTTAACAAATAATGGTGAGTTACTAGCAAGAGCTAGCTACCGATGAGAAGTGAAAAAGTCGTGTAATAGAAAGTGATTTGAAAGTATCATTTTCCTATTAGAAAGCTAGAATAAATAATTTGGCTGTGTAGAACAAAATGTTCAGATTGACTTTGCAGCTGTACTTAATATTAGCCTTAAAATGTGCCTCAACACTAGAAAACCTCACTTCCTCCCTCAGCTGGATAAATGGGATGAGCTGAACCATCCGAGCACTGTGGAATATAAGAAACCAACCATGTTCTGCTTCTCCATGATAATCAATAGTACAAGAATGGATTGAATGGTTGCTGAATTGCTCATAATGCCTTTGTATTTTTGCACATATTTTATGCAGGCAGCTATGGGAACAATGGACTATATCATAGACACAATTTCTGTTGTTCATCCTCTGATTCCACTGCTTGGTCTACTGAAGCTGAACGGGAAGCTGGTCACTGTGGGGTTGCCTAACAAGCCCCTCGAGCTGCCTGTCTTTCCTTTAGTTATGGGTAAGTCATCAATAATCTCCAATATGGTACAATGTGGTTCTGTATGTTACTAACAACACAAGGTGAAAAGAACCTGATTTTATGTTAGCACAAGTTGTCCCTGACAATAGCCCATCACCTGGAGTGTAATATGTTCCTAATAAGCTGAATGAAAGACAATTATTGAATTGCTATAGGTTAAAGATTTTCCAAAATATTGTCAGATTTAAATACATTGGTCCTGGTTGAATTGGATTCAAATTTAGTAGTTGCCTTTTTCTTTTTTCTCTTTATTATTTAATGCCATTGATAAAGAATTCAAAGAAAAATACAAGAACATTTGTGAACATTGATTGTTGAATTTTTTAACTTAGTGATGTTTAAAACCAAAAACAAAAACGAGATGAATCTCCAATCCTGCACATCTGAAACAAAGGACATTGGTTCCATGTAGATATGTTGACAATCGATCTCAATACTTAAAACTTTCAAAAAGCAGTTGTCTGCATTTTGTCCTAGTAATGAGATCGATGAAAACTCCCATTGCTCAATGAAATGTCTTTAAGTAGATTGTAAGATTGAGAAACAATAGATTGTTTCTGTCACAAGAAATAAGAGAATCCCGCAGGACGGAAGCTTATAGGATCACTACCATGATCGGAGCAACATTGGAAGGGTTGATGAAATAAAAGACTATGAAAGACTCAAGAGATGCAAAATTGATTTCTGCGGAAAGCACAATAACAACATAACTATGCAATATCTGAGCTGATTAAGATGGACCAAATCAATATAGCCATGGGTAAACCATCGGCATTAACTTCAATGGGAGTGTCAAATCTGATGTGAAATATCGTTTTGATGATAACCTGATGTGGCTACCTCAATACCCAAAATCCTCCTTCATTTCAAACTTGTAGCTAACTCTGTCTTCAAAAGCCAAATACCATGAATATCTCACCAAGTGATGAACTCTGTCATGCATATAAAGACAAAATGATAGACTGCATGTCACTCAAAAAAAGCGAAATCATGACTACTTGAAGCAAATCCAAGGGAAGAGATCTCAAACCAAGCACGGGGTGAACTTTCTTGAGCTTTTTTTCATGTAAAACACCGGGAGGTCATATAAACTTCTTTTGAAGATCTCCATTCAAGAAGGCATTTTTAATCAGTTGAAAGATATGACTGTTGACAAATATATATTTTTGCAACAGGAGCAAATGTTCCTCATAATCCATACCATACCGTTGAGAATACCCTTCAACTTCATAAAGTCCTAGATCCATAAGTCTTGATTTTATATACCCAACGACAACCAACAACGGTACCGGGAGGTCCAAGTCCCAGTTTTTGTACACACTCATCCATGAGGATCAAGAATAGCCTCTTTATAGGAAGAGTGAGTTGAGACAATGAATAGAAGCTAAAAAGTTGAAGAATAACAAGAATAAGCAAAATCGTAACTTTGTGGACTTACGAATGCGTATGGATTGGGTCGGGTGGATCCACAATCTCGGATCCATAGGAGAAGATTTTGTGCTTGGAGAGTAAAGTGTCGATTACTGCCTAGGAACCCGAGATGACAAACTATCGGAATCCTCGGAAAAAGGATCTATACGAATAAGGTCGATCTAGTCAAACTATGAGTAGTGGATGGAATAGAAAAGAAATGTATATGCTCAAGAAAAACAACATGACGAGACACATAAAGTTTCGAGTTATTGGATCAAAACAACGATACCCCTTTTTACCTTTACCAAACTAAGAAAGACACAAACAAAGCAGATTGAGAGGACAACTTCTTGCGTTCCACATGATGAGGACGAAGAAACGAAAAAGTACAACCAAAAACTCTAAAGAAAGAATAATCGGAGCAAAACTTTTCAAAAGGAGACAAACCTGAAAATATGAGAAGATGGAATTGTATTAATCAAACTAACGTCTTCACCCCAAAACACACTAGGAACGGTGATAATAGAACGAGCGGTTTCAATGTGCCTATGTTTTCTTTCAACACCATTTTGCTCGGGAGTATCATACATGAAGTTTGGTGAATAGTTCCATCTAAATATACAAAATTTATTAGAGGTGTATTCCCCAAAATCACACCTAAAACATTTAATATTAATGTTGAGTTTTGACAAGAGCCCGAAAAAAGTCTTATACCTCAAAGAATTGAACGGTGTTTCATTAAATAAACCCAACAATAATATGATCATCAATAAAAGAAACATAATATCGAGACCCTCCTTTTGTGGCAACGGAAAAGGTCCCCATACATCGAATGAATCAAATCAAAAGGAGAAGAAGAAAGCAAAATACTTCGATTAAAAGGTAAAGTGAAAATTTTGCCGGTTTACATCCACTACAATCGAAATATCACAAGTTTGTAAATTTCCTAAAGCCTGTGGATGCCAAAAATCTCAAACGAAAGATGAAACATGACCTAGACGAGAATGCCATAAGTAAAAACTAGAAGAAGAATGACTCAAATGAAAAGAAGATAAATCAACACTATTATTTCGAATCGCTTCATCCAAAATATATAGTCCCCCCCCCTTCTAAGAAGAGGAAAATGTGACTAAATTACCAGCACATAATGACCAACGATGCATTTAATTTGAGTTTAGGAATATGATAAACATTAGGGAGAGACAAGTTAGGTGTAACAACAGAACCAACACTTTCTAAAGGCATAATCGGTCATAGAGAACCACATAAGCAAAATGTGAAGAATCTATGATGTGAAGCACCGAGAATCCAAGACCCATACGAGAATGAGACATACCGAAGAACTATGAGGCAACCGACCCATGGAAGAAGAGGCGGACATAGCATGTGGGTAGGAGAAAACAAATTGCTCGGCCAGTACTAGGATAAAGGACACGATGAAGCAAGCTGCTTTATTAAGGCATGGTGGTCTGAGTTGGTCTTAAGCATTAGATTAATTGATTTACCAGGCTTCGAGCATAAGATTATGCGATTGGTTATGTTGTCTCAACTTAGGACACAGCCTTCCAATGACCTTTCGCGCTTCGTAAATCGTCAATGGTAACCCTCGTATAAGACTTATTCTTTATTGGAGGGTGGCTTAAGGATCTTTTTAACACGAGGGATTAGAAGTGAAAGAATTCCCTTTTCGAATAAGACTTAAGACGTATTTCTTGACCAATAACTCACGATAAATAAATTTGAACCTCTAAGTCCTTCAAAATCACCGCGAAGTGCTAAAAAGCGTACCAATAAATTCTCTCAAAATATAAGCACCACATGCCTTTAATTACTTGATTCTAAGAGCCAATGATCTTATCGTTATAAGTAAAACTCCCGAATAAATATTCTTCTAAATCGTATATCATTCTCCATTATCTTAAAATTTGATTGAGTGAATAACATTTGCAAATGATCCCAAACCTCCTTTGCGGTCTCATATTTCGAATATGGAATGCTAATATTAATCAAGTAATAATTTTTGCATTGTTTGCTTCCCAGGTATCTATCAAAGCGACATACCCTCAACCGTATTCTTAGGTTTTTCAAAAGTTCCACTAACATATCCCCACTTTTTACCCTTAAGAAAGTTTCTCATCACATAACTCCAATATGAATAATTCTTTCCATCTAACCTCACACTCACAGACTAAAGCGAATCGTCTCTTTCAGTAGCCATAATCAAAAAACCAAGAAGGTCAAAAGAAAACGAAATACCAGTTACACCAAAAGAAAAACGAAATACCAGATTACAAGAATATTATTTTCCGAAATACCAAAATATAGAGGTTGAGCGAATACCCTCTCGAAATTGTACGGTCGCCTCACAAACTGAACGAATGTTGTGTTTGAGATTAAGCCTCGTCCCATGGCTTTCTCTGATACCATGATAAAGAATTCAAAGAAAAATACAAGAACATTTGTGAAGAAGAGACAAGGGTTTCATTGATTGTTGAAATGCAAAAGTCTATTTAACCTAAATACAAAGAAACTATATATAGAAACAGGGAAAGGAAAATAATTCTACCCTTAATAAATAATAAAACAAAATAACTCAATATTCTAAATAATTTTCCTAGTGATGTTTAAAACCAAAGAATGAATCTCCAATCCTGCACATCTGAAACGGACATTTGTAGTAGTTTATCTATACTTAAAACTTTCAGCAGGTCTGCATTTCCTAGTAATGTATGAATTTGCTCAATGAAATGTCTAAATTGTACTATGTCACACCCGCAGGACGGAAGCTTATAGGAGGGAGCAACATTGGAGGGATGAAGGAGACTCAAGAGATGCTTGATTTCTGCGGAAAGCACAATATAACTTGCAATATTGAGCTGATTAAGATGGACCAAATCAATATAGCCATGGAAAGGCTTGGCAAATCTGATGTGAAATATCGCTTTGTGATTGATGTGGCGAACTCCTTCTCGAGTTTGTAGAGGCCACCTTGATTCTTGAACTCTTTGCATGTGAGGCCTTAGATGTCTCATTATTCTTGAACTCATTATTATTATTTTTTGACGGTCTCTCTTTTCTTCGATATAATAGTCTGGACTCTTGAATATATATGATGTTGCTTCAACTTCATAAAGTCCCAGACTAAGCGTTTTATTCTGTCGGCTATTTCACCCCCCCCCCCTTTTTTTATCTTTGCTGTATCATGTACATCTCAATCCAACCGGCTATCGTTGGACTTTATCCCCTCTATTGGTTTCACTGCTTTCAAATGCAATAATTTGTTGGCGAATGCATTTTGTGTTTAGCGATTTTGTGCAGGTTAAAGGCTCTATGACATGATATTTTATAACGAACATTGGTTGTTTATACTTAGACAAAAATTAAAATTAACATAGTTAAGTCTCGTGTATTGGTAGTTTAATTGGTAAAAGTTAAGGACATGTAAAAAGAATAATGAGGTTCAATCTTTTATAAATTCTCTGCATTCCACTTACTTATGCTTTATTCCTTTTTTTGAGCTCTACTAAGAGTTCTTTTTGCTAGACTCAGAAAAAGTCATAGGCTTTAAAAAAGAAATAAGATAAAATATTTTGTTTAAAGAAACAAGTTTTTTTGGTAGATATTTTAAAGAAACAATTTAACAGTAATCCTTTTTAATCCATGCAAGGGTTTTCTTCTTTTCTAATCACAAAGTTTAGGGTAAGAAGAAGTGCTTCTTATTTAAGATCAGGGTTAATCATTAACTTAAGATTTAGAGCTAGGTTGCAGTCAATCAGGTGAGGGTGGGCTTGCAAGGAGGCCTGAATATTCTTCTAATGTATTATTCCATGTGTTATATTTATGGTGATGAGTCATGCGTTCCAGACTTTTCCTCTCCTAAATACCCGGATCTGTAACAAACATTCTGCTCGAACAATCTTATATCTCACCTCGCATGCATGCACCGAGGGACTACTACATGCACCTATTTAATGCAAGAAATCCTCAGTCTCCCAACCTGAGGGTCTTTTGGTCTTACTAGTGGGCCTCTGCTGGTGACTTCCCACCTCTTCATGGGGCTAGATCATTCCCTGATCCATTAATGGCCGATGGGCTCGCATTAGATGAAGTCTCTGGCCTATCATAGTTCTTTCAATTCAGTGGGTTAAATATCATAACCATCTAGTTTTCTTTTTGTAAACTTGTGCTTATATTAAAAAATAAAATATAGAAAGTATTAATTAAAAAATACAAGTATTTATTACCTTGAAAATCTAACAAACATTTGATATTTTTTGCACCTAGATTATGGCCATCGAAGGAGTCTATCGAATTCTGGACTATGGATTTCACATAAATCAAAGGACTTCAAATTCGCTGGCAAATACCGAAGAGTATTTATCACAAATTCAATTTTCTTTTCTGGTACGACTTAATTAATGAGAGAGACAGAGAAACAGAGTCGGGAGAAGGAGAAGGAGAAAATAATGCTTATGTGTGTTGAAAATGGAGATGCAATCTCTCAACCTTATGAGTATGCAATTTCCAAAACCCTATTTAAAATGATCCCAACTCCCAAGTTCATGGAAGCATTATATCAAGTTATTAACACAATCCTCTCAAATTTCCATAACCCCATACAGTTTCTCAACCCCATCATGCTAGTTAAGTTCATCATCTTAACGTATGGGTCATGGTGTGTGTGAAATGGGCTGTGGACCTGGACCCCATGTCTCTCACCGTCGTCCCCTTTTTCCCCCAAGACGTTGATGCGGTGCGGGCTTCACGGAGTTGAGATCGATGCTGCTTCCTCTGGTGGGTGTTGTCATCATCGACAAGGATGAGAGGAAGAAGCATAGCATTGCAAAAAATTTCAGCTTGGATTTCATCCGGTGGGTGTTGTTGTCGTTGATGAGGATGAACGAAATATGCAAGCACAGCAAAAATATCAGCTTGGATTTATTGTCAAGAAGACTAAAATATAAAAAACAATAAACATTATAATTATTTAGAGAAGAGAGATGAGGGATTGAGTAAAAGGGCTCATTTGGTACGAAAGATAGGATAAAACTTGATAATATTAAGATTAATAGTATAAGATTTGATAGTATAAAATTTAAATACGTAATGTATAGAGATATTATGATGTTTAAAATTCTAATAAAAAGTTTTTATAATATCTTATATATTAAAACTCAATCAGATTTAATTTTACATTCTAAGACTTAATTAAGTTATTAATTATTTTAATGTATAATAAAATTTGATAGATAAATTTATATAATATAATATTTATATCAAATAACTGATAAAATTATAATGTATTGTATTATCTTATTCTATCAAGTCTAAGGGTCCGTTTGGTATCAAGAATAAGATAAGACATGATAGTATTAGACCTGATAGTATAATGCCTGATAATATAAGACCTGATAGTATAAGGTTTAATATATAAAAGTTGGTAATATCGTGATGTTTAGAATTATAATGAAAAAGTCTTTATAAAAACTTATACATCAAAACTCAATCAGGTCTAATCCCTTCTCTCAATGCTTGATTAAGTTATGCATCATTTTAATGTATAAGAGGAGTTTGATGGATAAGCTTATACAATACAATATTTACACCAAACAACTAATAAAATCATAATGTATTGTATTAATTTATTATATCAGACTTAATAAAACATACCAAACAGACCCTAATATAACATGTCAAATAAGTCCTTATATTATCAGATTTAATACTATTCAACTTAATATTACCCGATCTTATCCTTCATGAAGCCAGCCGGTGGTCAACAACAAAATAGATAGTAGTTTTTGTCGTTTAGGTTTTCAACTTTGTATATCTGATTCGTATAATGTTACAGACATTAAGACTTACAATATGACTTCATTGCGGTGTGGTGCCAAGGAGGATGCTATTATGCATCCTAATAGGTTAATGGTGCATCCGTGCACTCTTGAAAATGCCTACAATTAGAGGTAATTTTACTTGTGCAACCCATTTTATGCTATTTTAGAAGCAACCCAACAAGTATTGTTTTTTCACAAATTATTCCTTTTGAATAATTAAGTCAGTTTTGAGACACATTTGACGCAACGTCTAAGACTTGATAGAATAAGTTTATACAATACATTATGACTTTATCAATTATTTGATGTGACCACAGTATTATATAAGCTTATCTAACATATTCGTCTTATACATTAAAATAACATATAACTTAATTAGACATTGAGGGTAGAATTAGGTCTGACTAAGTTTTGATAAATAAGCTCATCTAAAAATATTCTTTGTACAACCCTATCACTTGAATATCAATCTTTCATTGTCTCCTCCTTTATAATGTTACCCAATCTCGCCTCACCAGTCGCCGCCATTTCTAACCTGTTGAAATCGTTCAAATCATGACAACTAAGATTGCACAGCCCTATACATAGTCGTGGACCTCTACTCGTCGCACCAAACACGTACCATCACAACCTGTCACTGTCTTCCTCCGTTATAGACAACTTCAATCACCCTACGAACCACCTTCTCTACCATCAATCAAAACCACTGTTTCCTAGCTACAGAGCACTACCTCCACACCCTTGCTCCTGTTGAACCCGCAGCACCGTCACATCTTTTCTTAGACTCTGCATCGTCTCACACCCCAAGGAAATTTTCTCTTCTCATTCTTTTTTTTTAGTTGAGTATGTTATTATGAATTAGCGCCTAAGTTAACTTAAGTCCAAATTTGTTATCTAAAAGTAGGTTTTTGTTTTAGTATGAAGTGTTTGTTTTTTATTTCTTTAAAAATTAGTATAACATGATAAATTTAAATGAATATAATATATTTGTTATTAAAGAATATTTTTGTCAAAAGTATAATTTTTTATCATATATAATATTATATAGTGAATCAATAAACACATAATAATATTATCTAATATAATATCACATGAAATATTAGATAATATTAAAATTTTATTAAACCTTATACTATTAAATTTAATATAATTAAATTTTATCTTATCTTATGTACCAAATAAACCTTTAATAACATTATAATATATTATATTAAATTATCTTATTCAAACATGGTATATGAAACAGGCCCTAATGGGGATACGACACCAGTATGAGTTATTCTGGAAGCATTTGTTTAATGTAATGTTTGGCCAAGCATATAAAGCTGATTGTCAAAGTCAAGAATTGTCAAAGTCAAGAATTGTAGCGGAGCCAAGATTGACAATTACTTCGGTGTTTGATTGATGACAAACTCATGGACTACATGAAGGTGCTTATACGTATTCCTCGGTTTGGCTCAATGAGAAGGAAGAGATTCGTTTCTAACGGCAACGACGGTGAAAATAAGTTAGGTAGTTCATTAAGGACTTGTAGCTTAACTTATTTAAGATTTAAATTACCTGATTTGTTTTATATAAAAATTAGGATAAGATTTTTTTAAAAATTTATTTAATTAAATACATCAAGTTTTATGTCTTTAGAAAAAAATTTTTAAGTCAATTAAATTGACCTATTTAATTATATATATATATAATTTTATATATATTATAAAATATTAATATTTGTATAATATAATTAATTAATTAATAATATAATATTATTATTTTAAAGTATAAGCAGAGACAAATCCAAAGGCATGTGTGGCCTTAATCCTTTTTTTCATTAATTTCTTTTAAAATACTTATAATTAAATTTAATTTTATTAAAAAATAAATACTTATTATATTAACACTTTTATTTAAAAATTATACTTATATTCTTAATTTTATATATTATTATTACACTCTAATATTTTTATTTGTTTATAAAATTACATATATATCTCACATACTTTATGTACAAATATCACGTAAAATTCTATTAAAAATATAAAACAAGAGAAGTATGAGTAATTTCTCAAATAAAAAGAGTGTCGAATATTATAAATATTAATTTCATGTAAATATCAAGTATAATTATACCAAAGATAAAAATAATAAAGTTAAAAAAATTTATATTTGATATGTATTTAACATGTGATTTATGATTATTTTATATACATTAATATTACAATTTAAACTCATCTTTCTATTAATTTTTAATCTTTATATAATAAATTTATTAGCTCCTCTCACTTTTAATTTTACTCTCTTTCTTTTTTTAAAATCTATATATATATATATATATATATATAGATTTTTTTTTTTGCTTATAAATAATGATATAAAGGACAATACTATTGTGATGCATTTAATATCTAACATAAATATTTTTTATTACTTTTTCACTTTATTCATAAATCTTCCTATATAATAAAAGAAAAATATTATTCTAAAGTGAGCAAATAAGAGTATATTTACTCTTAATTTAAAATAGTATATTTTAATCTTAACTCACTAAATAATTTAAGAGTGAATATATTTTTATTTACTAATTTTAATTTTTTTTCTATATTTAATAATATAATTCATGATTTTCAATCGATTCCATTCACTTGAATATTTTTGGATTCGTCCCTAAGTATAAATCTATTAGCCTATATAAAAGCTTAAGTCTATTAGTTTATCTCGTTGACTTATTTAGAGGTAAGTTTATTGACATATTTAAAGACTTTATTATAAAATAAATCTTTAATTAAACTTTGAGGCTAAACTTTTAAAAATGTCATATTAGACAATGAAAATGACCTATGCTAGATAAATAAGTTAAGCTTAAACCTTACATTTGATAAATATGTTAAGTCCATTTAAACTAAAATCTGACATGACTTGATTTGTTTTCACTCCTAAATAATAGTTTTATTTTCATGGAGATACTATTATTTTGGAAATTACTTTATACAAAATAATATAGTTAAGATTTTTTTAAAATTAATATAATAGTTTCATATTTTATCTTATTATTATTACATATTAAATTTTGTCTAAGTTAGATGTACCCACTCAAAATATACTAAAATTCTCCTATTTGTTTAAGGTAGACAAAATTTATTAAAATATTAGTCTTGACAAAAAAAAAAAAAATAGGGAACAGGTTCACACACAGAATCTTTGATGTAGCTTAGTGTGCGGCCATTTTATCTGGAGATGACAGCCATTCTTGACTTTTTGGAGAGACTTATCCACATACCATTAATTCAAGAAAAAAAAACAATACAAAGGGATTTTTGTAGATGTATTAAGTTTTTTTTTTGGATAAATTGTAGATGTATTAAGTTAATAAAATATTAACATATAACTAATTTTTATTAAATAAAAGTATTATGTTAACTAGTACATTAATGATTTTTTTATTTCTCAAAAAAATTTATTTGATAAATAAAAAATTAATATTCTAGAACAATCTAGTGTCTAAAAAGATACATTTTTCAATAAAATCTTTTTCATATTATATATATGAATTCTATGATTAAATTTAGAACTACATATATTTAAGGGATCTAAATATCTTTCACTTGAACCAACACTTGTTGATAGTAAATTAATGATATTAATACTTTATTAACTTAGTACTTCCAAATTAATTAAATACATTAAATTTATATAAGAATCTATTCCAATCCATACATTTTCATTTTCAGTACTTTCTTATTTTTAATTAGAATTTAGCTCAGAGCATAAACGTGTTTGGATAAAAAATTTCTCACCACAATGGTGAATGGACATGGTTTCATCCAAGGGAACTTGAATAAAATTTCACAGTGAACCAAAATCCTTATTAACATTATTCTTTCATTATACGTTAATTTGCATTGGTATAAAACTAAAACAAACAGGCTAAATGCAAGCAAAAAAATGCGTTTTTTTTTGTGAGTGTCTGATAAGCACGTATGTTATGGTATTGATTAATATTTTTTAATATTAGAAACTGAGAAATACTTATTGTTGGACCTTTGAGGTGCTACAAGTTTCTTAGACAAAATGTTATCCGCTTCAATAGTTTTTTTGAGTGTTATATAAAAGAGTTGGATACCTGCAAAGATTACTAATGTTCAAGTAAGTTAAGGTTCTAAGAATAAAGGATAAGAGAAAAGATTCTTATCACAAAAATTTAGTACTCTATTTATAAAAGAGTGAGCGTTGTGAATATCATATTGTGATAGGAGTAAATTCGTCATTTCAAAGGTAAGAAGAAACTTCTTGACACCTTCTTTATATAGAGTAGACTTTCTCTATGTTCCTTACTAGAGGATATTCACTAATAACTATACATAATTAATAAGGAGTTATTATAATTAGTAGTTGAAAATAAGAGTATAAGGTTGTGTTTGGTGCATTGTATAAGAAAGACCTAATAGTATAAGTTTATACTATCATGTTATATCAAATGTTTAATGCACTCACATGATTGTATAACCATATCAGGTTAACTTTTTTTATCTTGTTATAACCTGATAAAATTATCCTCTTCTCCCCATAGGATAAGACCTGATAAGGTTTTCATTTCATCTCTACCCTCCCTTTAGTCCCCATGTGAGTCCATGTGAGCCCTTGGAGAAACCAACAACGTAGCCATTTCTTTCATTTTCTCTTCTCTTCCAAACCCAAAAAAACCCCACACAACAACAATGGCGGTCACGAATCTCCATAGGCTCTCTTACCAAATCCATAGCCTCCCCTCCTTCTCCTTCTTCTCCAAATCCCTAATCTCTTGCTCCTCCGCCTCCTTATCCTCATCCTCCTCATCCTCATCCTCCTCATCCTCTTCCTCTTCCACAAAGGTCTCGGACAGGATCGTTCGTCTCTCTGCCATCGACTTCGATGACAAGAATCACAACGTTGTAGGGCTCTCTAACCAGACCCTCCTAAAGGCCTTGATCAACACCGGGCTCATCGACCCGGCGTCCCACTGGATGGAGGAGATTGACACGTGCTATGCCGAGTGCGAGGTGAACATCACCCAAGAGTGGGTGGAACTTCGATATTTGAGCTGAAATCGTTCTTTGTCGTCATTGTCAGAGGAGTTTTCTGGTGGCAGAGGAGGGTGGACATGGCGAAACCATCGATCGGATAAGAAGGCGGAGAAGTATTTGGAGCGGCAGAGGACATTGGAGTGGAGGTACACGTGGAGGTCGGAGATCAAAGCAGAGTCAACGGAGGAGGAGGATTTGAAGGAAGAGGGAAGAGATATGGATTGAATTGAAAGGAATGAAAAATATTTTTCATTTTTATTTGGGGGAAATGGATCAAAGTCCAGAATGATGAAGAAGGAACGCGAACGCGAGAGAGAGAACGGTTTTGGAAAAGATAAGAAGACTAGGATTTTTTTTATAAAGGATAATTTTGTCCTGCAAAATATTTATATTTACATTCAGATTAGTTATGCAATAATTATCAAACACATGATATGATAAGAACTTATTAGTTCTTTTATATTATCAGGTCATATCATACTACTTTATACTATCAGGTCTTATATTATCATGTATATCAAACGTAACTTAAATAAAATAACTTATTTGTGAACTATTTTACCTATTAACTAAATAAATAAGTTTAAGTTTAAGTTTAGACTCAATTAAATAAATAAATTAAGGTTAATCTTTATAAGTTTAATTAACATTAAAGGTTCGTGAATAATTTGTATATGTGTGTATATATATTATTTATTCATTTCATATAAATTGTAAAATTTTATAATTTTTATAATTTTAAATAAAAATTATAAATAATAATGATTTATTATTATTATTACTAATTAAAAGCTTCTATAAAAAGATTATGAATTTTTTAGTGTAATGGATTATGAATAATTTTTTTTATTTTTAATTTTTTACTCTATTTTCTAGCATAAAAATATTTAATATATTAAATTAATAAACTCAAGTATTTTAAAGAGAGATTTGATAAAAAAAAATCAAAATATAAATATCTAAAACAATTTAAATTCAAAATTTATATTTTCTAAATAAGATAAGTTGAAATTTTAAACTTAACTCATTTAAATAAATAAGTAAAATTTAAAGCTAAAGTTTCAAGTGGTCATACTTGATTAGGTTCTTATACGCCCCCAGTAGAAAACACTCGGTTGGTCAATGGTCATCACTTTCAGCAAAGATACAAGCTCTGACACCGATGGCCATAATGCGATTTCTATTCAATTTGGCCCAAACGTACCTAACTCTTGTAGATAAACTTCGTATGTAATAAATAAATATGTAAGTTTGATACATGGGCTAAAGAATAAAAAATGGATATGCAATATGAATATCACAACGACAACCAGTTTGACTCTCTTCATCTATATATATATTCATACAACCGTATAGCCCCATCAATCAACCATTCATTCCATACCTTTTGATTTTAGGAAATAAAACCCAGTAATCTCCATCCTCCAGCAATGGTGCTGTTCCCAATTTTGCATCTTACCCTCTTGCAATTAATCATCCATCAGTCCACACTTGCCTCAGCAGCCGTCGATCCCACACAAGGGTTCACCCGTGTTCCATTAGATAACTCAAATTTTGAGGTCCAAAAGCCATACAATGTTCCAGTAAACCAGCGTTACAGCTTTACAAACGGAGTTCATAAATTTTGGGTATACTCCACTGACAAGCCTCACACGCCTAGCAGCAACACCGAGCCACGAACTGAGATTCGCATCAATGTAAGCCATAAGTTCAAGTTTAATCAATTATGCATTTATTTTCATAACTCATTAACAAGTAAAATAGTGGCTTATTGAGTTTTCGTTTTGCAGGGATACGATTATACATCAGGTGTATGGCAATTTGAAGGGTATGGTTACGTGCCCAGTGGCACAAGTGGGGTGTGCATTATGCAAGTGTTTGGTGGAAGCTCCTCTGCCACAACTTTGCAGCTTAGGGTCTATGATGGTTCACTCACTGTTTATAAGTCCCCTGTTCTGGTCCAGAACATCTATGATAGGTGGTTCAGGGTGAATGTGATTCATGATGTGGGTGCCTCCAATGTGAAGGTTTATATTGATGGGGTTCTAAAGTACGACGGTGCTGATCGTGGAGCCGCCACTCACTACTTCAAGTTTGGGGTTTACACCCAGAATGACCCTTCCAACTACATGGAATCTCGGTGGAAGGATATTAAAGTGTTCAGAAAATAATGAAGCATAGTACTTGCTTTGGAATTTCATTTAATAAGAGACGCTGAAAACTGAGAACTTGTTTAGATACGCCTTTTTTCAGGGTTTAATAATATCCTCTTGTTTAGTGGGAAAAAAAAGTTTAAAAATTTGCGGAGTTCCATGATCTGTAATGATAAATATAATATTAAAATAAATAAATAAATGATATTAATTATTTATTATTTGATTAATAGATAATAAATATGATCTATATTTTACATATATAAAATTTTATAAATTTTAATTATTAATATTTACACATAAATAAATTTATATACAAAAAATTTTGATCAATCTTATCTTTTTATTATAAATAATTGTACATATAAATTTTTTTATAAAATTTAATTAATAATATTTATATATATAATAATAAAATTTTAAAAAAACTAATTAACCAATTATAATGAATAAAAATTCATAGAACACCAGGAGTATGTAAACGTCTCCTTCTTAGTATTAGTATTAATAATTTGTAGAACCTGAATTGTTTGGAAACAGTTTTCTATTCTTAAGTAAGGTCTAGCCTGTGACTAGTTGCGACCTTGGGAAGGTAATGTTCTTGTTGTCTTGATATGTTTATCAGCATATGAGGTTGTGAAGTTTCATCATATTGATTCCTAATTATGACGACGTTTACAAGGCTTTTAAAAAGATTGGCGCAGGATGCTCCCGTTTATTTTACTTGTTAGTATTTTTGACTTTTTATCAGTTTTAAAGATTTATAAAAAAGTCCAGTGTTATTTATTTGACAACCCTTTACTTTTTTCATTTTTCCAGTTTAATCTTTCATACTCCAATCGAACCTCATTTCTTCCCGCTGCCTACTCCACCTCCTTCTCCTCCCCCCACTCCAGCTCTAGCGTAGAGTTTGACTCTTGATTTCACAGTCTTATCTTGAGCCCCAATGCCAAGTCCCTGGGGCTCGAGTTCTCGAAGGAGACCTTCAGCGGGTCCTCGATCTCTTGGTTCATGTCCTCCGCCATCACTAGAGATAGCAACGTTTCGAACAGCAAGTAAGGATCGTCGATCTTCCTGACCCCGGCGGTGCCAACATTCTCCAGTAGTAGGGTGATTTGTTTGCTTTGATGGTGGGTTGGTTTCTGTCTTTGAAGGGATTACCAAACTCACAAAACCATTCATATATAAAAGCTATGGCGATTAAATCCATTAGAAGGAAGAAGGTGAAGCAAATTAAAACTCATTGGATTCCGGGAATGACCCATTTTGTGCAAACATTTGGAATCGGTTACACTCAATCCAAAGATACCAACAATAACAGTGAGAGATGCATTAGCGTAGAAGGAATAGTTGGCAATAGAACTTGCTGGGTTATGGTGTATCGAGGATGTTTCATAGTTTTAGAACCGCATAAAGCATAAAGGAAAATGTTAATCATACATCTATTTTAAGAGTGTATATATTGTTCAAATTATTTGTAAATGTATATAATTTAGTGAAAAATAATAATAAAAAAAGTATATATGATAAATGATAATGAAAAAAGTGTAAAAAATAATATGAAAAAAATAAAAATATTAGAGTTGAATAAAGGAAGAAACAACGCCCAAAACAATTTTTCTGCAAAATACCCACACAATTTTTTTTTAACAAATTTTTGAAGGACCAATTTTGTAAATTACAATAACCTATTTAGCAGGTTACAAGTGATGAATTTCAGCCATTGATATAATAATCTTTCTAATCAATGACAAAGATTGTATAGATTATAGAACATTCATGCTTCATGCTCCAAAAAATTTAGGAGCATGTAAACGTCACCTCTAATTATAACCTATGCCCTGCAGCCGGCAGCAATTAGAATTATAACAAAAAAAGCTTTCTTCAAAGGGGTAATTGTCTTACTTCCTCTTAATTATAATTTATCTGAGATAATTGCTGCGCTGTTTACTCTTCTTATTTTTGCTTTTGCAATTTTGGACGAGAGGTAGTAGTCAAGTCCTCCCCAAGATATACAGTGACACTAGAACAATATGTGGAGAAATTCTTAAATAATTCTTAGTGCACCTAACTTGAGAAAAAATTCTAAAATACTCCTATAATATTATTATAAGTAAATTTATAATCGTCTAGATTTAATTTTAAAATATTTAAATTTCAATTAAATGGCTTGTATAGTTATGCAGTTTTATGTGTCACTTTTTTACTAGAGTAGAGTATTATTTTTAAAGTACACAATAATTTCTCATAGTAAAATGTAATAGGTCAATCATATAATTAATTAAAATGATTAAATAGGATTATTTATTAATTAACTAAAATAATTTTTTAATTAATATTATGATTAACTTAATACACCTAACTTAATTATACTACTTTTATGTAAGAATTTTTCCCAGAAGTGAAAAACAAAGAAGCCAGCGACGAGAGCCCAAACTCTCAGGAAGTCAGAGTCTCACAGATAGATACAAATGTGTAATGACAATGCAATTTGGTTAGGAACCAGAAAACTACGTCAGGTGTGCTTAGAATATTCTTCAACTTATAATTATGCTGCAGGCTAAACCTGGTATATATGTCATCATCATTGAAACAGCTTCCACATGAATTACCAAATTCTCAATTCCTCATCTAGAGCAGAAAGATATGAGGACTTTCTATCAGATTGCTATGCTGAACATGGCTGTTTATTTTTCATTAATCATGCACACCTCAAGCAGCTCGCCAGTGGACTTAAGTCAGTTAACACTCGGTTTCACTGAACTCCCACTGAAATCCTCCAATTTTCAACATCATGACAAGCCTTACAATTTACCTGTAAGTGAACGCTATAGTTTTATAGATGGAGTACACAAGTTCTGGGTATACTCCACAGACAAACCTCTGTCTCCAAATAGCCCAACCAGGCCTAGATCCGAAATCCGCATTAAGGTAAACTGAACAATATTCATGTGCTCAAAATGTACATTCTATAGTCTATACTATTTATGTGGCACCTAATATATTACCTATTTTTTCCTTGCAGGGCTATGATTACTCATCTGGGATATTGTTATCAAATACACATATATTTCTACACACACTTATGCTACAGAATACGAAATAGAGAGAGGAAGAGTTTCAAAATACTTAATATTGCAAAACTTGAATTAATTGATCTGGTACATAGCAAGCCTATTTATAGGCTGAATATAACAATACAATATTAGTAAAACAAAAGCTAACTTAAAAACTATTGGTTGAAAGGGTGGTGATGCTCCTGACCATACATTTTGGGCGGTGCCTACAATTCCTTTTCAGAAGCAGAGCAATTTGGTCCATAATATCAAAATGTGCAGTGCGGCCTTCAAATGCATTACGTGTGTGTGTGACTACAATTTCCAACAAATTCCAACAAGTTGATTTAATATTTTAACATTGCCTCCTTTAAATCAAACTTGCAACTTTATCATTCCGAGTAATTTCTTCAACTTGTAGAACAACTCAACTTTTAAAAGCTTTGTAAAAATATCTGCAACCTGCTCTTCAGTAGGACAGTATTCAATCACCAATTCTTTTTCAGCTACTAATTCTCGAATTTTGTGGTATCGAATATCAATATGTTTTGACCGCCCATAAAAGACTGGATTTTTACATAATGCAATTGTAGACTTGTTGTCACAAAACATTCCTGTAGGAGCATCTTGCTTCTGGTGCATCACTTCTAAAATTCTTCTCATCCAACCATGCCCCTATCTTTTACAGTTACTGTAGCACAATTGGGCATTGCATATATATTACCCAAAATTAATAGAGGTAGAGAGTGCAACAATTGGTTGTTTCTTAGATGACCATGATATTGCTCAAGTGCCCAGATGAAATGTGTACCCTGATGTGCTCTTTCTTGTTTCTAAATCTCCTGCCCAATCACTATCTGTATATCCAACAAGTTTCACATCATTATTTTTAGCATAAAAAATTCCATCAGTCAGAGTACCTTTGATGTATCTAAGAATTCTCTTTGCTCCTTGCAAATGGCCAGAGCATGGCTCTTCCATGTATCTGCTTAGCAATCCAACTCCAAAGACTATATCCGGTCTAGTCGCAGTCAGATATCTCAAACTTCCAATCAAACTTTTATATTGAGTTGGATCTACTCTTTTACCATCATTTTCTCTTGTTAGCTTCAACTTTTCTTCAATTGGCGTGGAAGTCGGCTTTGAATTCTCCATCTTGAACTTCTTTAAAATGTCACCAGCATATTTCTTCTGAGAAATGAAGATTCCATCATTCTGTTGAACGACCTCAATGCCAAGAAAATAGGACATTAGGCCTAAATCTGTCATTTCAAAGCAGCTTATCATAGCCTCCCTAATTACGTAATTATCTTTAGATTATTCCCAGTAAAGATTAGATCATCAACATAAAGACACACAATAAGAATATCTCCAGGCTCAACAAATTTAATTTATAAAGTGTGCTCAAATGGACATCTTTGAAAACCATGTTGTTTGAAGTAGGAATCAATCTTCTTGTACCATGCTCTTGGTGCACATTTGCTTTAAGCCATACAAAGCTTTTTCAACTTACACACTTTGTCTTCTTTTCCTTTGATCACATATCCTGCAATTTGTTCAACATATACTTCTTCTTCCAAAGTACCATTACCATTAAGAAAACTGTGGAACTTCCATTTGATATATTTTCCAATCATTTTGGTGATAGAGAGATAATGCATACGAATTGTATCTAATCTCGCTACAGGAGCAAATACCTCAAAATAATCAATACCTGGCTTCTTGTATCCTTTTGCTACTAACCTTGCTTTGAAACGGTCTATTTCTCCACCGGGCTTGTACTTAGTCTTGTACACCCACTTCACTCCAATTGGCTTTTTATCTCCTGGTAAGTCTGTCAGCTCCCACGTCTGATTTTTCTCAATGGCATGAATTTCTTCATCCATTGCTTTTCTCCAGTTTTGATCACTTGCAGCTTCTTCAAATGTAACTGGTTCACAATCTGCAAATAAAGCAAAATTGATAATTTCCTCATCAGATGGATCATTGTCAGTACCAACAACATAATCTTGTAATGTCTGGTGGTAGGCGATGATGCCTCCGTAGTCTCTTTGGGTGATTACGGTTCATCATGAGTTTGAATTCCATGCCCATTCTCCTCTTCATAATTGTCTGGAATCACCACAAATGCTCTTTTTGGGACTTTGAGGACCAATCCCACATTCCTTCTTCATCAAAAGTCACATCTCTACTGATGATCACCTTCTTTGTCTCTGGATTGTAAAGTTTGTAGGCCTTTGAATTTGTGCTATAGCCAACAAAAATACATTTTTCACCTTTGTCATCAAGCTTCTTTCTAAGTTGATCAGGTACATGGGCATATGCTATACACCCAAAAATTCTAAGATGTCGGATTGAGGGTTTCCTTCCACTCCAAGCTTCTTCTGGTGTTTTATCATAAATACTTTTTGTTGGACACCTGTTCAAAATATACACAGCAGTAGCAACAGCTTCTGCCCAAAATTCTCTGGGCAATTGTTTAGCCTTCAGCATGCATCTTACCATGTCCATGATCGTCCTGTTCTTCCTTTCTGCTACTCCATTTTGTTGAGGAGTGTATCTTGTTGTTAGTTGATGCTGAATTCCATGTTGGTCAAAGAAATCTGCACGGCAAGGTACTCTTGGCCTCATACGTCCTTAGTGCTTTAATTAGTGCTTTCTAAGCAACCACTTTGTTTTTCTACATATGCCTTAAATGACTTAAAGGTATCGCAGGCTTCTGATTTCTGTTTCAAAAAATACACCCAGGTTTTTCTGCTAAAGTCATCAATAAAAGTAATGAAATACCTGCTACCACCATGTGTTGGTATCTCAACCATGCATAAATCTGAATGGACAAGTTCCAATGGCTTTTTTTGCTCTCCAAGACTTTCCAGTTGGAAAAGATCCTCTGTGCTTCTTTCCAATTTCACAAGTCTCACATACACCATCAGGAATATTTATAACAGGCAAACCAGATACATACTCTTTTCTAGATAAATAATTCAATCCAGAAAAGTGATAATGTCCAAAGCGCATGTGCCATAGCCAATCATTATTTGGTATAAACGAGCTCAAGCAGGATAATTCTTTATGTTCAACTTTTAAAGGGAATAGGCGATTAGGAGTCATTTTTACCTTAACAATGAATCTCCCATTTTTGTCAATCAAAGTACAGTAGCCATCACGAATCTGCATGTTGTAGCCTTTTTCTGATAATTGTCCCATGCTCAACAGGTTGTGATGAAGACCAGGAGCATAGAAAACATCAGAGATGAAATTTTGAGAACCATCCTTCAGTCTGATAGCAATCCTGCCTTTTCCCAAAATCGGAATATTTGTATTATTTCCGAATTTCACGGTAGATTTTACCGTTTCATTTAGTGAGGAAAATAACTCCTTTTTCCCACACATGTAGTTCTTTGCATCTAGGTACCAAATATCTCCATCGCTCAAAATTGTCTATTGCTAAAGTAAAGTTTGTGGATTATCAGAACTCTCACCAGTATGTTGATATTGGTTTTCTGCTATATTTGCCTGTTGTTTGAATCTACAATCTGCAGCTCTGTGCCCAAACTTTCCACAGTGGTAGCAGTTGAAATTTGTCCTTTCTTGGGAGTTGTTGCCTCTTCCTCCTCCACGGTTGGTAGATCTGAAATTGTGTCCACCTCTTCCTTGATTAGGTGGCCTGAAATTGTTGTCTCTCCATTGTTGATTGAAATTATAACGACCTCTTCCTCTGAAATTGCCACGACCTCTACCTCTAAAATTTATATTTCCACCTTCACGAGCTCTACTATCTTCACTTCGGCTGGATTCTGCTACATTAGTAAAATTCACCTGGCTCTTCAAGGCTTCTTCATTTACTTTTTCAGTTTTCTCCAAGATTCTGCTCACATGGCTTTCAATGCTGTCTTGCAACTCTGCAAATGTCATGGTGTCTGTGTCGTGGGACTCAATTATTGTAGTCACCACATGATCAAACTTCATCGGCATGGTGCGTAGAATTTTCTCCACCACCTTGCTTTCAGAGATGTCTTCTCCATACACCCTCATCTTGTTGACAAGATTTGTTACCCGTGAAAAATATTGTTCCACGGTTTATGAACTGGACATTTCATATTTTCATATTCTCGACGCATGGATTGCGGTTTGGATTTACGGCTTTCTCTACTCCTTTGTATGACTTGACTTCAAAATGTCCCACGCTTCTTTGGTTGTTTTGGCATTTGCTATTTTGCCAAAAATTGAATAATCTACACTTTGGTGAATTTGCGATAGCGCCAACTGGTCCTTCCTTTGAGCAGCATCATCAGCTCCTTGTTGTAAGCCTGGTTCAATAAAGCTCCAAATATTGTGAGCTTTCAAATGGGTGGACATCAACAATGCCCAATAATGGTAATCCAATTTCCCATCCAATTTGGGACCAGACCAAACAATATTGTAATTTGTGGCCATCTCTCTTTCTCAAAAAATTTTTTTGGTAAAGTGAGAACTCTCTTGTTCCTCACACACTCAATATTTTTTCTTCAAAAAAAAAAATTTTTTTTTTTGACACTAATTCTCTCACAAACTCACAAAACCAATCTTTGGATCTAACCACTTCACATTATACAATTTGTTATCAAAACACACATATATTTCTACACACACTTATGCTACAGAATACGAAATAGAGAGAGAAGAGTTTCAAAATACTTAATATTGCAAAACTTGAATTAATTGATCTGGTACATAGCAAGCCTATTTATAGGCTGAATATAACAATACAATATTAGTAAAACAAAAGCTAACTTAAAAACTATTGGTTGAAAGGGTGGTGATGCTCCTGACCATACATTTTGGGCGGTGCCTACAATTCCTTTTCAGAAGCAGAGCAATTTGGTCCATAATATCAAAATGTGCAGTGCGGCCTTCAAATGCATTACGTGTGTGTGTGACTACAATTTCCAACAAATTCCAACAAGTTGATTTAATATTTTAACAGATATGGCAATTTGAAGGGCAAGGATTTGTGCCCCATGGTACTTCTGGCGTGTGTATTATGCAAGTGTTCGGGTCACGCCCTCCTCATGCTACTACTCTTATGGTTAGAACCTACAACGATTCACTTTTTTATTATAGGAGTTCACTCCTGGCTCCAAACATATGGGACAGATGGTTCCAGTTAAATGTAATTCATGATGTGGAGGCCTCCATTGTGAAGGTTTATGTTGATGGGATTCAGGTTTATGAAGCACCAGGCCACGGGGGTAACTCCCATTATTTCAAATTTGGTGTTTATACACAAGATAATCCTTCTTATTACATGGAGTCAAGGTGGAAGGGAATTAGAGTTCTTAGAAAATGTTCATGATTGTGCTTTGGATCTATATTTCCCCATGCCCATGTGTTTGTATCTCTGTTACAATCTTTGGTTAAATTAATTAAATCGTTTGCTATGTACCAACAAACAAAAAGAAATTAATTTGTTTGGTACTAACTTCCAAATAATGTTGCTTTGAAAGATAAAATACATGTAAGTGCTTGTTCCACTGCAAATTCTAATATATATCATCTAAAAGAGAGTGTATAATACACCATGCATTTCAGATCATTGATTTATCAATAATTTAGATTAAGCATAAGAAACCTGCTAAGCAGGTTATAGAGGCTTGATCCAAGGGATGGTGGGCAGCACGACATCGACAGCATACGGTACGTGCAGCGGGCGATGGCAGTAACGATTACAGGCGGTGGTTGAACGACAGTGGCCAGATGATCGCTGGAGGTGACCGAATAGTCACTGACAATATAATAATAATGATAATAGTGATATGTAAAAATAATAATAATAAAAAGCTTACAATAGCAGATAAAATAAAAGGTGTATTAAGGTGTATGATAGCAACGACCTTTGTACTATATGGAATCTCGTTGGAAGGAAATCAAAGTTAATAGAAAATAGTTAAATCAAACGTAATACTTGGATTGGTTTCACTGGATAAGACAGATGCTGAAAACAGAAAACTTGTTTAGATATGCCATTTTTCTAAGTTTAATAATATAATAATATTATTTCTACATCCAAACTCATGCCCCTATCTTTTACAGTTACTAGTTTTGAAAAAAAATTAAATCTCTCTCACTCTGCAGCATATTCTCTCTCTCACTTTTTCCCAAAATTAATAGGTGTATGGGTTTAGATGTAGAAATAACATTTTTGTTAATAATATTTTTTTTTAAATATTTTGTAGAACAGTTTTATAATCCTAACTGAGGTCAAGCTTGTGACTAGTTGCTAACTTGGGATGGTAATGCTTTTGTCTTGATATGTTTATCAGCATGTGATGTTGTGAAGTTTCAACATCTAGTGATTCCTAATTATATAACCTAAGAGTTGAAGCCCAAGACTTCATTGACTAAGCTTCAATCGTCAAGTTAAAAAAGAGAAGATGGGTATGAACCCAAAAGAAAAATAAAAAGGAAAGTAAAAGAAGATGGTATAGCGGGCAGCCATTAGAACTAAAACAGAAAGTAATGGATAATTTCAAAAGAGTAATTTTTTTTTTAGATAATTGCTGCATTGTTTACTCTCCTTATTTTTCTTTCTCATAAATAAAGCGCCAAAATTTGAATCACTGCGTGTAAAATTTTTAGGGAAGAAATGCTCGTGATCACAAAAGTTGTTTGACGTGAAAGACAAAGAAGTTAATGCAGATATCAATACATCCAAAGAAAGAGAAACTTTGATGAATAACAAGTAATTGTAAGTTTTCTATTAGTATCATAAAGAATTCATATTCTACACAAAAGATCAAGAACATGAACAAGGATCTTGAGAGTTTATAGTTTTCACATTCATATCATTATATCAAGATGTACTAACTTTTATCCATAATGAGAATTGATGTTTCAATTTGCAGAACTTGCAGAAAAATAGAAACCCCTTTCTATCCTCTTATCCTTCCTTCCTTACGTTCTACTCTTGACGAAAAAACTTGAGACATAAAACTTTTATGGATAGAGAGGACTGGTTTCTTTATAGCTTTTTCTATTCAATAAAAATAACTACTTCCATCAAGCAATTGAGAGGTTAAGAAACTTCTTTCCAAATGTCACATATCCAAGTACCATTTAATCCCTCATTTGTTTATTAAATCACATACTTTTGTCACACATACACATAAGACATTTCTTATATTCTCCCACTTGACTCATGTGACAAAGTATCATTTCATAATTTAATAAAATATCAATCATAATATGCATTAACAAGGCTAAAAGTTGCATACATTGATTGCATCATAAGTCATAGTTAAGAATAAAAACTAATAAGAGTTATGACAGTTGTATATCATCAAATCGACATAGTTCCTTCTATGTATTATTATATTAGCTTTCTTCCTAACATGACACTTTAATGAGAAGTACACAATATGTCCAACAATAATGTATTTATTAAAGACAAATCTTGTTTTCAATATTATCATTCATACATTAACACATAAGTTTAAAAATAGAAAAAAATCATAAACTTATGTGTTAATGAGCTTAGAGTATCAAATATACGTTAAAACTAAATAAATAACAATAACATTCAACTTTCACTAGTAAACATAATGCTCATACTTTAAACATGACCAGTAAAAGTTTTAGGTGGTAATCCTTTTATTAAGGGATCGACAATAATAAGATCAAAGCATCAGCAATCATAAGATTAATGCTAATATTTTCTATTGACACTCTATGTTTCTAAACTTCTTCTTTAACACCAAAGTATTTCAATTCCATATGTTTAGCACATTTGGAATACTTGTTTTTAGAAAAGAAGACAGTTATGGGATTATCACAGTAAATTTTCAGCAGCCTGACAATACTATCGACTAGTGCAAGTCTTGAAATAAAATTTCATAGCCATTTAGCCTGAATCATGGCCTTAAAGTATACCACAAATTTAGCTTCTACAGTGGGTGCAACAAATACAAACTATTTCACACTTTTCCATGAAATAGCTCCTTCAACTAGAAAATACAAATAACTAAAAATGGATTTTCTTGTATCCACACAACTAGCAAAATCTGAATCTGAATATCCAATAACTTCAAGATGATCAGATCTCCTATAAGTAAGCATGTGATCCTTCATTCATTGTAGATATCTCAAAACTTTCTTTGCAGCTTTCTAATGATCTAAACCAGGATTACTCTAATATCTTACTAACATTCCAACTGCAAAGCTAATATTTGGTCGAGTACAAGTTTGAGCATACATTAAACTCTCAACAACAGATACATATGGAATTACTTTCATCTGTTCCCGTTCTATGTCATTCTTTGGACATTGCATCAGACTGAATTTGTCTATTTTTTGAATTTAGGGATGACAATTCTCCCCGCATTTCGGGGATCCCGGATGGGGCCCCGAATACGGGGGTTTTCTCCTCGCGGGGACGGGGATGGGGAGAAAAATCTCCTCATGGTATACTCGGGAACAGGGACCATACTCCCTGTCCCGCAGGGTCCCCATCCCCAAAAAAATAACTAAAATACCCTTTATAATATTTAGATATATATATATTATTATATAAATATATATATATATATTTTAGTAATTTCATCTTTAATTAAATTTTATATTTATTTAAAATTAAAAATATTAAAATAATTTATTTCTTCTTTTTCTTATTTTTTAATTTTTTTTTAATTTTTTTTAATATAGCGGAGAATCCTCGCGGGTATCCAAGGGATTCGGGGAACGGGGATAATGGGAAAAATTCCCCTGCGATAGGGAACGGGGCCGGGGAGCGGGGAGCCCCACGTAGGTGTCAATCCTATCTAAATTGGAACCGGAGATGCTAAACACTTTTCCATTCTGAATCTCTCTAACACTTTATTTATATATGCTTTCTAAGACAAACCCAACAATTCTTGTGATCTATCACGAAATATCTCTATCCCAATCACATAGGTTGTCTCACTCATATCTTTCATTTCAAAGTTATTAGCAAGAAATTTTTTAATCTCATTTAATAGACCAAGATCATTAGTTGCAAATAAGATGTCATCAACATACAGAACCAAAAAGATAAACTTACTCCCACTGACATTCAAATATATACATCGATCAACAATGTTTTTCTTAAATTCAAAAGATACAATGGTATCATTGAACTTGAGATACCATTATCAGGAAGTTTGTTTAAGTCCGTATATTGACTTCTTAAGTTTACACACAATGTGTTCTTTTCCTTCTTCAATGAACCCCATTGGTTAGATCATATAAACCTCTTTTTCTAAATTCCCATTTAAAAAGACAATTTTCACATTCATTTAGTGTAACTCTAGATCATAATAAGCCACAAGTGCCATGATAATTTTGAGAGAATCTTTCGTAGAGATCGGTGAAAATGTCTCATTATAGTCAATGTTATCTTTCTGAGTAAACCCTTTTGCAACTAGTCTGACCTTGTAACGTTCTAAGTTACCATGAGAGTCATGTTCGGTCTTAAAGACCCACTTGCAACCAACTTTTTTGTAACCTTTTGGTAACTCAATAAAGTCCCAAACCTCATTCTGTTCCATATATTTTAACTCATCTTTCATGACATCTAACCGTTTATCAGCATTTTCATTATTCATGGCTGGTTAAAATGTAATTGGCTCATTTTCTATTCCTAAGTCAACTTCAGACTCTTGTAAATATACCACATAATCATTAGAAATAGTTTATCTCATTTCTCTTTGAAATCTTCTTAATACTATTTGTTGTGATTCTTCTACTATAGGCTCATTTACTATAACTTCATTGTGAGTAATTGGATCATTTATTTGTTCTTCTTTATTATTGTTAATCGGTTTAACAACTTGAGGAACAACAACTTTATTAGAGACACAAGTCAAAGGAACTTGCACTCTAAATTCTTGAATCTCCACATTACGTGGTGTTTCACTCCCACTAATTTCACCATTCTCAATGAACCTAGCATTCCCAGTTTCAATAATCCTTATAGTATGGTTAAGACAATAAAATATATACCCTTTTGATTTTTCTGGATAACTAATGAAAAAACCACTGAATGTTCTTGTATCCAATTTATTTTCTTATGGATTGTAATATCTAATTTCTACCTAGCTGCCCCAAACATGCAGGTGCCTTAGATTAGGTTTCCTTCCAGTCCATGACTCAAAAGAATTCTTTGGAATTGCCTTACTAGGAAGCCTATTTAATAAATACATGGCAGTTTTTAGAGAATATGTCCACAATGAAATGGGTAAAAAAGAATTACTTAACATACTTCTAACCATATCTAATAAGGTTCTATTTCACCTTTCTAATACACTATTTTGTTGTGGTGTACTTGACATTGTGTATTGAGCACATATGTCATGCTTCTCAAGGAATTTCGCAAATAGGCTTGGGTGTTGTCCGCTTTCACCATATATTCCATAATACTCACCATTTCTATCAAACTTGACAATTTTCACTTTTCTGTCTAATTGTCTCTTTATCTCATCAATGTAAACCTCTAAGGCATTCACAACCTAAGATTTCTCATGCAGCAAATGGACATAACCATAACGTGAATAATCATCAATGAAGATGATAAAGCATCTTTCTTTATTGAAAGAATTAACATTAAA
Organism: Ormosia semicastrata; assembly: GCA_029884595.1. Taxonomy (NCBI): domain Eukaryota; kingdom Viridiplantae; phylum Streptophyta; class Magnoliopsida; order Fabales; family Fabaceae; genus Ormosia; species Ormosia semicastrata. The sequence continues at coordinate 6,710,384 of JAQQTO010000043.1, read as the reverse complement.
AGGTCCACAAATATCAGTGTGTATAATTTCAAGGAGCTGAGTGCTTCTTGTGACTCTTTTTTTGTATATTTTGTTTGTTTACCTTTAATACAATCCACACATACATTTAGATCAATAAAATCTAAATCCAGAAGGATTTCATTCTTTACTAATCTTTCCCTGCTTTCTTTGGAAATACGTCCCAAACATTTGTGCCATAAGTAAACAGAATGTTCATTAACTAAATCATATTTAGTGTCAACATTATAATTCAAGGTTAAGAGTGTTTCAGCATAAAGAGTATCAAAATTTATTTTGTATAACCCTTCACATAGTATACCACTACCAATCATATAACTATGTTTATACAAACTGAAACTAGCACTACCAAATTTAAAAAGAGTATCTAGCTTTATGAAGTTTGGATAATAAAACTAAATTCCTAGATATATTAAGTACATAAAGAGTTTCAAATAGATCCAAATGATTTCTAGTGTCAAGAATTAAACAATACGTCTCAACAATTTCCACTAGAACTTTCATTCTATTGCCCATAAAGACAAACTTTTCATTTGGTCGTGTGGTTTGGGCTATAAGGAATCCCTGCATTGTATTAGAAATATGAGTTGTACAACCAGAATCAATCCACCAAGTATTATAAGGAACTTCAGCTAAATTTGATTCGAAACATATATAAGCACTATGCTTACCTTTCTTTTTGAACCAAGTCTTACGTCTTGGACAATCCTTTTGGAAATGCCCAGTCTTTTTACGGAAATAGCATATGTTTTCATTCGGTTCCTTATTGTGGATTTGAGAAGATAAGGCCTCATTGATCTTTAGAGGTCCTTTTCCTTTCTTATCATGTTTCCTACTAGCTTTATTTCTAACTCCTTGATGGTTAACATAATTAATGAAGTGGTTTCTGTAACACCCCAAAATTTTATATCTCTTAAACAGTAATTTTGACAGTTAACAGAATTTTACTATTTAGTAATTTCTGGATACTGTAAAATTATTTTGATTATTCCGTCAGCGTATTTGATCGTTTTGAGTGATTTACTCCGAGTCAGGAAAATAAAAATTTTCGGGCCGGGGAAAACTTTACGTAATTTAATTTTTACCATTAGGTTTTAATTATTTTACGTGATCTGATTTGATATTTATGTGTTTTATAATATTTGTGATTTTTGTAGATGATTATGAATTTTTTTCTGTATGTGGGCCTAGGTGACCATACGTGGACCCGGGTGGGTCCCGCAAAGTGAAAAATTTTTCTACGGATAGAAAAATTTGTACTGTTTAGACGGAGACAGGGGATCTTACTAAACCTGAATCCAAAAACAGTTTTAGAAAATTTCTTGTACTGTATTTTGTACTATATTTAATTTATTGGATGATAAAAATACAGTAAATATATTCTTTCGTGGGGTTTTAGCAGATAAAAATAGAAATTAAATTGCTTAAGTCAACATTGGTGGTTTGGATATCCACCATTGATTTAATTAATGATGGAGACTTGATCTTGATTTAATCAACGGAGGAGATTTGATCTTAAAAGTGAATAAGATTATTTATAACCATTAGATGGAGATTAAATCAATGGTAGAGATTTAGTTTTATATAATGGCTATGACCATTTACCATTGGATTTAGAAGTGATCAAGGGTGGAGATTTGGTCTTGTAAAGTAACAAGGACCATTTATGACCATTGGATGAAGATTTAATCAATGGTGAAGATTTAGTCTTAAAAAGTGACAAAGACTAATTATGACCCTTGGATTTAAAGTTTGAAGGAACAATCTTGACCCTTTATTTTGGAGACACATCTAATTTAAATTTAAAGGAGAAAAGATCCATGGCTACTAGATTAAGTCTTCTAAATCAAAAGTCTACTAATCCTAACCATCAATTAATCAATGGTAGAAAGGCTTCAAATAATGGCTTGAAAAAGATGACAAATTATTGCATGCATAATGCAAAGGAGGGAGACGGTTTGGAGATGCAAGGGAAAGGGAGACAACTTTGAATAGACTTTTTAGATATAAAATAAAAAAGATGAAGTCAACAATAGTAATTTGAATTTGATTAGTAACTAATTAATCCTAATTTGGTTAATCTAATGGCCTAATTAACAAGTTAAGTAAACTAATTTAATTGTTAATTGGTTATAATTTAATTCTTAATTAGATATCTTAATTTTAATTAGAGATTATAATATATGAAATAATATGTTTAATTAATTAGTTATATAGTTAGAATGTTAATTAAGATTGATTAGAAAATTTAACCTAACTAATTACCTAATTAATTAGTATACAATTAGGTGTAAATTGAAAACAATTAATTCCCTAAAATCCCAAAGTGTCCCACGGTTTTGGCAGCAGCTTGGGAGGCTTCTACATGAATCTTGAACCATCCATAATAGCCATGCAAGTCAAATTGATGACCTATGCCATGTGCTACTCCATGTGCATCCAATTGGTGATATTTTGAGTCAAGTATATCACTTAATCTCTCCAAGACTCCCACGGCAGCACCACCTTTAATTTACTCTCCCAATATTCATTTTTCTATTTCACCAAAAAGCTTTCATCAAATTCTCTCAAATTCTCTCAAAGTTCCAAGAACACAAAACAATTATTTTCCTTCCTTTTCTCACCATATGGTTCGGCCAAGCAACCCACAAGCACCATTACTCACCTATAATTTTCACTCACATCATTTTCTAAAGCTAAACAACATTCTAAACACTTTTCATTTAGAAAGTTTTCCCAAAATCTCACTCTAAGTGTTTCAAAATCCCACTTTTACCTTACTTCCTTGGAGGTAAACTTTGATTTCTATGGTTTAAATTCATGTTTATGATTTTCTAAACCATGTTTGATCCATGGTTCCTCTTAATCAAGCTTAATATACTAATTTATTTATGTTTGTTTTATGTTCAAGAGACTTTTGTTGGCGGAGATCTTGTTCTAAATCCAAAGCAAGGAGCTTTTGTGGTTCTTCAAGAGGTAAGAGGGAGATCCATCTCACCAACCAAGCATGGTGGTGAGAGATGGTTTTATATTTGATGGATGGTGAATCCATGTGAGGATTCATATCCATGGTCATGTAATAATTTGTGTGTGTTATGTGCTTTGATTATTTTTGTCTATGCTTGATATGCTTTGCATGATTTACTTGTGTATGCATGCTTAGTATGATTTTTATTTGCTTATATGGTATGCTTATGATATGCATGATGAAGATATATTGAATATATTATGATGAAAGTATGATAAAACAAGAAATTTTGGCTCCAAAGGTCATAGAGAAGGCTACGGTTTTAAGCTCCCAAAAAAATTACAGTTCATGTTGAGAATTTTTAAGAATAAGAAAATTAATTTTTGCTCCCTAGAACTTAATGAATTTCGGCCAAGACACCTCTAAATAGGTGTTCATAAATTAATAATTTCATGAAGGATGAAAATGGATGATTTGAAGAGTATGAAAAATAAACAAAGGGTTTGTTTTTCAAGAGAACAAGAATACGGTATTTGAGGAATTTTTATTGATTTATTTTGTGTAAAAAGATCCTAAGTGTTTTTTTTAAATATGAGTTTTGAATGAAACGGGCAAACATTGATTTAAGGATTTGCAAAGAAAGTGAACAAGGATTTGCAAAGAAAGTGAAAAAGGATTTGTAAAGAAAGTGAAAAAGGATTTGAACAAATGGGTTTGGTTTTTATAACCATCGGTATTTCGGTTTTAAAAATAAAATTTTAATAGTTTTGTTTGTGTAAAACCATATCAATTTAGAAGAAAAAATGTTTTGATAATTTTCAATAGTCATGTCCACGTTTTCGAAGGCTTGTAATGCATTGATTTTGATGAAACAAAATGATTTTTCAAGTGAAAATATAATTAATTTAATATAAAGAATTTGAAAAAGGAATCAGAGTATTTTAGCACTTGAGAAATGAATTTTTATGTAAATGAAAAAGAGAGATTGCAAGTGAGCCTCAATTTGTTTTAAAAAGAATTTATTTTTGTTAAAATCCCGTTGGATTTTGGAAAGCGTTAGTAATTTTTAAAGTTAGAAACATTGATTTAATTCAATGAAAATGTGAATTTGTGAAATATACTGTGAAAAAAGATTTTCTTGAGTAAGAAGATATAGTAAATGAAGTAGAAAGTTATATTATTTTGAGGAATGTTGATTTGAAAATGATTTGAAAAAAATGGAGAATATAATGGTATTTTGAAAATTTACTAACGTATAACTTATTTTCAAGTTTTGAAGTGCGTTAGAAAATGTTAAGTTTTGAAACGTTGATTTACATCAATGGAAAAGTGATTTTATGAATTATATTTTGGAAAATGATTTCTTGAGTAAAGAAATGTGGAAAAAGATTTTCTTGAATAAAAAAAATGTGTTAAATAAAGTATAAAGTCATATTAGTTTGAGAAAAGTGGAAATGGAATTTTTGAAGAATGAGAAATATTTTCTGTAATGGAATTGTGGTAAAAAAAATTTATTTACGTATCTTAAAAACATACTTTTTAAAGTACGTGATTTGAAATACAGTAAAATATTTCTAAGTGTTTAGAAATACAGTAAAATATTTTTACGTGATTTAAAATATGATAAAATATTACTGCGCGATTGGAGATGCGTTGAAACATTTTAAGTGATTTGAATTACGTTTAAATATTTTACGTAATTTGAACTACTGTTGAAAAATCACTATATGATTTAAAAGTGATAGAATATTTTTACGTGATTGTGAAAATGATGAAAAATCATTACGCAATTTGAGAAACGTATATTTTTATGCGATTGAGAAAAATGTTAAAAAAATTTAATACGTGATTTAAAGGTGTAACAGAAGAGTTGCAGTATTGTGAAAACGTAACAGAAACATTTTGAAATTGTGAAAATGAAATGAAAATGTTGCGCAATTTTGTGAAAACACGACGAAAGAGTTTTATAATTATGAAAATGTGATAATATGATTTTCCTGTTGAAAATACAGTATAAATACTGTAGAACCAGTATATGGATGCTGTGTGAGAAAATGACATGTTTTGCCTGTGATTGGCATTTGGTGCATTATACATGCATTGGAAAGATATGTCTGTAATTGGATTTGGTGCATTATACGTGCATTGGAAAAATATGCGTTGAAGCATATGATTACATTGAACAAATGAAATGGAAAAGATTTGGCCCTTTGGGGTTGGACTTGCACTAATATATTCGTGCATTGTATAAAATATAGCTAATAGCTATTATGGCCCTTGTGATTGAAGAGGGAATGAGAATTGATAGTGAGGTCTATGATGGATCTTGGGGGCGTCGAGGCGCGGCGGTCGACTAGTGGACAGTTGGCGAGTACCCTGTGCCACTTGGGGATGTAGTCCGTTGCAACGCATTGACGATACCCGACAAGAACACGATTCTTTTCAACGACTGGGAGATTGTCTTTGGGCTAAGACTGACAATTAACTAGAGCATTCTTCTCGAAATTGTGAAAACCTCCATGGAATTGTTTTTGATAAACTGAGTCTTTGTGCATATGCATAAATCTGAGCATTTATATCTGTATGATATATTAATTGAGGAATATTGGTTATGACAATTGTTTTGATTACTTGGATGATGATGATGATAATGTTGAGGGCATTATCATAATTATTGTTTATGATAATTGAATTGATAAATGATTGGATGATGATAGTTGATTAATGTTGATGACATGATCATAATTGTGGTATGATCTATCTGTATGATATTGTTGTTTGTGTTATCTCTGTGCTGCCATGCTTTGGTATTGGTGTAGGTGATCTCACCTCTTTGTTATATTGTTTTGTTTGTGTTCAGATCTTGTTAAAATCAAATAATAGAAGGATCGAGTTGTCTTAGACATAACGGGCGATGGATACTCGAGATTGGTGACAACAATAAGGAGTGGACATTCAGGACTCGAAGGTGTGCAGTGTTGACAAAGGAACAGATGTCTGATGCATCAAGATAGACAGAAAAAGGAATAAGTATGTTAAAGTTTCTCGTTAGTATTGTACCGTGCTATTAAGTAGGACCCGTCATGGGGTTTGCTACTGTTAAAAAAAAAATAAGTCTGTTAATTTTATATTTCTCTTTAATTTGTGATATTAATTGGTGTCAATATTGCATAATGAATAGTTAAAATATGATTTTCAATATCACCTAATATTTTCAGTAAATTTACTTTTCAGTAAAGAAGAAACTTTGAAACCCATCTTTTATAACTCAAACTTTGTGCGAACTTCTTTTCAGATTATGAGTCGGGAGTCGGAAATGTGATGCCCTAAGGAGGGTGTTACATTAGTTGGTATCAGAGCACGGTTTGAGTCTTTTGGGGTTTGTGGTTAGGTCTATTTTGCTTATGTTGTGTTCTCTGTGTTTGTTTTTCCGAAAGGAAATAATGTTGTTTATAATGGATATTAGATCCATTGTATTTCGATCTGCACGTCTCAAAAAAAAAATGGCTCGGGCTAGTTATACTTGTGTGGAAGTGAAACATGTTACTAGTAATGCAGTTGCAGCTACGGGAGCAACGAGAGCAATGTGGAAAGACGACTGCACGAACAAAGGACCGCTGTTCAATGAAAACTGAAAGTTGAAGTTTAGGATCTGATGGAAGAGAATCAGTCTTGGAATATAAAATTTCGTAATTTTGGAACCTGATTTTTTTTTTTTTAGATATTGAGAAAGTAATTGATTTCGATGGAAGATGTATTTACAACCATCGAGGAAACCAAAAGCAATAAGCGATGTGAAAGAAGGTACTTAATGAAGGAATGCACGTCAAGAAAATAAATTGCAAAAAAGTTGGACACATTTTCCAGAGATTATGCTCTTTGAAAACAGAGTTTTCTATTAGTAAAATTTTAGATAGTAAGGGAAGTTGTTACTCTGAATGGAACGGGAGTGTTCTGAGCGGAAGATTTAATCAATGGAGATTGCGTCATTGGAGCTAATCCTATAAATCATACTGAATATTTATGTGAGTGACCTATTCTTTATAACATATGATTGAGTAGATCAATTATATGTTAGAGTTATTCGTTATCCTCTGATTTGTTTACTTCTGTTTCTATTCTTAGCTGATCGAGCTATTCAAGTTATTCAAATTGTTATTGCGGATCAAATCTTTGTATTAGTTTGATCTGTTGTTCAAAATTTTTGTGTTTGTTTGATCTGTTTCATAAACAGACGTGGTCTTTGAAAATGGATTAGTTATTTTCCAACCATATCCAATGAGATTATTTCAACAGACTGTGAGTATTAATTGTTTAGTAATTTCTCTTTAATTTGTGATATTAATTGGTGTCAATATTGCATAATGAATAGTTGAAATATGATTTTCAATATCACCTAATATTTTCAGTAAATTTACTTTTCAGTAAAGAAGAAATTTTGAAACTCATCTTTTATAACTCAAACTTTGTGCGAACTTCTTTTCAGATTATGAGTCGGGAGTCAGAAATGTGATGCCCTAAGGAGGGTGTTACAGTTTCCTCCTAAACTAGTGTACTGTGCAATTCATGCATATTTCATTTGTCTTTAATGATGTTATAATTCATTTGGAAGAGACCATATTCAGACAGTAAATGCGTTCAAGATAAACTACACTAGGAAATTCTCATTCATGCATGTCCATTCCTAATGGCTTAAGTATTGCAATGTTTGTCATTTCAATGACGTGTTCATACATAGTACGAGAACCATCAAATTTCATGGTGGTCAAGCTCATCCGTGTCCCAACAAGAGACTTATCAGAAGTTTAGGAGCGCTCTTCGACAAACTTCATAATTTCTTTAGCATTTTCAGTTTTAAAAAGAGCTGACTTAATGTTATTAGCTATACTCATCTGCATGTACATCAGACTCAATCTATTTGATCTTTCATGTTTTTATAATGAACATTCTCTTCATCAGTGCTTAAAACAATGATAGCATTTGGCTTCTCTACTCGAATAATCAAATCCAAATCCATTACCTTAAGATAAAATTAAATTTGCTCATTTCATTCAGAGAAATTAAGTCTAATAAAAATTGGAATATATGAGAGATGCGAATGCATAGCAATAGGTACTGCAAGCAATAGAGATTTAAAGACATTAATGCTTTGAATTATATACTAACATGCTACACAGATTCAGAAAAACACTTCATATGATGCATGTTGATGTTCACCTTTGGGCAATCTATTAATATATTATATTCAACATAATGATGCTAATGAAAATTTACATAATTTATTAATGTTATATGCATTAATTAACTAGAAATATTTATTATCTTTTGATATATAAATAAAACTAATAGTACACTTATACTATTAACATTTATGCTCATTAATTATAAGGACAAACAATCAACCTTTGGGTGATCCTTAACTATCCTATAACAATGAACTTTAATTTATCCATACACAAAAAGTCATTATGTTATTCACAACATCCATTCTTGGGTAATTGAAAAAAATATAACTTTTATACAATTTAAAATTAAATCAACTTAAATATTTGACTACTTTAATAATTAATAAATTTCACATTATATCATTTCAAATTGATAACATTATGCATAAAAATCAAATACTATACATAATCAACATAAAATCTCATATTGTATGGGTGTAAACGTGTATGTCATGAGGCAATGTGAATGTTCATTATAATACCATAAAATTGGATGCAAAATTTGTATTACAATGGTGCTGGAATTCCAAAACGTAAGCGGCAATTAGATCCTTTTGTCCACAAGAATTGAAAACCACCATTCGAAGCCACGATAGTAAAATAAAATAAACATTAGCTATTTGTTTTCTGGGAAGCCAATCATACCATTAACCATTCTCTTCTGGTAGTATAAAGTATCTGGTGTCCTTCACGACTTTCACCATCAGCCTTAATGCTGACATTTGCCGCTTGTTTAGGACTTTAAGGGGAATTTCCACTGCTCCTTCCTATTGGCATTTGTCTATTGGAGTGCACTAGTATGTTTATTCCTTTTGAATCTTTTAGCTTTAGTTTACAGTCTGCTTTAATTTTACTATTGATAAGATGCCAGAATCCATTAACATACGCCGATCAAAAACTTTTAAAATTTCATGCAGCGGAAAACATAATTAAAACCCCAAATTTTTCATGGTTAATGTTGATACAAATTAAGAAAATTAATCATCATTAATGAAAACTCATAAATTCTCAAACTTATGCTCTAATATTATATGTTAAGAGTCTCACATTATCTGCCTCAATATTTTATGTTATATATTTGTTGAGTTACTTCAATTATTACAAATTAGTTTTAAGTTAGAATCTTACATGGTATCAGAGTCAATATCTTATCTTTATTGCCTACTTCGTTAGGCATGTTTCTGCCTATTTCGATAGGCTCACCTGTTTTGTCCAGACATTTGTAGAGGAAAGGGTGTTAAGAGTTTCATATCGTCTGCCTCAATATTACCAATTAATTTTAAGTTAGAATCTCACACCAATTAATTATCATATCGCATGCCTCAATATTACTAATTGATTTTAAGTTGGAATCTCACACCAATCTCACACTAATATTAAGAGTCTCATATCGCCTGCCTCAATATTACCAATTAATTATCATACAAAGTTCATATTTTACATACAAAAGATCAAGAACATGAACAAAAATATTGAGAGTTCATAATTTTCACATTTATATCATTATGTTAAGATGTACTAATATTTATTTATGATGAGAATTGATGCTTCAATTTGCCAAAAAATTGAAATCTCTTTCGATCTCTTATCCTTTCTTACGTTCTATTCTTGATGAAAAAACTTGAGATGCAAAATTTTTATGAATAAGGAGAGGATTAAGTTTTTTTGTAGTTTTTCTATTCAATAACAATAAGTGCTCCCATCAAGCAATTAAGAGGTTAAAACACCTCATTCTATTCTTGATGAAAAAACTTGAGATGTTAAATTTTTATGAATAAAGAGAGGATTAATTTCTTTGTAGTGTTTCTATTCAATAAAAATAAGTGCTCCCATCGAGCAATTAAGAGGTTAAAAAACCTCTTCCTGACAGCACGCTAGGGTTTGATTTGAAATCGTGTTATGAGAACAAGAAGGAAAAGACAAAGAAGCTAGTAAAATTTTTATGGACAAAGAGAGGATTAATTTCTTTGTAGTTTTTCTATTCAATAAAAATATGTGCTCTCATCAAGCAATTAAGAGATTAAAAAACCTCTTCCTGACATCACGCGAGGTTTTGATTTGAAATCGTGTTATGAGAACAAGAAGTAAAAGACAAAGAAACTAGCGAAAATAGGACGAATCAGGAAACAAGTATTGCAGGGACTAAAATTACTCAATCAATAATAATTTAAAATATTTTTTTAATAATATAAAAGGATAAAGAGCTAAAGCTTAATTTATATATGATCACATTATTATTTTTCTATATAGATTTACATACAATTTAATGACTATACACATTATGTTTTGAGTAATTCTTAGGTAGATATGATCAATCATAGACATGCAAATCGTTGTTTGACATGTGTAAAGTGGTGTGGATTATTATAAAATTGCACTAATCTTTATTTTAATAATATTTTTACATATTTCGAAAGCAAATGATTTGAATACTTAAATATTAACGTGGTTGACTATATCTATCTAAGAATTTCTCTTATTTTCTTATATATACCAAAAAACTGTTTATCCAATTTTTATTTATATAAAAATGTATGTACCAAAATAAAAATTTAAAAAAACAAAATATGAGTTAAACAAAAACTTTCATATACTACTAAATAAATTTGGGCTCTCACTTGCCCCACCTGGATCCCTCGCTGACGTGCCTGCCGGAAGCCACAGCAGTCTCCCAGACAAATACAAATGTGTAATGACAATGGAATATGGCTCAGAACAAGTAAACTATTTTAGGTGTGCTTAGAATATTCTCCAACTTAAAATTATGCTGCAGGCTAAACCCGGTGTATATGTCAGCAGCATCAATAAGACAGCTTCCACTTGAATCACCAAACCAAATTCTCAATTCCTCGGCATGAGCAGAAAAATATGGGCACTCTGTATCAGATTGCTCTTCTGAACATGGCTGTTTTTTTTTCATCTATCATGCACACTTCAACCAGCTCACCAGTGGACTTAACACTTGGTTTCACTGAACTCCCATTGAACACCTCCAATTTTGTTAATCACAAGCCTTACAATTTACCAGTAAGCGCACGCTATAGTTTTATAGATGGAGTACACAAGTTCTGGGTATACTCCACAGACAAACCTATGATGCCAAATCGCAAAGGGTCTCGATCAGAAATCCGCATTAGAGTAAACTAAGCAATCTCGTTTGCTCAAATATACACTCAATAGTCTATACTATTTATGTGGCTCACTGGCTCCAAATATATTTATTACCTTGCAGGGCTATGATTATTCATCTGGGGTATGGCAATTTGAAGGGCAAGGGTTTGTCCCTAATGGTACAACTGGCGTGTGCATTATGCAAGTGTTTGGAGCACGCCCTCCTCGTGCCACCACTCTTATGATTAGAACTTATAATGATTCACTTTTTTATTATAGTAGTCCAGTTCTGGTTCCAAACATATGGAACAGATGGTTCCAATTAAATGTGATCCATGATGTGGAGGCCTCCAATGTGAAGGTCTATGTCGATGGGATTCAGGTTTATGAAGCACCGGGTCATGGTGGTAGCTCCCATTATTTCAAATTTGGTGTTTATAAACAAACACAAGGTCATCCTTCTTACTACATGGAGTCAAGGTGGAAGCGAATTAGAGTTCTCAGAAAATGTTCATGATTGTGCCATGGATCGATATTTCCCTATGCCCATGTGTTTGTATCTCTGTTTAATTACAATATTTGGTCAAATGAAATAAAATTGTTTAATTTGTACTAACTACCAAATAATGGTGCTCTTTGACAGATAAAATACATGTAATTACTTGTTTTCGTCAGTGGCAAAACTTCAGCTTAAATTTTGAGGGGTCAAAATTATTAGTTCACACAAAAACTTATTTTTGGACCTGAAAATAGGATAAATTTAAGTTTAGTGAAGGTTTTATACTACAAAATGGTTGGGGACACCAAAAAAAATACTAAAACTGGAAAAAAAAGGGCGTACATGATAAGGAATAATAGATTAGATATGTCATTCTAAGAGTTGGGACACCGTTCTAAATAATAGATATATCATTGCAAAATTAATATTGAAAAGGAGATTCATTATATATAATGTATTCTAACAGTAAAATATTGTTGATCAATGCCTATAATAAATAATTGAACAATTAATGCAAGAGGAGTACTCATGCACCCTCTTAGTAAGGACAATTAAGAAGCTTATGTAAATTGGTTAAAGGAAAAAATAACTTCCGAAAAACTTGAAGATAAGTATATATTATAAAAATTAAAAAAAAAGGTACAAAATTTTGGGTGGGGGGGAGGAGCTGCCCCCTCAATGATGTTCTGCCTGTTGGTTTTGGTTATACTTGTGTAATTCTATCAATTACACGCACTCAACAAGGATAAATACAACTCAAATTCTAAGCCAGATCAATTCAAAGTTGGATTAAAGATGAGCATTAATTACATATATTTTCAGACTATTAATTTTTTTTATAATCACACCAAATATCAGTTATTTGGTAGCCAAGCCACAGTATCATCATTCATCAATAGCCTACGATGAAGGAGGGTACTGGCTTGCAATAATGTCCAGAAAATTACAATGAAGCTCAGTTGAGACTTTCTCCCAATTCCAAACCCTGTCCCTGAACACTAATCAGCAATAGAAGTTGTAAGATCAAGGGAATCAGCAGGCACAATTGCAAAGTCTTGTAAGGAATGGATTCTTGGGAGCCAATGGTCAGTCCAGAATTTAACAGTGGACCCACTATTAACTCTCTAAATTAGATTATTCTTGAAACATTGCCAAGTACTACAAATAATACCCCTCCAAGCTGAGAGGCATTAGGTATCTTTTTAACATTTGACAGAAGATCATTTCCACAAGCGTACTTTGATCTCAACACTTGCAACCAAAGCGCACCCCTTCTGTGAATAAGGCCCCAATTTAATTTCATCATATAGGTATAGTTCATGCTTTTAGATAGTTCCTCTTACATGAGAAAACCATGATTCACTCCTAAGGCAAAGCAACTAAATGTCAGAGCACAAACACGACCCTGAATCAAAACCTTCTCCCACAAGACTTTGAATATAAATTTAATCCTTCAAGATTGGCTTGCAGTGGAGCTCCATCATCACCATTCACCAGCAGGGGCCAAAGCTGGAGTTGAAGCAGCAGCATCACAGTAGCCACGTAAATCATGAACTTCCTGTGCACTGAAACCCAAGGAAGTGAGCATTGCAGGCCAGCAATGATGGGTTATCATTGTAATAGCACAGCAGCAGTTGGGACCAACATCAGCCTGACCATTGATGAAGAAAAGCACAATCTCATTGGAACACGATCTTAACTCCATTATGAGGGAGCTCCAGCACTCCATGAGGTTTCCTCCATTCATTTGAAGCCTGACAGCGAAGTCGTGTTTGTTTTGGCTTCTTCATCAGCAAGTCTCTTGTTGCTGTTCCATATACAAGAAAGCAAGTAAGGGACAATAAGAAAGATGAGAATTACTTGTTCTCATTTATTATTTTATTTTTTACCTCTCATTTAAATTTTAATAAATATTTTAAATTTAATTATATATTTTTTTATTTTTTTATTTTAAAATTTAATTGAAGGGATAAGAAACGAAACAGGTGATCTTCATCTCAATAAGAACAATCCATGTTTGTGAGCGATGAAAATTATGCTTTGGTGACATCCCAGATGATATAGGCAAAAGCAAAGTTTGATGATGAAAATTTGTTGGGTTGTCAAACTAGTTATACTAGTTATCATTGTTCCCATTTTCATTTTGTGTAATTTAATTGTTTTTAATCAACGAAGAGTGGTGGTGGTGAATGAAAGAAAGCAATGGGTCTCTTAACTGCCCGGGCTTAGCATTGTGAATGTTCATGGGAATATAGAAAATAAAAAGCCGTTTGGAAGCGTAACCTTAAAGTGGGTTTGATCATATTCAGATGCTAAAGTGGGCTTGTGGATTGGGCTATGGCCCAGAGGTGGAATGGAGTAGGTGGCTTAACCTATCAAAGAGGTGAGTTACGTTAGTGAAAATTCAGTGAGGAGATGAGCGTGGAAGATCTTCCGCGGAAGGAGGTTAACGTGCTGAAGGTGGCTGCTAGGTTCAACGGCGACAGCAATTACTGCCTGAGTTGCGGCAAAGACCGTAACACACGCCTCTGGAATCCTCACCGTGGCATCCATATCAAGACCTATAAATCCCACGGCCGCGAAGTCCGCGATGTCCACATCACCCCCTACACACACACCCTCTTATCTTTATTTCATTCATCATATCTATATTCATAATCTAATTTCGAAGAAAATCTGATTCTGGGGACTGAGAGTGAATTATGAAATTTAGTATTGCAATGCAAGCATGTATTACTTTATAGTCACCTGGAAGTAAACAAATCATGCTTTAGTTTGTAGGGTAAACTGTTTTAACTTGCTGTTGAGGTTTTGTACTTTGATTGTGTGTGAGCATGGTTGTCACTTGTCATGGAATGTTAGTGCATCTGTGCAGGCTCTGGGGCCAACACCAGAGCACTTCACTTCATAATACATTTATCATGTTTATTCTAGGGACAACTCCAAGTTATGTTCGTGTGGTGGAGATCGACAGATCTTTTATTGGGATGTTGCAACCGGACGCGTAAAATTCGAAAATTCCGTGGCCATGATGGTGAGGTATTTTTATTCTCACTTTGGAAAACACAATGCTCATTTCACCATTTTTTATGTCAGTCCTTTTTCTCTTTGAATGAATGAATGGGAAGGATGGTAATATAGCAGTTGATATTTGATTGTTATAATCTTTATACCTCTTTTCTTGTTTGAATGTCGTTATTTCCTTTTACTTTGACAAATGACAGTAGTTGTATGCACTGGTTCCACACCTACGTGCACCTTCAACAAAATTTTCCCTGTAATTATTTTTATTTTCCCAAATATTATTATCCATTTTTAATTCCTATATATGGATAAAAAAATAAAAAACTTAAGATCCTCATAAGTTAAAGTGGTTTTGAGCTCCCAAATGATTGTTATTGCGATATATGGATATATGTTGACCTTAAAAGTAGTCTATAGAGCTTTAGATGTCACTTTAATAGTTTCTGATTGATAATTTCTTCTACAGGTAAATGCTGCAAAATTCAATGAGTATTCGTCTGTTGTAGTCTCTTCGGGCAATGATCAATCATTGCGTGCTTGGGACCGCAGATCCCACAGCACTGAGCCAATTCAGGTGGATTTCATCAACTCATCTCTCCCGCCCCCGCCCCCACCCCACCCCCACCACCAAAACTTTTTTTTTTCCTTATCACAATTATTTATTATCATGCAATTTACTCAGTTTCTTACTACTGCCTTATTAATCAAGAGTTGCAATTTTAATGTGATTTCTCATTATCTATATATTACATTTTATTAAGTCATCAAGATATGAATATCTTACGTATATAATATCAATTATTTCTTTAAATATAATTTTTTACAATGTTAAAATACTTGTAATCTCATTTTGTATTAGTATTGGCTCGATTTTGATTTTATGTTGTGGTCATATATTATTTGATTAATTTGAAAAATTATTTTTTTATTGAAATAATGTAATATGACTTATGTCGTCCAAGTGAGAGAATGTTAAAATTTTTTATGGGTTAGCATAAATCATATTATAATTTTATAAAATTCAAATTAATTAGATGTTAAAATTATTATAACATTTCATTTAGTTCAAATTGTTATCAATATTATTATTGAGTTTGTTATTGTTAAAACATTGTTTATATGTGAATTTTCTACCATTCTATCAGTGCGAATATATATACATACATATATATATATATATATATTTATATATATATATAGTTATTATATATATATATATATATAGGGAGACGTCCTTATTTCTAGTCACTCTAGTGCGTATAATTACTTTATTAATATTGGTGTGTGAGCAATTATTGTGGAATAAGAATAATATATCTTCTTTCTCGATATTATTTTTAAAGCTTTTAACCATGACATCCTCATCGACACCTTTTTAAGATAACTCTATAATTCATTATATATTTTAATATGTCATAAATTTTGAGATTAATAAATCTGACAAACTTTATAATTTGAAACCGAGTTATGAGAACAAGAAGTGAAAGACAAAGAAGCTAGTAAAAACACGACGAATCAGGAAACAAGTATTACGGGGACTAAAAATATTTTCTTAATAATATAAAAGTATAAAGAGCTAAAGCTTAATTTATATATGATCACTTTATTATTTTTCTGTATAGATTTACGTGCAATTTAATGACTCTACACATTATTTTCTTTTGTATACCAAAAAACTGTTTATCTAATTTTTTATTTATATGCAAATTATATGGAACAAAATAAAAATTTAAAGAAACAAAATATGAGTTAAACAAAAACTTCGATATTCTACTAAATAAAATTGGGCTCTCACTTGCCCCACCTGGATCCCTCGCTAACGTGGCCGAAGCCACAGCGGTCTCACAGACAATTACAAATGTGTAATGACAATGGAATATGGCTTAGAACAAGTAAACTATTTTAAGTATGCTTAGAATATTCTCCAACTTATAATTATGCTGCAGGCTAAACCCGGTATATATGTCAGCAGCATCATTGAAACAGCTTCCACTTGAATCACCAAACCAAATTCTCAATTCCTCGGCTTGAGCAGAAAGATATGGGCACTCTCTATCAGATTGTTCTTCTGAACATGGCTGTTTATTTTTCATCAGTCATGCACACTTCAACCAGCTCACCAGTGGACTTAACACTTGGTTTTACTGAACTCCCATTGAACACCTCCAATTTTGTTAATCACAAGCCTTACGATTTACCAGTAAGCGCACGCTATAGTTTTATAGATGGAGTACACAAGTTCTGGATATACTCCACAGACAAACCTATGATGCCAAATCGCACAGGGTCTCGATCAGAAATCCGCATTAGAGTAAACTGAACAATCTCTTTTGCTCAAATATACACTCTATAGTGAGTCTATACTATTTATGTGGCTCACTGGCTGGCTCCTAATATCTTTATTACCTGTACCTTGCAGGGCTATGATTATTCATCTGGGATATGGCAATTTGAAGGGCAAGGGTTTGTCCCTAATGGTACAACTGGCGTGTGCATTATGCAAGTGTTTGGGGCACGCCCTCCTCGTGCCACCACTCTTATGGTTAGAACCTATAACGATTCACTTTTTTATTATATGAGTTCAGTCCTGGTTCCAAACATATGGGATAAATGGTTCAAGTTAAATGTGATCCATGATGTGGAGACCTCCAATGTGAAGGTTTATGTTGATGGGGTTCAGGTTTATGAAGCACCGGGCCATGGTGGTAGCTCCCATTATTTCAAATTTGGTGTTTATACTCAAACACAAGGTCATCCTTCTTACTATATGGAGTCAAGGTGGAAGGGAATTAGAGTTCTCAGAAAATGTTCATGATTGTGCCATGGATCGATATTTCCCCATGCCCATGTGTTTGTATCTCTGTTTTACAATATTTGGTCAAATGAAATAAAATTGTTTAATTAGTACTAACTACCAAATAATGGTGCTCTTTGACAGATAAAATACATGTAATTACTTGTTTTGGTCAGTGGCGAAACTTCACCTTAAATTTTAAAGGGGCAAAATTATTAGTTCACACAAAAACTTATTTTTGAACCTAAAAATAGGATAAATGTCAGTTCAGTGAAGATTTTTTACTCCAAAATTGTTGGGGACACAATAAAAAAAATACTAAAACTTAAAAGAAAAATGATAAAACTTAAGTAAAGTTCCTTTAAATCTTTTGTGATCGTTTCTCCAATAAAAATATAATAAGTGTATATTTTTTTACAACTCATCAATGAAAACTTAAAAAATAATGATTAAGTGGTTAAAATCTAGGACATATGTTATATTTTTATTAAAAAATAAGATACATGTCATATTTTTATTAGAGAATAGCACCACAAACACTTAAGAAATTTTATCGAGTTTTGTCTAAAGAAAAAAGGATACATGATAAGGAATAATAAATTAGATATGTCATTCTAAGAGTTAGGACACCGTTTTAAATAATAGATATATCATTGCAAAATTAATAATGAAAAGGAGATTTATTATATAATGTATTCTAACAGTAAAATATTGTTGATCAATGCCTATAATAAATAATTGAACAATGCAAGAGGAGTACTCATGCACCCTCTTAATAGGGACAATTAAGAAGCTTACGTAAATTGGTTAAAGAAAAAAATAACTTCCGGAAAACTTGAAGATAAGTATATATTATCAAAAAAGGGTGCAGAATTTTTGTGGGGAGCAGCTGCCCCCAGTCCAATGATGTTCCGCCTGTGGTTCTGGTTATACTTGCTTGGCATATGTATGTAACTAGTAAGAGACTCGTGCGATCCACGGGGCTAATCATTTTTATTTGTGTGTGTTGGTTATTCTAATAATTAAGAATATTTTAACTATAATTACTTTGAATTAATTATTATTATGAAATTAGACTATTTAAATTAATAGATGTAGGATATATGAAATAGTATATAATTTTTTATTTATTGGTTTGGTAAAGCATATATGAGAAATAAATACGGAAAAATTGACACATTACATAAAAATAAAAATTGATTTTAACTTTATCTCATCAATCACGAAAACTTATCATGGAGAAAAAAAAGGGATGGTACTGAGCAACGCAAATAAAAAGAAGTGTCTAGCTAGAAGTAGTATGGTGATGAGGACTTCTGTTAATCATAACTTAACCTAAGAGATTATGTTTCCTTGTCTAAACTTTTTATATTGAAAAAATAAACAATTTTTTTTTGTAATGACTAATTAGTCCAAAATATAAATGAAGAATCATAAAACAAAAATAATTAGTGTAAGTACAAAACACTCTTTGAAAGAACCAACACACACGAGGTCTTTACGCAAATCCCACAGTTAAAACAAAAAAATGTAATTAGACACAGAGCTTTAAGTATTAAAATATGAAAGATTGTATAAGCAGTTACATGACTCTATGTAATTCATGCTCCTTTACAAAAATAAGCAAAAACATTATGGTAGACAAATATCAAAGAATTTTAGTCAATAAGATTCCTACTTTGTATAACTTTCTAAGAACGGAGAACAATGTATACAAAAAATGACCAGAATAATTTTATAACACCTTATATAAGATATAGTCTAAGCAAAGTACCTTCACAAAGGGACAACAACTTTAGTATGACCATAACTGCACATGACTGAATGATGAAAGAAATCGATTTGGCAAAGTGAGATAATGTCAACTCAATTACAAATTTTATGAAAAACTTCCTTGAAGACAACGCTCTTTGTCATGTGGCAGAGCTCACCTTCATCATTGCAAATGAGAATTTTCAATCCACACCTAAACTTAACACGAGATATTGCCACATAGAGTTGACTATGTGAGAAAACAGGCCTTGGTAAATATAAACCAACATGTGAAAGAGTTTGACCTTGACTTTTGTTGATGGTCATGGCAAAACAAACAAATAATGGGAATTGTCGGCGTTGAAATCTGAATGGTATACCAGGATCAGAAGGAATTAAATTCATTCGAGGGATGTACACCTTATCTCCAATATTATTGCCAGTGACAACCTTAGCACCAATTACATTAATACCCAACTCAACAACTATAAGTCTTGTTCCATTACAAAGACCTGAAGCCTGATCAATATTACGCATTAACATAACTGGAACACCCTTCTTCAAAATTAGTCGATGGTTAGGAAGACCTGAGCACTGAATCTCATTAAAAAATTCAGGGGTTAACCACTCAGGGTGAAAACCCATATCTTCATCTGATTTACAAATTGAGTCACAACTAATATATTCTTGTTCTTCACCAGGTATTAAAGAAAAAACATATGAATTGACCTTATCAACAATCTCGAGTGTAGGTGCAAGTATAGCTTTGTCTTCAAAAAATTTAAAATCATGCAAATTTTGAACCAAGTTAGGATATGTAGATTCAACGATAGTTGCAACAGGATCAGAAGAGTTTAAAAGTAGAAGATCATCTGGAATTTCAACATCAAACTCACCGTTGTTTTCAACACCAAATTTACTGTCACCAATATCAAGAATCCATTTGCTAAACTCACGAATTTGTTCAAGATTTGGATTATCAATGCCAGAGTGTAAGCGCATGTTTTTGGTTACTTTCAACACTTTGCAAAAATTCCATAATGTAGAGGAATTGATAGTAGACATAACAATATCAGCCCTTGATGCTTTTGGAATAACAGGCAATACTTGACGAAAGTCCCCACCTAAAACAACAACTTTTCCACCGAAAGGTTGGTTGAAACCATTGACATTTGAAAAACGCATGATATCACATAAAGTTCTATCCAATGCTTCAAATGCCCATCTATTAACCATCGGAGCTTCATCCCAGATTATCAAACTTGCATGACGCAATAACTCAGCTTTCAAACTTCCTTGGCTAATATTGCATGTAGTATCTTCAGTCAAAGATAATGGGATAGCAAATCGTGAGTGAGCAGTTCTACCACCGGGCAAGAGAAGGGATGCTATGCCACTTGAAGCAACATTCAAAACAATTTTGCCTTCAGAACGAAGTCGACTTGAGAGTGTTTTCCAAACAAATGTTTTACCAGTTCCACCATGACCATAAACAAAATAAAATCCTCCATTTCCAATAGATACAGCCTCAATAACTTGATCATAAACAACACGTTGCTCATCAGTCAATTGAGGCAACAATTTCTTATGCTCTTCAATCATTTCTTCCTTGTTGTAAGATAATTCATTAACCAAAAAAATGTTTTCATAGTGACATTCATCAGATAAATTAGGATATGGCAGAGGATTAAAATCCTTCAAAGATTTTCCATTTGAACGTAACAATTTCTCAATCTCAAATAAGCACAATGACTTTAAGTCCTCTTGTGTAATTGTGAAATC
Organism: Ormosia semicastrata; assembly: GCA_029884595.1. Classification (NCBI taxonomy): domain Eukaryota; kingdom Viridiplantae; phylum Streptophyta; class Magnoliopsida; order Fabales; family Fabaceae; genus Ormosia; species Ormosia semicastrata. The sequence continues at coordinate 6,689,211 of JAQQTO010000043.1, read as the reverse complement.
TGAAAACAAAGATTACTTAAATTAAAACCATACATAATAACATAGCAACAAAAAAAACATGAAAAGAAAACATTATTAAAACAAAATTACAATAATCAACTTAAAGACAATTATTAAAAGGTAAACATGAATTTAACTTTACTAATCAATAAACTCGTAAAAAATATTTAATTACTTGGTTGCTTCAAAAGTTTTCGCCTTTCATAAACAATCTCATCTGCTAGTAACTCCCATATTTGGTCCCAGACAAACAAAGGCTTACTCATAGAGTTTGACAACAATAAAGTAACAAAAAGCCGTCGAACATAATGACCAGATCCTAACTCAGATGCTTCTTCTATTGCATTCACAAATTCTCTATCATCTGCTAATAATCCAATAGTATGACATGCATCCTGAAAACAATTATATGTTACATTGCCGACAGTTCTAATACTGACGTAGCTTGTACAACCTTTTTGGAAATTCAGCAAGAGTCTTAAATAATACAACTCTCCAAGCCCAGGAGGTATGAAATTTAACCTACCAATTGAGAAACCCTTTTTTCTTAACTGCCATTGCTGACTATTAGCGCAATAAACAAATCGTGATGGGAACTCACCATAAGTTAAATCTTGACCCTCATTAAACACACGATTAGCATCCATCCAAGCAAGGAACATAGTTTTCTTGCTTTTATTTTTATCAACAACATCATCAATACTATCATCATCATGAAAAATTATATTTTGTTGACTTGGTAAATGGAATGTCAACCTTTGAACAGGGGGCCACCTATGATGGATATCAAATGCAAAAATTCACCAAATTGACTCACAAGGAGACAAATAACGACAATCATAATATTGTTTAATCTCATCAACTTCCTCCGTTTCAGTCAAACCTGATAGTTCTTTGGACACAGAAGCTGTAACGCGATCAGGACCTTTGTTGACATATTTAAACAAATACTTGATTGAGTTTGATTTGTTGCAAAATTCCAGGTTTATATGTGCTTGATACTTCATTAATAGCTTTGGGTTGTACGGCACCACATTCCTATTATCCAACTGAACATCCTTTTTAATGACTGTTACACCTAGATCTCTCCTTCGTATATTGGATAGCCATCTTCATCGAAATAAGTTTTTTGAACAAACTTCTTAGGATAAAATTTTGAGCACTTGTTGTTCTTCATGCAAGGTGAATAACTAATACCATGACCACAAGGACCATGGATCATAAATGCAGTAACGACATCATACAACTTTGGGTATTTGCATTTATCAGGCAACTCCACACATATAACTTTATCAATTGACTTAATAGTATGTAACTTAGAACCTTGATCTAACCATAATAATATATGTGCATGTGGCAAGCCTCTTTTTTGAAATTCAATGGTGTACATACCTATTCAGAACAAACAAATTTATTAGTCTGATTGATGTAAATAGAATTGGAATAACAAAAGTAATAAGAACTAAATTGGACAAAAAGTCTGACCAGCAACAACCTTTCCAAAATAAGAACCTTTTTTGAAGTCATTTATCAATGCATCCAATTTCATGCGAAATACCCTACATGTAATATCTGGACGTTCAGCTGCTAACATCCCCCGAGTATGAAGGAATTGAGCAATTTCAGGCCATCTTGGATTGCATGTAACAGTCATAAACAAATCTGGAAAATCAAACCTCTTTGAGATTGCCATAGCATCTTGACAATTGTTAAACATATACCGACGACCACCAGTGAAAGAAGAAGGCAAAACAACTCGAACCCCAGATGAACCTGGATTAATGTCACCACATTCAACAGCTTCTTCCAACCCTTTTAAAAAATCTGATCTGATATTTTGTTGGTTACCCCTTATATATGACAATCTTTGGGACTCAATCATTGAGTAACAATCAACTATAAATTGTTGAAATAGTTGTTTGCTTCTCAAAACTATGCCTTGTTTCATCTCTCTTTCATGAAGTCTGTATGCAATAAATTCTCTCAATGAGACTCTAGTCCTTTTCCTTACAGCTAAAGTAGAAAACAACTCTCGAATTGGAATATCTTCTTTATAACCATCCTCACCATATGGGAATAACAAAGGGTATTGAAGCGGCAAATAAGAAGGATGTGTTTCACTGATTCGCTCCAAATGGCCATCACGACAATGTAAAATGATGTCTCTACCAACGTCAGATGAATCAAAATCACCAACAATTAGAGCTGCAACTTCATCAACTGTTGGTAAATTATACATTCTAGCATCAGGAGCCCGATGTCTAAGTAATCTAATAGAGAAATGTTGTGTTTCATCTGAATGGAAACAATCTCTTGCCCTTCTAAAAGATTTGGCCAATACATTATGATCATCAAGCATAGCCATTAAGTCATCAACCAAAGTAACGTCAATAGTTGAAGTAGAATTATTTCTGCTGTTAAAAAAATAAAACAACAATAAGACACAAAAATTATAGAGCAAACATGTGAGGATTTGACCGTTTAACAACAAAAAGTAAATATAATCTGTGAGAAGAAAGCAAATATGAGTTTTGAATTTAAGAATAAAATACCCAAAGGAAGATACAAAAAGAAAAATAAATTTCATAAACAAACCTGAAATGATGAATCCTATTGAACGACTCATTAAGCGTATCATAAATGTAAAGTTGAGCAAACTTTGGTTTTTGTCCATTGATAGGAAGCAAACATCCAATTCGATGGTAGTTTTGGCCACTAAGAGTAAATTGCGGAGGACCATGACCATCATTCAGAGAAGTCTCAACCTTTCCTCCAATTGAAGTAAATGCAAACATGTTATTGTAGAGACGAACATTATCAAGGAAATGAGCACTTCGAGAGTCCATATTCATGAATAAATTATTTAACAAATCTGGAGGCTTAGTTAGTAGTGGAAGTTGCACCTTCCCTTTCATACAACAGATGGAAAAATGTGGCCTCACTGAATTGACTGATTTCTCTGATCGCTCTTCATACCAAACCAAAGCACCGCATTGCATGCAAGAATAATTACAATAACCAAAATCCAATGGAGCTGGAGGAGGAAAATTGATAAGTAAGAGAATGAACAAAATTAGAATGAGAAAAGATTTTGTTTTATCCAGTAGGATATATATTTACCAACCTTCATTTTCACTTTCAGCAAATAACTCATGCTCTAAAACAACATTAGCTTTATCATCGATATTATCAATTAATTGACTATTGGCGTAATCGTTAAATAATGAAGTAACATCTACATCCAAAAATCAAAAGAGCAACTTAAAACAATAATATTAACATGTAGTAGATAAGCGTATACCACAATTTGAAAAGGGTTAGGTACCTGAAGTATCAAGCTGAAATTGTGAATGACCAGCTGAAGTTTAAAAGTAAGAGGTCGAAAGAATAAGTATGGTTCGATCAAGTCCAACCAAAAAGTAATTTAATGAGACTATACAAATACAAAGGGAAAATATGGAAAAAAAAAAGACTAAAAAAGAAAAGAAGGAAATTGATATAAAGTAAATTTAATATTTGACAAATGTGGCTTTTGATGAACAAATATAAATTTTCAAATCTATTTGGGAGTACCAAGTCATGATTCAGTTGGAGAAAAATTGATAGAAAAGAGTAATAAAACACAAAAAGTCACAAGGATGGTGTTAAAAACATATTAAATAGCTTTACAAAGTTATGAAAACAACTCAATGAACCAAGTATGAAACCTGAGGAAGAACATGGATGAGCAATTTGAGGTTCAATACCGTTGGTATCACATAAAACATTCCCCAGTCTCACTGCACAAAGATAAATCATTTTCATTAATTTGAATGTATATAAAAACAAAAGGAGAAATATTGAAGTACACAATTAGAAATTCAAATACAAGGAGAATTCACTTTGTCGAATTTGGGTTGGAGGTAGAATAGAAGAACAGTTGAAATTTTCTTTATTTTTATCATGCGTCGGCAGACCTATGTTGTTCACTGAGTTATCAACTGAGTATATTTTGTGAAGTACACCAAGCGAAATTAATGCTAGTTATATGCTTCATAGTAACTTTTCAAAATATTATAAAGCACTATTAAGATACATGCCTTCAGTAAGATGAGCTTTTCGTTTACCGTTACGATCAATATAATTTTTCCTCTTTGCTCGTGCTTGTCTACTATCAATGTTTCTTTCAAGATTCATGACTTTTATCCTTACATTTCAACATCAACAATTGCCTGCGACACAAACTTGGTGTTTCTTAATACGATCACTTTCACAAGCTAAAACAGGTATAAATACAGTAAAAGCATGTGTCAATTTAATCGTCATGTAGGCTATTTGTTTGACTGAAGAACTATTAAATGAAAACCAACTTTGTTTCACGTTATTGACTATTAAAAATATTAAATTTCTCTAACATGAATCAAAGTATTTTTTATGTTAATTCTTATACAATAGAAATTACAAAATTTGATAATGGTATATTGGTAATGTCGAATATGAAATCTCTTATGTCATTTGTCTTATCATGTTGCTATGAGCAGTAGAAAGAGTTAAACAAAAGATTAAAAAAATCACAAATTTTAATTCAACATCACAGTTTTTGTATATATATCCCACTATGGCATATGCTCATATAAAAGAAAAAATGATTTTAAAAAACTAAAAAATCCAATAAAAATAGAATTCATACATCATACAAGAAGATAGGTAAGTGTGTAAATGCTTGATCGATTGGGTATAACACTCCATAGAAAGCATACTCACATTCACATGCTGTTAGAAGAATTAAATGATGCTAATGTTCTAAAAATGTTAATACTAACCATATCTAATCCAATAGCAAAAACAAATCAGCCAACTTCGTTCACTGTTTTGTTCTTGTTCACACCAATCCTTCAATTGTCTGCACAATGACAAATCCACAGAGGGTTTGTGGAGTGTATCCAACAGCAAATGAAAACTACATGGCTCTTCAATGGAAGCTTATATAGTAAATTATACCAACTAAAAATGTAGTATGAACTTTTTCTCCACCAACCCGTGATGTGGCAATGGCATTATACTTGAAGCATAGATTAAATAGTCATAAGGCAGTTTGCTACAAATAAGCAATGTACTGCCATGGAATTCACTTGACATACCATCCAATGTCAAAGCTTATATCGTCATACAACTAAGAGGTCTACATTCCCATATTATCAAGAAATAAAATTACAGATGGTTATATAGAATTCAATGAAAAAGAAATCATAAAAGCAATGGGAACAAGATTAATCGAAAATAAAAACATTATAAAAAAATGTAAAAAAATTTATAATATGAATTTCCCATAGTAACATGGTATATATTTTGTTTAATAGAGGCTAAAATACCAAGTAACATGAAATAGCAAAAAATCAAAAGCAAAAGATTGATCAACTTCCTATTAAGTCTCAAGGGTGAACTTATGACTAACATGAAAAAGCAAGAATGGAGGAAATTCAGGATGATAAGAGTGGCTACCTTAAAAGGCCAAAATGACTAGCTATGGTCGTGGAATCATTGGTTGGAGTTTCTCGGCAGAAGATCTGAAGCTCTTGGGAGAAAATCTGGGGAAAAAAAAGAATGTTCTAGTTATCAGTTAAATGAATAATAAAACAAAGGAAGAAACAAAAAAGATAAAAAGATAGGTTTCATGGCAACCTTCCCGTAATAGAGTGGTTAAACATAATGAATCTCACAATAGAGAGCATTCAGCACTGAATTTCATCGCTCGAGAACATGCATGTACAGAGAAGTCTGATACACGAAGAGACGTTGATAAAGCTTTCCCAAATAAGGAATTGGGTATGTCAGAATTGTAAAGGAATGGGGAGATTAATAGATGAGAGAGGGAAGAGAAAAAAAAAACACAGGCATGTGTTGTGGAAATTATCCGATGAGGGAAAGAACAGAGGCACCACAGTAGTGTAAGCTATTTACTATTTGTATCATTTGAAATTCTCTGATATATTACCACACATTGCCGTGTCAGAAAGTTTTGAAACTTCGAACAAAAAAGCATACAAAAACATAGGCATATAGATATAGACGTAGAACAATTTGTGATTAAAAAATAGAAAGAATGAGGAAAGCTTGAAAAAGAATTCTGAATTGTAAAATCAGTAGGCAGGTAGCTCATCCTCACCTCATACACTTGTGGATTTGAACCAAAAAAATAATCAATTAACCAAACTTTCAAAATAGTATAGCTGTGTAAAAGCAGTGAGTAGGGTGGCTATTACTACGTAAAAAAGCACGTGACTCACTTACACATGTAAACAAAAAATAATAATTTAAACAAAACTTCCAAACAGTACAACACAATAGACAAAAAAGTGAGAGAAACATGTATTTGTTGCAATATAGATAAGTTATTTATAATAAACTAAAATATGAAAGTATCTCAACCATATATTTTTGTTTCGAAGAATTATAACTATTGTAACTATTTCAGCAACACATCTGCGTGATAGTCGTAAGCCATTATATCATTTTGTTTATCCTTCAATCCAAATACACGGTTCTCATTGGGAATAATTAAATTTTAATATATTTAGCAATTAACTAAGGCATGATTCTAGTGCGCATTAACTCAGGCAGATATCAAGCAAAAAACAAAGAGTAGTATATCTATAAACCCTGATTATTCCGGGTATTTGTCAAGTGATTTTCCTGTTCCATTACCTTGACATTGCGTACAAATGATTGGGAACCCTGCACATCAAAATTCAAGAAGACAGAATTTTCCTTCACACATTGTCGGTTTATATGGCTTTCAATATAGTTAATAACACTGTTTAGGGCTTTCAATATTCCCCTGTTTCCCCAGTCCGTAGCGCCCCTCCCCCAGTCCGTAGCAATGTAGTTAATAACATTGTCCTTTATTCGACAGCACTGATCTTTATTCGACAGAAGTGATCTTTATTCGACAAACCTAATCTTCATTCGACAGAACTTGGCTTTTAGTCATTCTTGTCAAATAATGTTATCCTGTCAACATTGGTTCTGTCAAATTGTAACTTGGCCATTTTCACCACGCATCATTCGCTGTCATGTCATGTTTTGTCGAAAAGTAACCTCACATTTACACACGATGCATTTTCTCTGTCGAATCCAAAATTAAGATTTATCACCTAACAGATGCCCCCCAAAGTTTTGGCTTTCGACAGCTTCTGCAGATAGACAAAATTTCATAACTCAATTTTCAACAAAATATTCAAAGTGATTTCTGTGAACTAAGAAGTAAAGTCAAGGCGCTTAATACCAAAATACAATCTCTAGAGTCTGACTATCAGTCCACTCTAACTGACAGAGAATCACTATAAACTTCTTGTGAAGCTTTAAGGAAGATGCAACCTTGAAATATATGGAGTATCTGTTGGTTTAGCCTACCTGACAAACATGTGTTTTCTTTGACTAAAGATTATCTCGACAATATAACTTGTAATTGTCAAGTATCTTGACGGAACAAAGAAATTTTCCATCTTTATTCCTTGCCAATCTTTATTCACACATTGTCGGTTTATATGGCTTTTAATATTTTCCATTTGTAGATTTAATCCTTAAACCAAATTTAATCTCGATAATTGCATCAGCATTTCATGAAAACACTTGAATAAATTTAAATGATCTTTAATTCCATCAGGCTTTAAAAGCCTATGACTATCCGACAAACATCAAAAATTTGGCCGGCTTTTGTAACATCAAACAAATATATTTTTCTATTAACATACTTAATTTTCTCCTTATTTCTTCTAGGCTATACAACCTGACAAACATAAGGAGGACCATTTTTCAACTCAGCAAGGTTAACTTCAAATTCGTCAGGACTTGTAACTTAGTCGTCGGGTTCTTATAATCCGATAGGGTTGATTTTCTCTCTTTTAAGAAATTCCTTTGTCTTTGCAAATTTTCAGTCTTAAATTGCTCAATTTATCCTGCCTTTGCCCTATTATGTGGGGACGTGTGCATAATATAGAAAGTAAAATAAGAATAAGAGTAAGATTAGTAATGTAGTTAATAACACTATTCTCTATTCGACAGCACTGATCTTAATTCGACAGAAGTGATCTTCATTCGACAGAACTTGGCTTTTAGCCATTCTTGTCAAATAATGTTCTCCTGTCAGCATTGGTTCTGCCAAATTATAACTTGGTCATTTTCATCGCAAGTCCCATCATGTCTGACATATTTCATCATTCTCTGTCATGTCATGTTTTGTCGAAAGGTAACCTCGCATTTGTACACTTGAGGCATTTTCTCTGTCGAATTCAAAATTAAGATTTATCACCCAACAGATGCCCCCCAAAGTTTTGGCTTTCGACATCTTGTGGAGATGGACAAAATTTTATAACAGATAAGTCAATTTTCAACAAAAGATTCAAAGTGATTTATGTGAACTAAGAAGTAAAGTCAATGCCCTTAGTACCAAAATACAACCTCTGGAGCCTGGCTACCAGCCCACTCTAGCTGACAGAGAATCACTATAAACTTCTTGTGAAGCTCTAAAGAAGATGCAACCTTGAAGTATATGTAGTATCTGTCGGTTTAGCCTACCGGACAAACATTTGTGTTTTCTGTTGACTTAAGGTTATCTCGACAATATAACTCGTAATTGCCAAGTATCTTGACGGAACAAAGAAATTTCCCTTATTTATTCCCTGGCAATCGTTACTTCACACATTGTCGGATTATATGGCTTTCAATATTTGTCATTTGTAGATTTAATCCTTAAACCAGATTTAATGTCGACAACTGCATCAGCATTTCATGAAAATACTTGAGTAAATTTAAATGGTCTTTAATTCCATCCGGCTTTAACAGCCTACGACTATCCGACAAACATTAAAAATTTAGTCAGCTTTTGTAACATCAAACAAATATATTTTTCTATTAACATAATTCATTTTATCCTTATTTCTTCTAGGCTATAGAGCCTGACAAACATAAGGAGGACCATTTTTTAACTCAGCAAGGTTTGCCTCAAATTCGTCAAGACTTGTAACTTATTAGTCGAATTATTCTAATCCGACAGGGTTGATTGTCTCTCTTTTAAGAAATTCCTTTGGCTTTGTAAATTTTCAGTCTTAAATTGCTCAATTTATCCTGCCTTTACCCCATTATATGGGAATATGTGCCTAATGTGGAAAGTAAAATAAAAATAAGAGTAAGATTAGCAGTGTAGTTAATAACACTGTTCTTCATTCGACAGAAGTCATCTTCATTCGACAAATTTGATATTCATTCGATAGAACTTGGCTTTTAGTCATTCTTGTCAAATAATGTTCTCCTATCAGCATTGGTTCTGTCAAATTGTAACTTGGCCATTTTCATCACAAGTCCCATTATGTCTGACATCTTTCATCATTCTCTGTCATGTCATGTTTTGTTGAAAAGTAACCTCACATTTACACACGAGGCATTTTCTCTGTCGAATCCAAAATTAAGATTTATCACCTAACAGATGCCCCCCAAAGTTTTGGCTTTCGACAGCTTCTGCGGATAGACAAAATTTCATAACAGAACTCAATTTTCAACAAAATATTCAAAGTGATTTCAGTGAACAAAGAAGTAAAGTCAAGGCCCGTAGTACCAAAATACAACCTCTGGAGCCTGGCTACCAACCCACTCTAGCTGATAGAGAATCACTATAAACTTCTTGTGAAGCTTTGTTGAGGGTCAAACGTGTTGCCCTTTTTGCTAACCGCAAGTGCACGGGTCGCACAAGTAATACAGTTACAGAGTAAGAGATCGATCCCATGAGAAAAATGTATTTCATATAAAAGTTAAGTATTAGCCAATAGTCTAATTAATGCTATCCAAAAGCATTAAATTTATAAATGAATGGTTAAAGAAATATAAAGACTGAAAAGCAATAACTCTAAGATAAATTGATAAATAGAGAAATAAGAATTACTTTTCATTTCCTATTTCAACTAATGAATTGCAATCCTTACAAGCAACATCAAAGATTGGTTTAGTTAGCTTGAGAATCTGATTTAGTTAAAAGCCTATGTCTAGGTCAGTTAACCCTGGTTTCATTTACCCACTCACTAAGTTTCCTTGAGAACCAAGGTTCAAACTCCACTCATTAATGATCTATTCTCAATCACACACTATACATGACTAATAGGTATATTTCTATCCTATTAACGAATCAGCTCATCCAAGCCAATTGAACTCGCCGAACATGTATCAATCACACCATATCCATATTAACAAATCCCTATGTCTAGTTCATTTGTCAATATTAATATCATGCAATTAGTGATCAGCCAACCACAAGCATTAAACACAGATTATGATTGAACTTAACTAAACTTCAATATATACTCAAAAGATTACATACTCATCAGTATCTATAAGAAACTACAAAAGAAAACTTATATACAGCCTAGCTAGCCATGAATCATGAGAGTACAAACAAATAAATCATGATCATGAATCAGTAAAGAGAGAAAAGAAGAAAAGAAAGGAAGGAAGCTCAATAGATATTATCCTTTAAGCTTGATTCACCCTCCATAGGAAGGATGGCCTCCAACCTTAGCCTTTTCTGCTTCCTCTAGGTCTAAAAACCTAAAAACCAGCAGCTGCTCTCCAAAAATGATGAAAACTCTCGTAGAAATTCGGTGCAAATGTATTTATAGGCTGAATAAAACAGGGTCACGCCGCGGCGTCCAACATGTCACATCGCGGCGCGTATGTAATTAGGTCACAGGCGCCTGAGGCGCCTACTCTTCAACGTTACGGCGCTCCAGCCTCGGGTTTTATCTACTGAAGCAGGGGAACGCCGTGGCGCAACCAATCCACGTCGCGGCGTTGAGTGCTGATCTTCTCTTTTAATCTTCTCTTAGGCTTCCTGGTCCAAAGCTGCTTCAAATTCTTCAATTCCATGCTGCATTTGAGACCTGCCTATATAAGAAAATTTATCAATTTATTGAATCATGCAAATGTACTCAATTTGATCATAATCTTGAAAGTATTTACTCAGGATCACAATGGAAGTCATCAGAATGAAATCAGATATGAATGATGCTAAAACCTTCCATTAATGCTTACAAACAAGGACTAATCATGCCATAAAGGACAGATATAGGGCACTAATAACTACACTCTGTACAGTTATCACACCCCCAAATCTAGATTTTTGCTAGTCCTCGAGCAAAACAAAGTACATTCACAAAGATCAATTGGCAACCTATTTTCAGCCATTTTTAAACATCCCACTTTCACTTAACTCAGGCTAGTATATGATGATTGCATAAACCTCAAAGAAGACAAATACCTTAGAATCAGTTTCACACATACACAATCCTCATCATGCTAACATTCATAGTTTCCTTTCATACAAGATATTCTTCCCAAACCATGCAAGAAAAACCTCTTTCATTCAATTCAAATTCACCCAAATGAGGTTATAAACATACACACAAACATAATTCACAAAATCCACAAGATTGTAATACAACTCTTTCTCCACTAATGTAGATCATGCAAGATTGAGGATCAAAAGGGTCTTTATTAGCTTATAATGTCAGGCCAAGGGTAATGGGTAACAGAATAAAAGATTAGGATTAACACAAACATTGAGAAACATACATATGATATTCCAATTCATGAGCCTATAATGATAATAGCAGGGTATTTAACAATGAGATCAGAAAACTTGCCAGAACCACTTTGATGCTTTTCAAACTTTACTTCACTTTTGCTTTGCTTTGCTTTTTTTTTCCATTTGTTTTTCTTTTTCTTTTGCAAAGCAATAAAATTTTTTTTTTAACTGCATTTGGTTCCTTCAGGCTTATTTTATACTGAATATTCATACCCCTAATCATAAAACTCACTTCAAGAAATAACATATATAATGCACTCAACAAACAATGAAGGTAGGAAGAAAATGCAATGTTTTCACATGCATTAGAACGGTTAACAGGTTAACGATCACAATGGTTATGAAAAACAAATAAGGCCAAACAGTATAAGGCTTAAAAATAGGACCTAAGGATATCATCATATCAGGTAAGCTTTTTAAGGCTCAATCGATCCAAACAATGCCCTAATCATTTCCTCAATCAGACACAACCTAGGATTTCGCCTCAAGAGAGTTGCCAAACAATTTCAAGGATAATCAAATTTTTCACATGTATCATTCATAAACTTTCTTCAAGCAAACTTTCTTATCCTTTCTAAAGTTCAAAAAAACATGCAATTGGGAAACTCATCATGCATAAAAAGAAACTAGAATGCTTAAGCATGCGCCAAAGATTGCATATGGATTCACAGAAAAATAAAGGTCAAATGTATCCACATCTATCATTGGAACAACCATACACACTAGCTTTTGAAACATTACAACACATCAAGTGAAAAGGGAACGACGATTGTATCTTAAATGGATTTTTCATCAAATTGTTTCAAGATAACTGCTCCTAAAGTTAATATTTAAGCTAAAATACTATAACACATATATACACTTCTAAAAGAAATATAAAACTAACAAACATACATAATATCAAAACATATGCATATAAACATAATAAACTGAAAACATAATAGTACTGCATAAATAATCAAAACATAAAGTTAAAGACACCCCCCCAAACCTGAGGGAAACAGTGTCCGCACTGTACAAAAGAGAAATACATATATCAAAAAAGGAAATACAATGAAAGAAAAACGCCCTGAATGCACAACTAGAAGGACGGATCATCACTGTCAGGACCCTCGGAAGCAGAACCATCACCATCCTCGTCATCATCAGCATCACTGTCAGGGACATCGGCATCAGGGGCATGAGAAGGGCCAGCCTGGGTGGGGGCAGCGACCGAAGTGGGTGGGAAAGAAGGAACTGGATAATCAGCCAACGAAAGCCCTAGACGTTCCGTCATCCACCTCTGTGTCTGCATCTGATACACCATCATAGCTTCCATCCGGGCACGCCAATCAGAATCGTCAGTAGGTGCGGCCTGGGATGGAGCAACGGTCTCAGGAGCAGGAGCTGGTCGAAATGCTGGTCTAGGCTCTCCACGAGCCTGCCTCTGGCGTGCTGGTGCTGCAGCGGGAGCTGCGCCCACTCGCTCAATAAATGTATCATTCAGCGGCTGCCGAACGTCGATAAGCTCCTCATGAGGCCCCCAACGGACCTGATGTCGGCTGCACAAGGAATGTATGAGAAATGGAAAGAAGAGGCTCCGATACTCCCGAGCAGACCTCAGTATCTGATGGAAGATGAGTATGGAAACATCAATCGAGCGACCCTCCATGATAGCATAGATCAATATAGCTCGATCGTGAGTAACCTCGGAGAGGTTAGCGGATGGCAGGATGCACGTGCTGATGAAATGGTACCACGCCCGAGCCTCTGGGGTCAAATGAGTACGTGCAAAATATCGAGGCCTGTTCGTCTGAATGCTCATGGTCCACATGACAGGCTGAGATGCAGCCAAACAAATCCGTGCTGTGACCACATTAACATCTATACCCTCCTCCGGCTCCCATCTACAAAATTCAACATATTCACAAATTTATGGAGGCGGAGGAAGTCCCAAAGCAGCTCGAATAGCAGCTGGAGAAAACGAAACCACACGACCGCGAACTCGGACTGCGGTGCCCCCCTCACTAAGAAAAGCAGCATTCGCATAGAACTCGCGAACAACTGGAAGCACTGCAGATGATTCCGGATGTTGAGCAAATGTGTTCCAGTTTAGGTGGTTCAATCGCCTTTCCAGCTCCGGATGTAGAGCTCGGGAAAAAGCAAAGCCTCGCTCCAGAATGAGCGGACGAGTGATAAGAATAGTGTACCGCTCAGCAGCCTCAGCTGATATAAATCGCCTCCTGTCAAAGTCAGCAGGAGGGGGAGAAGGCTCCCTAGGTTGACAACTGGAGGAACCTCTAAGCAATACGCGTCCTCTTTTTGGAGCCATAACCTGAAACAAAATTGACAAAAATCAGAGTGGATAATAGAAAACATTGAACATATGGAAAATTGAACAATTCTGCCAAACTTTAGGGCTAAGCGTCGCGACATGCACAAAGGGCGCCGCGGCGTGCAAAACGCAACACAGCGCCGCGACATTCAACCTAACGTCACGACATTCAATCTGTTCTTATTTGCGCCGCGGTATTCAACATCACGCCGAGGCGCGTATCCCTGAAATTTCCAGGCACGCACGCCTGAGGGCGTCCAATCCAACCCAATAATGCATACAGGCAGTATTAAACACTAAAAACTAATAAAACCTAAATCTAATTAACAAATACTCGCTATTTAATAAAGTAAAAATTAAAACTATAAGTAGAAACCCAAAGCAACCTCATAAAAGCGTAAAAATTAAATAAAAATTTGACAAAAAACTAAAAAGAAGAAAATACATACCGTAATGGAGACAAGCGCGTGGTAAATAGATGAGGAGAAAACAGAGAAACTCTTGAAACGTGAGAGAGAAAAACGGAGAAAATGAAAATAAGAGAGAAAAGAGTAATAAAATGAAGAGAACGAAGCGCCTACGCATAAAACACCACCGCCTACATTGCGCGCATGCGTGAAAGTGAGTGCGCTGCAGCGGTGTGCATTAATTCCCTCCTAATTTAATTATTTAAATTATTACTATTTACTAATTACTTTTTACTTTTCTATTTTTTTTTTACATTGCGCTCATAGCGCCGCGACATTAGGATCTCACACGTCGCGCTGCCGAGCTCCCTGGTTTGTAGCCCAAAACAATCATCATAGCCATGGCCGCTATATAGTGACAGTGCCATACGGCCATCACCATCATTTATTTGCATAATTACTCAAAGAAATTCACTTCAGCTGTGATTTTGACTAAAATGTGGCCTTTAGCAGCACAAAAACTTGCCTACCAGGTTAATTTACACTATATAATACATAAATATACAAAATCTTAAAAAGTGAAATATTTACATATTTATACCTGAAAAGCAAAAATTTGGGTTCCCTCCCAAAAAGGGCCTAATTTATAGTCCCGGCAGGACTTGTCTGCTGTTCCAAATGCATTTGTATCAGAAAGGAGGAGCTTCCTCCTGATTTAAAAAATTAGTTTGATGCATTTGAAATGGCCTGACTTTCAACTCCAAGTTTGGAGTCTGCTTAACAAGTGCATTTAACAAGTTTACCACCATAGTAGCCTTTAACTGGTTCATTTCACTATCAACACTGACTGAACCTTGGCCATGAACACAGGCTTCACTGATACCTCCTTCCTTGGATGTCATCCCATCAAAAGTGCTCACCAATGCACAATCTTCTAGATCTTGAGGGCTATGTTGTGCATCATATATATTGAACTTCACCTCTTGATCCTGAACCCTCATGATGAGTTCACCTTTCTCCAAATTAATTTGAGCTCTCCCTGTTGCTAGAAATGGCCTGCCAAAAACCAACGGGACCTTGCTATCCTCCTTCATGTCAAGTATAACGAAATCCGCAGGGAAGATAAACTGATCCACTTTAACCAACACGTCCTCAATAACCCCCTTCGGATGAGTAAGGGTTCATCCGCCAACTGTAGTATGTAACCGAAGTAGGCAAAACTTCTCCCAAACCTAATCTTTGATAGATAGAATAGGGCATGAGATTGATACTGGCTCCTAAATCACACAGGGCATGGCCAGTGAACTTATCACCAATTGTGCAGGGTATGGTGAAACTTCCGGGATCTTTAAACTTAGGAGGGAGTCTGTTTAGCAGAATTGCACTGCATTCCGCTGTCAGGACAACTGTTTCAAAGTCACCAAGCTTTCTCTTCTTTGATAGGATTTCCTTCATGAACTTTACATAGCTTGGCATTTGTTCTAAAGCTTCTGCGAATGGAATGTTAATTTTTACTCACTTGCCTATTAGGGAAAGGCAAAGGATAAACATATGGCTTGAACTCCTTCTTCTTCTCCTCTCCATTCCCATTGGCAATATCTCGACTTTGCCTGACTTCTGGACTCTCCACTTCCTTTTCTCTGACAACTTCATTATCCTCTTCAAGCAGCTTTGTTCTCGGATTCCCTTGAATGTTTCTCCCACTTCTCAGTGAAATGGCATTGCAGTGCTCATTAGAGACACCCTTTGGATTATTTACAGTGTCACTAGGGAGGGTTCCTGGAGGCCTATTATTGATAGCACTAGCCAACTGCCCTACTTGAGTTTCTAAAGCTCGCATGGAAGCAGTTTGGCTCTGCAACATCACTTCATGTTTGGCCAACTGAGAATCGGTCTTTGTCATGTAAGAATCCGTCTTGACCATATACTGTGAAAACATGTCTTCCAAAGAGGGTTTTCGATCTTGGCCCTGTTGTCTTGATTGGGAAGGAAAACCTGAAGAATTATAAGGTCTGTCATTCAGTGGAGCAGATGAGGAAGCTCCTGGATTGTCCCTCCAAGAGAAATTAGGATGATTTCTCCATCCTGGGTTGTACTGGTTAGAGTATGGATTATTTTGTTGCGGGCGGTAGTTACCAACATATTGAATAGTTTTTGTACTAAAAGGGCAACTATCACTTGAATGATTCTCTCCACACTTGTTACACAGCACAAACGGGCTTTGTTAATGGCTAATCCCCAAACGATCCACTTTACTTGTTATTGTGGCTACCTGAGCTGATAAGGCCGCCATTGGGTCAAGTTCATGCACTCCAGCCACTCTCCTTGAAGTAGTTCGTTCCAAAGGCCATTGGTAGCTGTTAGCTGCCAATTCATCAAGTAATTGGAATGCATCATCAAAAGACTTGCTCAATAAAGATC
Organism: Ormosia semicastrata; assembly: GCA_029884595.1. Taxonomy (NCBI): domain Eukaryota; kingdom Viridiplantae; phylum Streptophyta; class Magnoliopsida; order Fabales; family Fabaceae; genus Ormosia; species Ormosia semicastrata. The sequence continues at coordinate 6,672,458 of JAQQTO010000043.1, read as the reverse complement.
CTCCAGCAGCCGCATCTACTATAGGTCGATGGTGGGGTAGCAATCCTTTGTGAAATGAGTAAACTTGGTGCCACGGTGGAATATCATGATGAGGGCACCTTCGAAGCAAATCCTTGTATCTCTCCCATGCTTCATACAAGGACTCAGAATCAGCTTGGGTGAATGATGTGATATCATTCACCATCTCAGCAGTCTTGGCCGGTGGAAAATACTTATTTAGGAATTTACCACACAAGTCATTCCAAGTGCTGATGGATCCCGCAGGTAGAGACTGCAACCAACTATTGGCTCTATCTCGGAGAGAGAAGGGAAAAAGCCGTAAGCGAATAGCATCATCAGAGACACCATTATGCTTGAACGTGTCACAGATCTCCAGAAAATTGAAAAGATGAGCATTAGGATCCTCCTTGGGCAAACCGCCAAATTGCACAGAAGTCTGTATCATTTGAATGATGGCCGGTTTGATTTCAAAATTATTAGCACGGATGGCAGGCCTTCTAATACTGGACTGCAAGTTCTCCATGTGAGGGGTTGCAAACTCCCTTAATGGTCTTGTATGACTATCATCCTCCAACTGGAGCGTAGCGTTATCGTCTGCCATCTTAGTACCTATAACAGAATAGATAAACTGAAAACTTAGAATAATATGTACAAATCAAAATTTGAATTAGCATTAATTAGACTCATTGCTAATATCAACTAAACAAATAACCATTAGTCCCAGAACGCGCCAAAAACTTGTTGAGGGTCAAATGTGTTGCCCTTTTTAACCGCAAAGTGCACGGGTCGCACAAGTAATACAGTTACAGAGTAAGAGATCGATCCCACGAGGAAAATGTATTTCATATAAAAGTTAAGTATTAGCCAATAGTCTAATTAATGCTATCCAAAAGCATTAAATTTATAAATGAATGGTTAAAGAAATATAAAGACTGAAAAGCAATAACTCTAAGATAAATAGATAAATAGAGAAATAAGAATTACTTTTCATTTCCTATTTCAACTAATGAATTGCAATCCTTACAAGCAACATCAAAGATTGGTTTAGTTAGCTTGAGAATCTGATTTAGTTAAAAGCCTATGTCTAGGTCAGTTAACCCTGGTTTCATTTACCCGGCTCACTAAGTTTCCTTGAGAACCAGTGCAAACTCCACTCATTAATGATCTATTCTCAATCACACACTATACATGGCTAATAGGTATATTTCTATCCTATTAACGAATCAGCTCATCCAAGCCAATTGAACTCGCCGAACATGTATCAATCACACCATATCCATATTAACAAATCCCTATGTCTAATTCATTTGTCAATATTAATATCATGCAATTAGTGATCAGCCAACCACAAGCATTAAACACAGATTATGATTGAACTTAACTAAACTTCAATATATACTCAAAAGATTACATACTCATCAGTATCTATAAGAAACTACAAAAGAAAACTTATATACAAATGAGCTAGCCATGAATCATGAGTACAAACAAATAAATCATGATCATGAATCAAGAAAGAGAGAAAAGAAGAAAAGAAAGGAAGGAAGCTCAATAGATATTATCCTTTAAGCTTGATTCACCCTCCATATAGGAAGGATGGCCTCCAACCTTAGCCTTTTTCGCTTCCTCTAGGTCTAAAAACCTAAAAACCAGGAGCTGCTCTCCAAAAATGATGAAAACTCTCGTAGAAATTCGGTGCAAATGTATTTATAGGCTGAATAAAACAGGGTCACGCCGCGGCGTCCAACATGTCACGTCGCGGCGCGTGCGTAATTAGGTCACAGGCGCCTGAGGCGCCTACTCTTCAACGTTGCGGCGCTCCAGCCTCGGGTTTTATCTACTGAAGCAGGGGAACGCCGCGGCGCAACCAATCCACGTCGCGGCGTTGAGTGCTGATCTTCTCTTTTAATCTTCTCTTAGGCTTCTTGGTCCAAAGCTGCTTCAAATTCTTCAATTTCATGCTGCATTTGAGACCTGCCTATATAAGAAAATTTATCAATTTATTGAATCATGCAAATGTACTCAATTTGATCATAATCTTGAAAGTATTTACTCAGGATCACAATGGAAGTCATCAGAATGAAATCAGATATGAATGATGCTAAAACCTTCCATTAATGCTTACAAACAAGGACTAATCATGCCATAAAGGACAGATATAGGGCACTAATAACTACACTCTGTACAGTTATCAAGCTCTAAGAAAGATGCAACCTTGAAGTATATGTAGTATCTGTCGGTTTAGCCTACCCGACAAATATTTGTGTTTTCTGTTGACTTAAGGTTATCTCGACAATATAACTCGCAATTGCCAAGTATCTTGACGGAACAAAGAAATTTCCCTTATTTATTCCCTGGCAATCGTTACTTCACACATTGTCAGATTATATGGCTTTCAATATTTGTCATTTGTAGATTTAATCCTTAAATCGGACTTAATGTCGACAACTGCATCAGCATTTCATGAAAACACTTGAGTAAATTTAAATGGTCTTTAATTCTATCCGGCTTTAACAGCCTACGACTATCTGACAAACATTAAAAATTTGGTCGGCTTTTGTAACATCAAACAAATATATTTTTCTATTAACATAATTCATTTTATCCTTATTTCTTCTAGGCTATAGAGCCTGACAAACATAAAGAGGATCATTTTTCAACTCAGCAAGGTTTACCTCAAATTCGTCAGGACTTGTAACTTATTCGTCAGATTATTCTAATCCGACAGGGTTGGTTTTCTCTCTTTTAAGAAATTCCTTTGGCTTTGCAAATTTTCAGTCTTAAATTGCTCAATTTATGCTGCCTTTGCCCCATTATATGGGAACATGTGCCTGATGTGGAAAGTAAAATAAGAATAAGAGTAAGATTAGCAATCTAGTTAATAACACTATTCTTCATTCGACAGAAGTAATCTTCATTCGACAAATTTGATCTTCATTCGACAAAACTTGGCTTTTAGCCATTCTTGTCAAATAATGTTCTCCTGTCAGCATTGGTTCTGTCAAATTGTAACTTGGCCATTTTCATCACAAGTCCCATTATGTCTGACATCTTTCATCATTCTCTGTCATGTCATGTTTTGTCGAAAAGTAACCTCACATTTACACATGAGGCATTTTCTCTATCGAATCCAAAATTAAGATTTATCACCTAACAGATGCCCCCCAAAGTTTTGGCTTTCGACAGCTTCTGCAGATAGACAAAATTTCATAACAGAACTCAATTTTCAACAAAATATTCAAAGTGATTTCTGTGAACAAAGAAGTAAAGTCAAGGCCCGTAGTACCAAAATACAACCTCTGGAGCCTGGCTATCAACCCACTCTAGCTGACAGAGAATCACTATAAACTTCTTGTGAAGCTCTAAGGAAGATACAACCTTGAAGTATATGTAGTATCTGTCGGTTTAGCCTACCCAACAAATATTTGTGTTTTCTGTTAACTTAAGGTTATCTCGACAATATAACTCACAATTGCTAAGTATCTTGACGGAACAAAGAAATTTTCCTTATTTATTCCCTGGCAATCGTTACTTCACACATTGTCGGATTATATGGCTTTCAATATTTGCCATTTGTAGATTTAATCCTTACACCAGATTTAATGTCGACAACTGCATCAGCATTTCATGAAAACACTTGAGTAAATTTAAATGGTCTTTAATTCCATCCGGCTTTAAAAGCCTACAACTATCCGACAAATATAAAAAATTTGGTCGGCTTTTGTAACATCAAACAAATATATTCTTCTATTAACATAATTCATTTTCTCCTTATTTCTTCTACGCTATAGAGCCTAACAAACATAATGAGGACCATTTTTCAACTCAACAAGGTTTACCTCAAATTCGTCAGGACTTGTAACTTATTCGTCGAATTATTCTAATCCGACAGGGTTGATTTTCTCTCTTTTAAGAAATTCCTTTGGTTTTGTAAATTTTCAGTCTTAAATTGCTCAATTTATCCTGCCTTTGCCCCATTATATGGGGACATGTGCCTCATGTGGAAAGTAAAATAAAAATAAGAGTAAGATTAGCAATGTAGTTAATAACACTGCTCTTCCTTCGACAGAAGTACTCTTCATTCGACAAATTTGATCTTAATTCGACAGAACTTGACTTTTATCCATTCTTGTCAAATAATGTTCTCCTGTCAGCATTGGTTCTGCCAAATTGTAACTTGGCCATTTTCATCACAAGTCCCATTATGTCTGACATCTTCCATCATTCTCTGTCATGTCATGTTTTGTCGAAAGATAACCTCACATTTACACACGATGCATTTTCTCTGTCGAATTCAAAATGAAGATTTATCACCTAACAGATGCCCCCCAAAGTTTTGGCTTTCGACATCTTATGGAGATGGACAAAATTTTATAACAGATAACTCATTTTTCAACAAAAGATTCAAAGTGATTTATGTGAACTAAGAAGTAAAGTCAAGGCCCTTAGTACCAAAATACAACCTCTGGAGCCTGGCTACCAGCCCACTCTAGCTGACAGAATCACTATAAACTTCTTGTGAAGCTCTAAGGAAGATGCAACCTTGAAGTATATGTAGTATCTGTCGGTTTAGCCTACCCGACAAACATTTGTGTTTTCTGTTGACTTAAGGTTATCTCGACAATATATCTCGCAATTGCCAAGTATCGGTAAGCTCCAAAGAAATTTCCCTTATTTATTCCCTAGCAGTCGTTACTTCACAAATTGTCGGATTATATGGCTTTCAATATTTGCCATTTGTAGATTTAATCGTTAAACCAGATTTAATCTCGACAACTGCATCAGCATTTCATGAAAACACTTGAATAAATTTAAATGGTCTTTAATTCCATCAGGCTTTAGAAGCCTACGACTATCTGACAAACATAAAAAATTTGGTCGGCTTTTGTAACATCAAACAAATATATTCCAAAATACAAAATAAGTAACAGTATTATTTTGAACAAACTGCTGATTCAAACTGCTGATTCATTATAAACCATTTTTGTTACATACATTCACCATCATTACAAAGTGACAGTATTGATCATGTCCAAAATACAAAATAAGTGAATCTTTGATTGTTTCCCTAATTTCTCTAACCATGTACAATTCACCCACAAAAAGTTCCAAAAGCCCAAAAAAGGAATGTATGATACGTGCAAGCATCCAATAACCAGTCGTAATCTACACCCTAGTAGTTACTATTACATGCTGGATCAAAAGAAGAGACCAAAATAAACCTTGCAACATCCCAAGACCAGCTGTTAACATATACCCCAAAGTAGAAATCAATCTTTCTCAATCTTGACAGCCTTCAATGGAGGACCACCATTGTCATCTTTGTTTGCCCCAACGATGTCATAAAGTCTCCTTTTAGCAGGAGTTGCCTTAGCCCCAGACCAGCTACTGTCAGATGTGAATGGAGGAGGGCTCACAATTATTTGAGAAGTGAATGGCTGTACAAATAAGTTCAAAACAATTTTATCGATCATAATAATTGGAAAAAAACATAAGAATATATTCAATTTTTTAATGATTTTCATATTAAAAATAAGCATTGTAAATTAATAGTGTAACAAACATTAATGTCAGCCAAAACTGAGAATTTAATTATACCTTGCTATGTATGATTTCAACCTCTGGGTCATCATCTCCAAGGTTTGTAATGTTTAGAAAAAGTGGATTGAAAACAGACTTCAAACAACGAAGAAACCCATGTTAGACAATGGGTATGTAAGAAAAAAAATTAGAGATATATACCTTTGTAGGGGTGTTGTCGGCACCCTCAAGCATGAACATACTCAAGATATGTTCATCATGACATAGCCTCCTAACACAGAATGAGCCATCATAATTAGAAGATGAGGATGATTTTGTCTGGACCTTAAAAAGCAGTTTCTGCCCAACCAAATTAGAAATAATTTGTGGCAAATGACGAACACCTCCCAACTGTAAAAACAAACATGGATGATTCCAAAAAAATCAAAAAAAAAATCATGTTCAAACATCAGAAACGAAGGCAAGTGAAATGCATTATAAATCTAATTATATTAAAACATATTAACAACTACAACTGAACCTTGGAAGTTAAAATACTACCTTGTTACACTCAGCTAACAATTGAGCACAAGATGTTTTCAGCAAACTTTGTGCATCACGATCAAACACCACAAAAACAGCAGTACCAGTCCCATCAGAAACTTGTAGCTTTATACGATACCTTTGTGTATAGAAAAAAAGAATACGTCCATTTAAATACCATTGGAATTGCAAAAGTAAATTGGAAAACCAATCACATAACCAACAAAAGGAGATGTACCTTGGAGTTACAGACACCACATGACAAAGGCATACATCACAATAGTACATGCCAGAGTCTGGACAAACAGACCTTTGGCATTTGCAGGCACTATACCACCAATCAACATCATCCACAATTGACAAAACAGTTGCCAAAACTATGAACAGTCCATCCTTCCAATAAGAATCAAATAAGAAGTTTTTTTAGTGTAAGTGGAAAATGAATATGACATTTTGTAATACCCAAGAAACAAAATGAGAAGGAGAAAATGTCAAAGTTAAAGTGATATTCATAATACACGAAAAGCCCAAGGAGCTGAACAGCAGAAATAGTCTAATGTAATATGGATCAATAACAAATGGATGAACATAGGTACAGAACCATTTCACTTAACCACACAATTATGCAGATTCAGCCAATGTGTATGTCAAAAGACCAATTATATTTGAGAATATGCAGGTTGCAAATAGTTATGCTCCAACAACAATCAGCAACTTGAGAAGGGTACTCCAAATAAAAAAACAGGATCACCGACAAACCTTTTTGGTCTCAGTGATCTGATCTATGGACATCTTTTCATGAATCTTCATAAAATCATCTTCCATGGAAGTTGTTTGGACATCAGGAATGACAGCTAATGTTTGAGAGCCGGTTGGGCTATCTTCAGTTAGCCTAATTTTAAAATAACCAAACATACATAAGAAAAGTGGAACGGTTAACAGAAATAAATAACTACATAGTTAGTATGAATATACAATAAATTTATATATCATAACTAAAAACACAAAACGTACCTCTGTCTAAAAGTCATATCCTCAGCAATATGAGGGTTGAACATGATTTTGGAGGCATGCATAACGGTTTGGATAATGATTTTACCTGAGTAGAAAAGGTGGATTAAGTAGCTAAAAACAACATGAACCGAATGAACAAAATAAAGAAAAAAAGGAAAGAAGCAAGGCAGCAGGAACAGGCTCGAAGGTCAAAATAAAAAAGGAAAATGATCATCTTACCGCTAACAGTAACTACACCTATTTTAACACCCACTTACCATGTCAGCTTTTGTTTTTAAAAAAGGAGAAATCTGTCTTTCTCATGCATTTTTCTCGTCGAATGAAGATTCTGTCGAATGAATATCAATTCTGTCGAATGAATATCAGTTCTGTCGAATGATGCATAAAACTGTCGAATATGCTAGAAGATCAGTTCTGTCGAATGATGTATAAAGCTGTCAAAGATATGGTGATGTCCAAAAATATGGTGTGGAATTGGGTGTGGCACTGTACGCGGTAAGAATATCGCGACCGAACCATATCTTCGACAGTTTTATACATCGTTCGACAGAACTGATATTGTAGCATATTCGACATCTTTATGCATCATTCGACAGAACTGATCTTCATTCGATAGAATTGATCTTCATTCGACACCAACATCAAATTTCTAAAAAAAAAGTAAAATACATATCATTACCTCTGAAAAGCTTCACTTTGGCAAGATGTATGACAATCACAGGAAGGTCAGCATTGCCTTCTGCTAGAAATGCACGATCGCTGATCCACATATTCAACAAACAAAGCACACTCAAGCTTGACACTGTGAAAAGGAATGAAACATTTAATTCACAATTGAAAAATAAATAAGGAATTAGTCGAAAAATGTACACAGAATGATTGAATTTTGAAAAGCATGTGGAACGCAATGTATTAGGAAAATGGAGCACCCACTTGCAGTCGGAAAGCTCTATGACAACCATCTTGGTTGGCTTTCCATCTCGCTCATATTCCTTTTGGCTAGAAGTGCCCACCAACAGACCCATGACATCTGCGTAGAGAAGAATATATGAGCAAACAAACAAATTTGAAACAAAAAAATAATAAAATAGAACAATAAAATAAAAAGGTTCAGAGAAGTTAGAGTTCGACCAATAAGGAAATCAGAATCTCCTTCATTTCGTAATACATCGTCGAATGGTACAAATGATAACCCATATTGTCGAGTAATAACAGAATCTGAAGGAGCAACTGTGGTCTTAAACTGAAAAATTAGTCAAAATTCATGGCCTGTCACACGGTAAGCTCCAAGATTTGGAATCACGGTGAAGTAACACATCTTATAGACACTGCCCTCTGTAAGGACATTGAGAAACTTGTAGACCAAAGTTTTCCTCACACTTGCTTGAATCTTACCACCCTAACAACACAACCATAGAGGCAAAGATAAAGAATGTTAGAAGAAGAAATCAAATGTAGTACAGAATGAATAATTGAAGAAAATTAATGTAGATATGATTTTCTTACAAACTCATCTAACAGTAGCATCTCAATGGAGTTTGGTAGTTTGGAGTTGTTGAAGGAAAGCACCGTCCAAAGCCTCATAATCATCACCCTAAACCTCCAAGCCTCTCTTTCAGGAACAACTTTGCTCAAGGCATCAGATGGTGGAGCCATAGGAAATAGATTATAGCACCCAATCAAAGATCAGAAATCAATACACAATAAGGGCAATACAGCGAAATGAGTAACTAGAAAAGATTCAAGGTTAGTTTCTGTCACAATGGGAAAATGCAATATGAACCCTATAAATAAGGACCAGCTGGGTCAGAACTCAAATTTGAAATTCGTAATAATAGGCGGGAGTAAATTAGGAGAAGAGAAGGTCATGATAACCTGCTAGAGTAAGCGTATGAGATTATGATTGTTAACCATAGCAACAATGATGCTCCTACTTTCCACACGCACACGCCACCGTCCGAGAAGTCCCCTTGTTTCGTTGATTTGGGGATACAAACCCTCTGCTGCAAAAAAGATCCACCATGAAAACTTGTGATTTAATGATAAAATGTTGAACTAAAACATGATGATAGATGAAGCGCAATTTTTCTCTGACGTTAGATCTATACTGCACCAAGCGCAGTTTTTCTCTGAACCAAGCCAGATTTGTCAGAACAGAAGATTGATGGGCATAGACGAAGAAAGTTGCGTCGGTAGAGACACAGCCGAAAGAAGAAAGGAAAAGTTGACATATGAAAGAAGAAAAGACAGTTGCAGGGTCAGTAATGTAATGAAGAAGTGACGAAACCAATGACAAAAGGACGTTGAATGACTAAATCGCCCTCATTTTTATGAATAGCATGTGTTCACCAATCAGAAAGTAAGGGAAAATACGTAAATAAATAAAATTTGTATTAAAAAAATAATTTTGAACAAACCCATGATGAAAAAACTTGTTAATTTTAACCAATTACAATAGTATATAAACGAAAAATTCCAGAATGCAACACCTGAAAATGAATAGTAATCAAACAGTAGAAACAAAGGGTCCCTATTTGTATTGTTTATAGATTCTATAAATTACACTCACCCAGGATAAATACAACTCAAAATCTAAGCCAGATCAATTCAAAGTGGGATTAAAGATGGGCATTACACATTTTTAGACTACTAAATTTGTTTATAATCACACCAACTATCAGTTATTATTTTACTATTATTGCAAGAAAATGTATGATTCGCCCTAAACACTTCCTTAATTAGCGGACTAGTTTTGCTATTCCACTTACACATACTTAAGTGGAAGTTATATATCAACCTAAGGAGAATCATTCATTCTTAAATAGCTGTTATGGTTTCTAGTGTATTCACATAATGAAACGTAAAAGTGAAGGCGGAAATCTCAAGCCGCGGTAACAATTCCTCCAATTTCTATCCACGTTTGAAATTAGCAAACCTACTGTTATCATTAAGTTGTCTATTGCTAGCAATCACAAATTATAACCCGGAGTTTGTATTTTTCTTACATCAAGGATAAAGCATTATGCTCATTCTCCTCTTCTGTCACAATAGAAGAAACTGAATTTATCTAACCAAGCTTTTCATTGACAAATTAAGATAGTTCCTTTTACATGAGAAAACCATGATTCACTCCTACGGCAAAGCAACTAAATGTCAGAGCACAAACACGACCCTGAATCAAAACCTTCTCCAACAAGACTTTGAATATAAATTTAATCCTTCAAGATTGGCTTGGCAGTGGAGCTCCATCATCACCATTCACCAGCAGGGGCCAAAGCTGGAGTTGAAGCAGCAGCATCACAGTAGCCACGTAAATAATTACCTTCCTGTGCACTGAAACCCAAGGAAGTGAGCATTGCAGGCCAGCAATGATGGGTTATCATTGTAATAGCACAGCAGCAGTTGGGACCAATATCAGCCTGACCATTGATGAAGAAAAGCACAATCTCATTGGAACACGATCTTAACTCCATTAGGAGGGAGCTCCAGCACTCCATGAGGTTTCCTCCATTCATTTGAAGCCTGACAGCGAGATCGTGTTTGTTTTGGCTTCTTCATCAACAAGTCTCTTGTTGCTGTTCCATATACAACAAAGCAAGCAAGGGTCAACAATAAGAACAATCCATGTTTGAGAGCCATGAAAATTATGCTTCTGTGACTTTCTAGATGATATAGGCAAAAGCAAAGTTTGATGATGAAAAATTTTTGGGTTGTCAAACTAGTTATACTAGTTATCATTGTTCCCATTTTGTGTAATTTAATTGTTTTTAATCAACGAAGAGTAGTGGTGGTGAATGAAAGAAAGCAATGGGTCTCTTAACTGCCCGGGCTTAGCATTGTGAATGTTCATGGGAAAACAGAAAATAAAAACCCGTTTGAAAGCATGTAATTGCCTTCATTTTGCGCCAATAAGCGACCATTCATAACAAAAATTTCATCTCCCACTACTTTTCCTTACACCACTTCACAGTAGTTAATAATATACAAATTTAGGATTAATCATGTGTATTAATAAATTATTATCCTATTAACTAAAGCAAAACTAAAACGGATTTAAATGACCAGTGTGAAGGGGCCAGCTTTAGGCAAATAAAAAATAAAAGAAAAAACATAGCATGTCAAATATTAGAGTATACCATACTTTAACGGGGTGAACCCCTACCATAAAACCAACTACGCGCCCTTCCGATTATTAGTATAAAAAGTGGTAAGAAAAAATAGTGTAAAAATATCTTTCGTAATCACTTCCACCAACTGTTAAAAATTTTACAATAGTTAAAAATTTGATTATCTTAATAATCAATTATCAGATATAAGTTTTTTGTTATAATTGATTATAATTGATTCATTTTCACGTTTAGATCCAATTGTGTAAAGTGATTTTAAGTTAATGATTCGTTTGGATGATATAAAAAAGAATTACTTTTATATATTAAATTATTAAAATAAGTATAGAATGATTAAAAAAATTATTTGATTGAAGATAAAATGATATTTACATATCAAAATATAAGAAATAATTTATAAGTTAAAATCATAAACTTCTTTTCAACATTATAAAAATTAATTTTAAAAAACTTTTATTTTACATTAAATTTTGTAAAAGTTAAAGTTAATTTTACCGAACATAATTAAACACTTTTACAACAACTTTTTTTCTAAAAAAAAGCTAATCAAAAGCCATACCAACATGCTATTTATTTATTTCAACTTTATTGGAGGCTTCTTTCTACAACGAACGAACGGCGATTCTATTTTTTTTTTGGACTAACGAACGGGGATTGATCTTAATAGGGCTGCACATGGATTCAGATTGACTTGATGACTTGACAAACCTGACTCAATTTAATATAAAATTTTTGAATTGATTCGGGTTATCAGTTTAATTCATAAAAAATCTGATCAACTTGTATAATTATTAGTTCAGAAGACAGATTCCAAAAACCAACCTGAAGATTCGACTCAATCACCTTAGACCCGGGTAATACGACGTCGTTTTGCCTTATTGTTGCCGTTTCCTTCTTTGAACCCGATCCATCCAGCGTTAGCGATCCTCTCGTTTCGTCCCAGGCCCAGCCACCACCGTTGCTGCTCTCATTTCGTCCCAGCCACCACCTCTGCTCACACAGCACCACGACGAGACGTCTACGAGTAAGTAATTTAAGATTGATCTAAAGGGGTCTGTGTGGATTTGAATTTAAGTTTAAGCGATGAGGTTTTGAAGTTTGGGAGGAGTAAGGGTCATGTTTTTCAATCTGAGTTGTCTATTTGAAGTTTAAGTTTAAGTATGCTGAAGTTTTGTTTCTTATGTAATTTGCAATGATAGGAATGTGTTGATGATAACGCATTAGGATGTTTATGTTGTGTTATCGTTCTTTAGCATAAGAAATTTCAGTCACCAATTTTTCTTTCTGCGACACTGTATTCCATCTTTCTGTGCCAATATAATGTTCGGTCATATTGTTTTAATTGCACTTCTAAAGATGCTTTTCAAGCTGTAGATACTAGTGTAGTGGTCAATGAAACATGGTTTTTGAATGATGGTAGATATGGAGGGCATAGCTGCCTGTGTGAGAAAGATAATTTCCTTGCTGCCTCTTGATGCTAGTGATGTTTATCATGTAAAAAAACCAATATAATGTTAGCCGGGCACTTAAAAACCTAGCAACATCTGTGTTAAAGATATCCCCCATTGGGGATCTCATCAGATGTGTAAATTCAACGTCCAAAATTCTCTTAAAGAGAGGATAAAAAGTTATCAGATTATGTGAGCAGAGTTTTGAAAAGTTATTTGAGATATGGAACAGAAAAAAGAAGATGCTTCATTTGCACTCATACAGCAAAACTTTCAAATCAAGAGGGGAATTGTGATATATGGCACTGAGAGTTTTTCTCTTCCTCATGTTTTGATGATAATGGCTTTCAAAGGATGTTTCTGAGGTGATGGTTCTGTAATCTTTGCCTGTTTAAATTTTTATTTGATTACAGAGAGAAGCTTTGCTTAAAAATGTTATAGCCATGTTAGTTTTCAGTGCTATGTTGGTGTTGTAACCTGTTTTTAGTTGTCTAGCTTAGTCAATTTATTTAATTATTTCAAATGGCCATGGATTGCAAATTTGCAATATTCTGATATGATTAATTACAGATAGCAGATTTACACTGAAAAGGCCTCATAGCTATATCAGTTTCAATGTCTCATTATGTTGAACCCTGCATTGAAATTGGTTAGTCATAGCCTTGTCAACCTATTTTACAAATGGCCATGGATACCAATTTGAATTAGCTGTTGCTGTTTTTGCAATACATGCCCTATACATGATTTTACATTAGGATCTCAATGCTCTTTTGAATTGAATGTTTGCGCAGTTCTGTGCAGTGTGTGTATAATATTTGTGTATGTGTGTGTGTTTGAACTTTGGTGTCAGTATGAATTATGAAATATGAATTCTGCTTTCACCAATCTACTGCCAAGAAAGTATCTTTCTATGAAGGTGAAAGATTTTAGAAGTACTCTGTACTCATGCTTCTTTGTTGTATCTCGTTGTTTGGAAGATTAGCAAGATACTTGAATGTTAGGATGGGGCGTGTTTTTCCTTTTGAAGGATGTATCACCTTTGTAACCTTGTTTTAGGCTTGATTGAGAATATCATGAGCTATTTCTTGTGGTTGATAATGAGAAATTTTAGAAGGATCATGAGCTAAATATCAGTGAGAAATGCTTGAAGGCTAGATATCTTTGACAAGAAATGGTAAATCTGTTTGAAATTTGAACAGCCCGACTACCCGACTTGAACCAACCCGTCTACGTATCGGGTTGGTTCGGTTTGGGTTACCTGGGAATTTTTTTCTAAAACCGACCCAACCCAACCCAACCTCAGCTAATTGGTTTGAACTTTTATTTCCCCTAAACCCGACCCAACTCAACCCATGTGCAGCCCTAATTGATCATGTTCAAATGCTAAAGTGGGCTTGTGGATTGAGCTATGGCCTAGAGTTGGAATGGAGTAGGTGGCTTAACCTATCAAAACGGTGGGTTACGTTAGTGAAAATTCAGCTAAAAATAAATTGGATTGTTTTTGACCGGGCCATTTAACCCACATAATCAGGACGGGTTGGCCCATTTTGACAGAAGCACACTAAACGCATTGTCGTTGTTGATAGGGATTTTCAGGCTACTAAAAAAGAAGAAGAAGAAGAGATGAGCGTGGAAGATCTTCCGCGGAAGGAGGTTAACGTGCTGAAGGGGCACGAGGGTGCCGTGTTGGCTGCTAGGTTCAACGGCGACGGCAATTATTGCCTGAGTTGCGGCAAAGACCGTACCATACGCCTCTGGAATCCTCACCGTGGCATCCATATCAAGACCTATAAATCCCACGGCCGCGAAGTCCGTGATGTCCACGTCACCCCGTACACTCTCTCTCTCTCTCTCTCTCTCTTATCTTTACTTCATTCATCATATCTATATTCATAATCTAATTTCGAAGAAAATCTGATTCTTGGGACTGAGAGTGAATTATGAAATTTAGCATTGCAATGCAAGCATGTATTACTTTATAGTAACTTAGAAGTAAACAAATCATGCTTTAGTTTGTAGGGTAAACTGTTTTAACTAGCTGTGAGGTTTTGTACTTTGATTGTGTGTGAGCATGGTTGTCACTTGTCATGGAATGTTAGTGCATCTGTGCATGCTCTGGGGCCAACACCACAGCACTTCACTTCATAATACATTTATCATGTTTATTCTAGGGACAACTCCAAGTTATGTTCGTGTGGTGGAGATCGACAGATCTTTTATTGGGATGTTGCAACCGGACGTGTAATTCGAAAATTCCGTGGCCATGATGGTGAGGTATTTTTATTCTAACTTTGGAATTTGGAAAACACAATATTCATTTCATCATTTTTATGTCAGTCCTTTTTCTCTTTGAATGAATGAATGGGAAGGATGGTAATATAGCAGTTAAAATTTGATTGTTATAATCTTTATGCCTCTTTTCTTGTTTGAATGTCGTTATTTCCTTTTACTTTGACAAATGACAGTTGTTGTATGCACTGGTTCCATACCTATGTGCACCTTCAACAAAATTTTCCCTGTAACTATTTTTAGTTTCCCAAATATTATAATCCATTTTTAATTCCTATACATGGATTAAGAAAAAAAAAAACTTAAGATCCTCATAAGTTAAAGTGGTTTTGAGCTCCCAAATGATTGTTTTTGCAATATATGGATATATATTGACCATAAAAGTTGACTATAGATCTTTAGATGTCACTTTTATAGCTTCTGATTGATAATTTCTTCTACAGGTAAATGCTGTAAAATTCAATGAGTATTCGTCTGTTGTAGTCTCTGCGGGCTATGATCAATCATTGCGTGCTTGGGACTGCAGATCCCACAGCACTGAGCCAATTCAGGTGGATTTCATTAACTCATCTCCCTTCCCACCCCCACCCCCACCCCCACCCCCAAAACTATTTTTTTTTTCCTTATCACAATTATTTATTATCATGCAATTTACTCAATTTCTTACTACTGCCTTATTAATCAAGAGTTGCAATTGATGTGCAGATTATTGACACATTTGCAGATAGTGTGATGTCTGTTTGTTTAACAAAAACTGAAATTATCGGAGGAAGTGTTGATGGAACTGTTCGAACATTTGACATTCGTATTGGCAGGTTTGTAGCACCATATTTAGAAACTTCAAGACCATTTTTTTTTGTAATTCGTGAATTTATGTCTAAAAAACTTATCAAGTAATATTTGTTAGGTGATATTTTAAAATGAAAGAGATACACTTACATTAGATTCTTTTACTGTTGCAATAAAATTTATTTGCATTATGAAATTCTACTAATATTCTCTTTTCTATTCAATAGAGAAATATCCGATGACTTAGGGCAACCTGTCAACTGTATATCAATGTCAAACGATGGTAACTGCATTCTAGCTGGTTGCTTAGATTCTACTCTGCGTCTTTTGGACAGGTATGTTTGTAACATTTTTGGGAAATTTACTATGGGGTCTTTATCTCTGCTAGTTTCATTGTCCTTTCTTGTGACAGATCTACTGGTGAACTATTACAAGAATATAAAGGCCATACTAATAAGGTTAGTCTGCAGATGCCTAAATCTGGTTTTAGCACTTTCTAATGTTCCACATGTAGCATTATCTAATCATACAGGAAAATACCAGATACACTACAAAGTTGAGATTCACTGTCATTTGTATATCTGCATTTCTGGAGTACCATTTATTGATTCTGGCAATTATTCATTCTTAAAGCATATTTTTCGTGTTTTAAGTAACTTAACTTTGTCCATTACAAGCTTTTTGGCTTAATGCTTTTATGGAATTTGATAATTTCTATTGAATTATTCTCAGTCTTACAAATTGGATTGCTGCCTTACAAATACGGATGCTCATGTAACCGGTGGCTCTGAGGATGGCTTCATCTATTTCTGGGATCTTGTAGATGCAGCTGTTGTGTCAAGATTCAGAGCTCATACCTCAGTGGTAAATTTTTTTTACTACTTCATTCTTTCTAGAAGAAAGCTGTGTTAGGATGATACTAAGAGGACATTATAGACCTTTCCTGGACTAATAATTTGACATGAATCATGATTGTGGCTTCCTCAAGTTTTCAATTCCTCCTTAAGCTTCAACAAAGGAAAACTGAGTTCGTCTTACTACTGACTTGATATCCTTTTATAAAAATGCTGTCTAATAAAATTATGCTTGTCCATTTAAATTATTATATGATTTCTCATGAAGTGGTTGATTCTTGAGTGAGCCACATATTTTTGCATTGTGTTGAAGCCCAGTGTGAAAATTATCACAAACAATTAATAGTTGAAATAATATGACAATTTAGTTGTGGAACAAATTTTGTGTCACAGAACATTTCGAGCAGTTATTGTTGATGCAACTCTTTGTCTGCTGCTGATTATCTTGAAATATTTACTGGAACTTTGTTATTGCATTAATTAATGTTCTTTATGCTGCATTTTATTATTGTCAGTTTCAAGTCTAATGACAAAGTCATCATTACCTTAAACTATGGAGTTTTATGCTTCATTTTGTTTGTACCAAAATAATCTGCGTATTGCAGCCATGACTGATGGTATTTTGGATTTTATAATGTAATAGTTGTTTTTATTTCAGAGATGCAAAGATTTGTGCATAGTTTTCTTTTAATTAACTCCTTTTGGAAGGTTATTACAATGATATAATGCACATGGATTTTCTTTGTCAGGTAACAAGTGTCAGTTATCACCCAAAGGAAAACTGCATGGTAACTGCTTCTGTGGATGGCACCATTCGAGTATGGAAGACATAAGAACAAAATGCAAGCACGAAGCTTCGCTGGTGTGTCCACGCGGGACATACCAATACCAGTTTTTTAGTGTAATGATGATTACATGTCTACTCGCATTTGGAGTCCACAGACACGATGATACTTCAGCTTTTATATATTATATATATTCTTGGGGAGGTTTGATCTACACGTGCATTTGATTTGGAAGATAGTAAATACAAGGTGTGAGTCTGGTGGTTGCTGCGTCTCTGATATTCTGTCAAATCACAGAACAGTTTTTGTCACCAAAAGAAATAGGGTATGGGGTAATCCACTTGTGGCCATGGAGGGAAAATGACTTGTGTTCCTAGAAATTTGTTGGTCAATTTTGTTCAGTTCATCTCATCCTTATTTCATCTGTGTTCCTTGTCATTGGTTAAGTAATAATGGGGTTTGTGGCTTGTGGGTTTTACTAGTACTAGTATGGTTGGCGAACAAGTGGCTGCGATACTGTTATGTAGCTACAAATCTATGATGTGATCTGATCCGTGTCTGGTGGTGGTTTCAATTATCCAACCCAGCTCAAATGATAAAAAGAAGACTGCAAAGCCTTCCAGCCAGTACTTTTTATTTTTAGGCTAATCGTTTTAACGTTTTGCTCATTTAATTGATTAAGCAATTGTCAAATTGATTTCATTAGTAATGTATTTATAATTAGTCAACATTTTTTTATTTAAATTCACTATTAATTGTAAGTAAAATTATTGATTAAATTAGTTTCACGAGTGGTTAATTAGATGCACAAATACCTTGTTATCAAAATACTTCATTATGTTTATAAATAATTTTCTTGGTAATATTAACACATTTAAGCAAAAATTATTAACTTATATACACGGTAGAAGTTTAAACTTATGATCACTCTCACTATACTGTATAATAGAGCCAATCACTTTCACCATGTTAGTAATTATATATAAATCAACCGACACGTCGGCGTTGAGCCACCCCGTGTGCTTCATATTCATGTTTGGAAGCAAAGTAACTCAATTGCTCTTGCGTCTACCTGAAGGTGAGTTGGAGGAGTTAAATAACGTCTAGCCAAACAAGTTATAAACCTGTATTGTTCTTGTCATGATTACTTTCAGGTCTTGCTGTCACATTTTCGCGGCAAGATGCCAAGATGGATTCTCCTGTACATGTGGCTTTTGCAATTGTAACAATAATAATAATAGTGGTAGTTATTGTCATTATCATCATCATGATTGCATCTTATATATAAATATACATTTACGAAGTTTTATATTGAATATATAAAATATTTCAGAATAAACATGCCAAACGAATGTGGTTTCAACATCAATTTGTTTTGGTGAAGTTTATTTATCTCATGAACGCAATTAGCTAACAAGAAAATACGATTTGATCACAATTTGTCCATCTGATAATGGCAACTACACCTAATTAGGCTATTTATATCCTGATGCCTTGAGGCACCATACAATTTGAGAGTGCTGGCGTTAGAATTATGCGATACGCTGTACCAAAAAAAGAATTGTGTAATACGTATAATTTGCGTACCTCTCAAAGACATGTTTGATAGGTGACTGATATTTCAGTATCAAAATGTACAATACTTTTTTCTTGTAATTTTTTTTTGAATAAGATGCTCATAAAATTTAGAAATTATTAAAGACATATATGAAATGTATAAATGTATGAGGATCTGATGTCAATGCATGTTATATTCCTCCTAGTCAACATAGATAAAATATTGATTGATGTACATGTTCTACCAATCTATCTTATGTATTAATTTGAGTATTGATATACTTTTATTTTTTATTTTTGATAATATTTATAGAGTAGGTGGTCTGTCAAATTATATATATTTCAATGAACGAGGCGGAAAGAAAGAGTTGTATCTAGTGTCGTCCCATTATTATAATAACAAATAACCTTTACTTCTTGTGGTGTAGAACCTTTGCATACTTATTTAAAGCAACTCGAAAGAAAATATATTTTATAAAATAAAGAGAAGAGTGAGAGAATAGCACCGAGCCACCGACACTTTTGAATAGGTAACAAATGAACTAGATATCTGAATTGACCGGTCTCTTATGCAATGTCTCAAAATAATAAATATTATTAATAATAATGAAAAGCATACTTCTTGTTTGTGTTTGTATGTTGATTGAGTAGCTAGCAGGCAGTTGCAGGAAAGAAAGCATTGAACCCATGGCATTGATGCAAAATCTGTACCAAAGAGAAGAGAAAAAATAGAGGTTGCAAATTGCAATGCAATGCAATTGAAATGCTGCGGGTGCTAGTGCTAGTGCTAGGCTGGAGTCATTGATTCAACATGTCAAATATCTTTGCCCCGACAATGAGGCCCCAGTTTTCTTTTTTCTCTATAGTCTTTTAGATTTGGTGTGGTTTGTGTTTAGTGTTAGGGCATCGTGTGGTTCACAGTTCACTATCCACCCAACAGCAGCGAACGCATCGCCAGCTGTGGCCTCTTGTTCTTTTGTGGTCCCACTCTGAAATTATGATATTCGAACTTGCTCGGTTGTCCCGGGCCCCCACCTCCGTCACATGCTTTTTTTAACGTGCCATGTTGACGTTTTTGTTATTACGTTACTATTACAAGTACCATGGACTAAACCCCAATTATGAGCTTTGTAAACGCTTAACATGAGGCCTCCCATGTATCCCACAAATCACAAATGCAGCTTATTTTTCAGGGGAGGATTAAAAAAATAAAAACTGGTGCCAAATATATCAGATTGAGGATGGAACACTAAATAATTATGATTTAGTAACAACTTATTTAGTTTTTTTTTTATCTTCAACGTAAAGAGTTTACTTATTTTAATATTTTCATTAAGTTATATAATGTCCATTGTTTAAAAATTATTAAAAATTATGTCTTAATTTTTTATTATTATCTTAATTATATGATGGTTTTTTATTTAGTAATAGTTAAAAAAAACTAACAAAAAATCAAATTAGATTCAATAATTATTAGTTAATACTTTATACTTCTTCTTGCTAGGAACTCTCTTCCTTTTTATTCTTTTGTGGGAAAAGGAAAACTAGAATGACTTTTAAGCTTTTTCTCTTTTCTTTCCGAAGGAAAATGGCTATTACCTGCACTTGAAAGCCCTTTGCGTGGGAGAAAGGCAGAAGTTAAAATAAACGTTTCATTAAAGGAAATGAAGCATTGACTATTGAATATCAAATTAACTGCGGTGGGATGAATGTATCAATCGTGCCCGTTTTAAGAGACAAAATCTCTGTTCTTCCTGATGCCGTGCCTTCTTTTTATTTATTTCTTTTAGAAAAGAGCATTTTTTTTTATTTTTCATATTTACTTGCTCTTTTAAAATTTTATAGATAAAGTAAAAAATCATGGATTTAATTTTTATATACTTTCAGTATAAACTTCCTTAAACTCTAGTTTAATTATGTTTCATTAAATTATTAAAGAAGTTTAACTATTGCAACTAATATTTAGAAAGTATAACTCTTTACTCATGTGTTAATATATTATTGAATATATTGATGATAATAAAATATTTTACAGTGACAACTAATCAAATTTAAACTCAAAAAGTTATAAACTAAACGTATGCAGATGCATCATAATACTGCATCCTTCCATCATAAGATATAAATTTTCTTTTTATATTAGATAGGCTAGTGTCTGCTATAACCGATTTATTACACTTATATAAATCTATAGCATTTTAAAATATTAATTTAAATAATCAAAATTTATAATATTTAATTATTATTCATAGTAAAATTAAAATACTATATATTAAAAAATAAAAAATAAAATAAAATGAAACTTAATCTAAATGAACAGAAAATTTGATTCGCATATGCCCCTTACTAGTTACTATAAAACCAAACAAAAAATGCATATGTTCTGTTAATTAGAGTTGCTAGTGTATACTAAAGGAATATAATATAGTAGTCATTGACATAAAAATAAAAATAATATGATTTTACTTGCATGCATCTGCCACAAAGTTAAAATTTTGTTGCCTGTAATATTTTGTATATTTTTATAAATAAGTGTTTTCAAAATTAAAACTAATATTTACAATTAATTCTGATATTTATTTAAAACTATTTTATAAATATATATATAATTATTTCAGTACAATTGACAATTTTATTTACTTATATATCAAAATTTCTCTTTAAAATATTTATTATATGATTATTTTATTCTTATCTTAAATAAAATAAATAATAAATTTATTAATATTCTATGGGAGGGAAGAGGTTATATGTGTAGTTGTTAGCCTACTTTGAAACGGATATGACTTTATGAGAATAGAAAAATAATCTCCATGTGTTTATTATTGTCAATTTGGTATTTAGGAGATATAGGATAAGAGTGTTGCTAATGGCATTTCAATTCTCTAATTACATTCTTCGTTAATTATTTATGATTTTTTTAAAAATAATTAATAAATAAAATTTTAATTAATTAATTAATAATATAAATAAAATATTTGAAAGTACTAATAACATTACCTAAAAGACAAATAAGAAAATAAAACATAAATTGTCCAAATACGGTGTATATTCTACCGTTTTTAATATAATAAAAGTAGATAATACTTATTTAAGTTGCAACTGCGAAGTAATCACCATCACACATTGGTGTAAATGAAAAAAATTTGAGTTTGTTAAATATATAATTTTAAGTTTAATTTTAAAACTTATTATTATAAAAATATTTTAAAATTTTTTTATTTAAATATTTAATAATTTAACCTCTTACGTATTATATAAAAATATTCTAAAAAAGCGAAATCATACACAAATCACGATGACATTTGTTTTTACGTGACGTGGACAAACTTTTCATAAATTAACGAAAACGACTTTTTTGTTTTAATATTTAATTAAATATCACCACCGACAGCGGATGCTGCTCATGGGGCACAAAAGTCATAACCATTGTTCTAATAATAAAAAGACAGAAAAGAAAAAACAAAATAAGAAGAAATGCATTAATTTTAGGGCTAACTAACAGTAACATGACGTGGTATATCAATTATTAATTTAATGTTGTTTTTTCTAATTTAGAATATAGAAAGTAAATATATTGCTCCACAATGAAGACATGTTATACTACAATCAAGGCATCTTTTACTAAATCACTTATCCTCATTTTCTATTCAGTAAATGCATTTTTTATTTATAATAACTAAAATTTGTAATCATGCAATATATAAGATAATATTAAAAGTAAAAATTATAAAATAATATAAATATAATAAAAGAAAATTTAATTTTATTAAAATACTTTTTAATAATAATATATTAAATTATAAATAAAAAAATAAATTTATTATTCATAAAATCATTTAATAAATTTAATTTTAAATAAAATAAATAAATAAATATATTAAAAAATATTATTAACCTATAAAATATATAAATCATACTTAAATTAAAAGTATATGATTTTAATTTAAATATAATGTAATATCAATCTAACAAATTTTAATAGTAATGTAAAAAATAACATTATTTGAATTTACCATTAACAAATACAGCAATATATAACTATTTCATCAAATAAAAGGATGAAATATCGTGTTTTGACTTTATTTATTAAGACACCAATAATATTTATAAAAAAATAAATTGCTGAGAAAGAAAATTACCAATATTAATCTAATAGCACATGTGATGCAATAGTCTCTTAAAATAAGTAGGCACATGTTTGTTAAATTAATATAGAGTAAATTACTATTTTAATTCTTAAAATTGTAAGCAACACTAATATTAGTCCCTAACTTTAATAAATTATCATTTTAATCTCTAAAAGTTAAAGCATGTGCGGTCAACTATAATTGATACATGGCAGCATTTTAAGCTGTGTCTTCCTTTTATATATTTTATTGATTGATTAATGATTAATGTTTATTCATTATCATCATCTAATGCTTATGTTAATTATTGGATAAAACCTAATTTAATATGAAATTAGCGAGAGTTAATTATTTATTCAAGCTTTCTCAGTGGTTTATATTTTAGATCAGATACTTTATTAGTATTTGTAGATTAAAATAAATAATATTTTATATTTTTGCATTGATTATGAACAATTTTTAAGGTTGAGCAATTTAAGATTAAAAAATTCCTTATTTTTGCATAATATTCTCTATTATTAGTTTAATAACATTGTTAACAATGTATAATTCATTTAAATTTTATCTCATTCAAAATAAAATTGATTCTAATTAATAACTTTTAAATCTATTTTAAATTGCACCAATAATTAATGTAAATATCAATTGTAATATTTAAATGACTGATAAAATATTAATTAATGTCTAATACATTAATTATGGCGATGAACAATTAAAAGTCTTATTTGGACTCATAAATATTAAAGTAAGAAAAATTAAATTTATTTCTATAAAAATATGCTAATAAATATTTAGATTTTAAATTTATTATATTAATTTATGATAATAATTGCACTCGATAATTTAGCTTTTAATAATTTCTCTAACTCATTATTAATGAGTTTGAGGAAGAAAATTTTGATACCAATAAAATATTTATCTACCAATCAGCAATAACAACCATTATTACTCCTTAATGTATTAAGTTTGTTTTTTAATTATTTTGGATTTTCGGTTAGGATATTATTTTCAAGAATTTTATTTAGTTTTCCAAATATATTATAATTAAACATATCAGCAATAATTAAACTCTATTTAATTTTATTATTATAAGAGTTATTTATAAAAAATATTTGGCTAACATATATTATTCATTTAAATTTTATCTCAATCAAAATCAAATTTATTATAATTAATAATGGATAATTTTATTTTAAATTGATCAATAATTAATTAAAATAACAGTTGTAATATGTAAATTACACATAATACATTAATTAATGTCTAATAAGTTAATTATTGAGACAATTAATTAAAAGTCTTATTTAAGTTCATGAATATTAAAATAATGAAAATTAGATTTATTTATTTAAAATCATGCTAATAAATATTTAAAATTTGAATTTATTGAATTAATTTATTACAATAATTATACCTGATAATTTAGTTTCTTGTAATTTATTTAGCACATTGTTAATGAGCTTCAGGAAGAAAATATTGGAACTAAAAAAACATTTTTCTAGCAATTAGTAATAATGATTATTATTGCACTCAGCTCATTGTGACATTTTTGTATGTGTCAGATTTGTTTAATAGATGTCAATATTCTTTTTAAGTTATCATATCAGATGATATATGTGAAAAAAATAACTAATATAATTATCATATGTCAAAAAATTAATACATTTATTACTTAATTGAGATGACACATAGAAGAGTTTTAGGTCATATATCTTATTATATATATATATAGGGGACATATTTAGTGAGAAAATTAAATATTAGCCATATAAATATATATGGATGATCAATATTAAAAGTTATTGAAGGTATGTGAAGAGTAATATTTTAATCTGATCATTCATGAAAAATCCATGATCAAGATTCATACCTTACATATAAAAACCTCACTTTTTGGTAAGATCCTACTATATACATGCACCTATATATATAGGATCTACTTAAAAAGTTACATGCATTTTTCGTGAATTCTAAGATTAAAATATAAATGCATGACTTTTTTAAGTGGTCATGACCTTCCAAGATCCAATAATTAACCATTTATGATTCATAGTTAAAATTTATTTCTCTCACATCTCACAATAAAAATTCTCATTCTTTTATATATATATAAAAAAGAGGGATCATCAATTTCTGTAAATGTCCCTTTTTCATATTTCATTTCAAATGAGAGAATTTCATTAAAGAACCATTAGATAAAAGTGAAACTAAAGGTTAAAAATGAGTGAAGAAAAAAAGTAAATATTGACAATATATATATATACATAAATATCTATCAAAAAAAGTAAATATATAATATAACTATACATAAATAATCAAGATTAAAAATATAAAAATTATGTTTATTTAAAAAGTTATATATTTATGTTCTAATTATATAAAATATAATGATAAAAATTCACTCATCTCATCATAAATATGCTATATATATATATATATATTAATGTTATTGCATGAGTTTGTATATGCATTTTAAATGGCTTAATACTGTTTCGGATTCACTACCGTAATTTAATAAGAAACTATGTTTTGTCTAATTCAAATACAATGAATGTATATTTATCATATATTTATGTGAGATATATGTTAAATTAAGTAAATTATATGTGATTATAATATTTTTATGAGATAAAAAATAAATTTATATATGAGTTAAAAAAAGTTAACGTATAAAAGTAGAATGAATAATAAGACTGAATTTAATATACCTTATGTGTATACAATCCATTGAATGCAACAGTAAGTAGTGCATCTCAAATTTAAACCGTCACATTTCTCAAAGTAGTTTATGTTATTAACAACATATAACGCAATGCATAAAAAAAAAACATATAACGCTTTTTTTTTGGTCAAGTGAGCGGCAATAAGTTAGATTGTTCTCACCCGTCCCACCCGCTCGTAGATATTCATTTCTCTAATGCATTATGTTAAATAGAATTTAAAAGGTAACATGTTCTTCTTGTCGTGATGGTATGCTAGGGTCAATAAACTATTGCCATGCTTCATTTTATTAGTTTCCAGCATTCTATGATTTGCTGTAATGAAACATATTTTATTTATTTTGGGTCAATGATCTATACTTTATATGTGTCTGTCACGCTCATCATCTCAAACTTATTAGTAGTAAATATAAGTTTATCAATTTGGTACAATAAAGAATGGGTAGATCAAGCAAGATCCATAGCTTATGCAACAAAAAAAATAGTAATATTCAAGTAGAATTAGTCAATAAATGACTATATATTAAAACATATTTTTTATTCCATGGTGTTTGCTGTGAAAATTATTTTCTGTACCTTGATAAAATAAAATTCTATAGTTTTCGGTTGAATAGTTGAAAATAAATCATAAGATTAGAATTATTTTATTGGACGGTTGTGATTCATGTAGATTTAATTCAATGCAGTAATCCGCACTGTTCATCCTCCCGAAAATTTCCAGAGGTGAGTTCAAGTAAACCCAATATTATTTGTAAAATTTTACAATTACAGAAATTTTTTTTCTAAGATATATCTGCATGTGCCAATTTTTCATTTCTTAAAAATGTTTCAACTTTGCACCATAATGGTTCAATACTTGAATTCAATCAACGTGACTGGTTTCTGCGTTTTGCTATTTCTATTTTCTATAATTATTAAAGCACCAAAGTAAGCAAAGTTACCAGAAAAAGTGAATAATAAAGATGTACCATAAATACCTAGAGGTTATCAGTAATTTCCATTTCCTTGTACATGAACCATGAATGAAAGAATTAACAAAAAATAAAAAATCAGTGGATCCAGGCATGACCCATGGATTTGAAACTGTAAAGCAGAAAGGTTGGAAGCACTTTACAGCACAGTCAAAACACGTAACAGTCTAGCAAAGTCCGTACACCTAACGCCCGCGTATTTTGTTTCTTTGGTTTTTTTTCTAATTTTTGGCTTTTTTGTTTTTTGTTTTTAAAGTAGAGCGTACATACAATAACCCTCCCTATACGTACATATCGACTAATGAGTAATGACTCATGAGTATACATACATACACTGTAGAGCGTAGAGTCTGTGTAGGAGAGAGAGGGAGAGGGAGAGAGGGTACATTTTAGAGACATAATCTACGCCGCGTGAGGAGATCCTGTTTGCCAGTTCCATTGCATACAACCTGTTTCTCTTTCCTTGTAGCGTTGTAGTTTCTTTCTTTATCTTCCAATTCTAATCTAATAAGTGCCAGTGAATGTCCACTCCCAAATCTTGCTGGACCCCGAGCGAGAAAAGAAACAAAGAAAAACCTATAAACAGTAGAGAGTTAAAAAGAAGCGGGGTTTTCTATTTTCCAATTTTAACAAAAACATCAACAACACACAACCCACTAACATTACAGTTTGCCGACGAAACTTAAAACCATTTTTTTCTCAGTTAAGACATTTTTCATTTTTCAATACAAATTAGAAAATAATAATAATAATAATATGTAGCAACGACAAAAAAAAAAAGAAAAATATTGATTGAATTTGATTATTCACCAAACTCCGGTGGGGGCATAGCTCAGCGCCACCACCCCAATCTGGGCCCCACCCCACCCCCACCTCATTACTGATTACTAACTCACTCCTGCTACACTCCTAACTCGTTCATTTTTATTTTTTTTATTTTCTGTATATTTATTTTAATAATAATTTGGGTGTGTCTTTTTAACAATCTCTGCTTTCAGTGCTTTTTATCTGGATCTCTCTGTCTCTCTTTGTATTGTGTATCTCCTTCTCTCTTACGCGTCTTCATTTCCACTCACACGCACACTCTCTCTCTCTACCTTCTTCACTTCTCTTTGTGTTGTACCTCTCTTTCTTTCTCTCTCTAAGAACTTTGCCTTAGATTAGGACCGTCGGTGGCTGCCTTCTCAAGGAACCAAAACACAACCACACTTATTTTTTTTTTAAATTTTAATTGTTGCAATTACGAATTATTACATATATTGAAATAAAGAAGGGAGTCATCGTTGGATCCGTTTTTTAGCTTGTAATGTTGTGATGGTTGGTGTGGTGGTGGTACTGGGTGTGCAATGCAAAAGTGGATCTTGTGAAACAAGAGTCCTTGTTGGTCTCTAATAGTTGGTGGGGGTAAGTTTCTTGATTTGATTTGATTTGAACAAGAGAAGTGAGTGAGAGTGAGAGAGTGATGCACACCGGAGGTAGACTCGTTGCTGGTTCCCACAACAGGAACGAGTTCGTGCTCATCAATGCCGATGAGAATGGACGGGTTAGTATTTCTCCCTCTCATTCTTTTTCTTCTCTCCCTTTCTTACCCAATTCTGCTTCTTCGGGTTTTTTTTTTTAAAATAAAAATAGGGTTTTTCGGGATTTTTCTGTTCCAATTTTTGTGTATTTTTTTTCTTCTGATCTCTACTTGCACAAAAAAAGTATCCATCTTTTTTTTTTCATTTTCTTCTTCGTCGGTGGTCTCTTAAAACGATTTTGCATTTTGATGCAGCTTCTGTGTCACCTTGTTGTTTTTATTTTTATTCTTTTATAGCTTCGTTTTTAGTTGGGGGAAGAGTGCTCCGTTTTGATAGCTAGCATAGCAGCCACTTTGTCATTTCAATTTTGCATATTTATATGGTATCTCTTTCGCTGTAGTATTTGCTATGAAAATTGTGAGCCTTCTGCTCTTCAAAATTGGAGGTCTAATTTTTGGTTTCTTTTGGAGATAAACTTCAGATTTAATTGGTTGTTGTACCGTTTGACCCTTCTCAAGTGTATAGTGGTCTACAATGCTTAAGCATTTTCTGCAGATTATGTGTATTTTCCCCATAAGATTAGTTGACTGGTGAGGGTGGAACAATTGCCGATTATTTTGTCACATATGGGAAGATTTGATGTAGATGTATGATTGCTTGCGTTGTGATTAGCTTTCAAAATATCAGTAAGTAGTATGTATTTCGTTGATAAATTTGTCTCTTTCGCTGCCTTCATTTTCGAGCAGGATTTTATTAATGTGGAATCTTCTTGGCGACTCATATCATTTAATTTATCTATATAGAATTGTAGATCAGGTGCCAATAACGCTTACAATCTCTCTTTTTTTGTTTTTTTCTTTTTGGTTTGGTTCTTCTCAGATTAAGTCTGTCCAAGAACTGAGTGGACAGATATGTCAGATTTGTGGGGATGAGATAGAGGTTACGGTGGATGGGGAGCCCTTTGTTGCCTGCAATGAGTGTGCTTTCCCCGTTTGTCGGCCTTGCTATGAGTATGAGAGACGAGAGGGGAATCAGGCATGCCCCCAGTGCAAGACCAGATACAAACGCATCAAAGGTGAGATTGTTTTTATATTCCTCTCTTTGACTTTTGTAACTTGCCTTTGTTGTATACATTCTCTTACAGTCTTACCACTGAATGAATTGCAGGTAGTCCCAGGGTCGAAGGTGACGACGATGAGGATGATATTGACGACTTGGAACATGAGTTTGATTATGGGAATCCTGATGCTTTGGGCCCGCAACCAATTTCAGAATCATTGTTTTCTGGGCGCCTTAACACTGGACGTGGTTCTAATTCTAATATATCTGGCATCCCCACAAATTTGGAACATGGCTCGCCTCCTCTCAATTCTGAAATCCCACTCTTGACTTATGGGGAGGAGGTATATCTTCAAATTGCCCTTTTGACATGTCTGATTTTCCTTCAATGTGTGCATTACTTCACACCGGCAACAATGATCCCTACATAATACTGTTTTTGTTCTTTGTAGGATCCTGACATATCTTCTGATAGACACGCTCTTATTGTTCCCCCATATATGAATCATGGGAGCAGAGTTCATCCCATGCCTTATCCTGATCCATCTATTCCATGTAAGTCTTGTACAATTGTTTAATTCTGCATTTTAACATTTCATATCATCTGTGATTCTGTATATATTGTCACCCTGGTCCTTCTTTTATCATAGTGCAACCAAGACCAATGGTTCCAAAGAAAGACATTGCGGTATATGGATATGGAAGTGTGGCTTGGAAAGACCGGATGGAGGACTGGAAGAAAAGGCAGAGTGACAAACTTCAGGTGGTGAAGCATGAAGGGAATAACAATGACGGAAATTTTGGTGATGAGTTTGAGGACCCTGATTTGCCCATGTAAGTCTCTCATTCAACATTCTATTTTACTCCCCTTTATGTTCCTAAATTGTGCTACATGATTGGAGTGGAAAGTGGAGCGCCTCTCTAATATATCAAGGCCAAACCATTTTTGCATTAGGAAGATATTTAAGACTCAAACTTCAGTGTATTTTAAATAGGTAGTTGTTGATGCATAGATATGTCTTGGCCAAGCAATCTGTTATTGTGTTTTTTGCTGAGTCTGTTATTGTTTTGGTATTTGTTAGGTATTGCAGTGTGTGTGTATGTTCGTGGGGGTGGGGGTGGGGGATGGGGGTGGGTTACATGTTTAACTAGAATGAAATTATATTTCTCTTATTTTCTGCCATATATTTTTTATTTGTTTATTTACATTTTTTTCTCAATATATTATATCAGGATGGATGAAGGCAGGCAGCCACTCTCTCGGAAGCTACCTATCCCTTCAAGCAAGATAAATCCATACAGAATGATTATAGTTCTCCGCCTTGTAATCCTTGGGCTTTTCTTTCATTATAGAATTCTCCACCCAGTAAATGATGCATATGGCTTGTGGTTGACATCAGTCATCTGTGAAATATGGTTTGCTGCATCATGGATAATGGATCAGTTTCCAAAATGGTACCCTATACAGAGAGAAACGTACCTTGATCGCCTATCACTGAGGTAATTGAGCCTATCACATCTGGTGATTTTTATTTCTTGATTTGCATTTGTTGATTTTATTCTGTACCCATTTATATGTCTAGTGTATCTCATTCTATTTTTTATGCTCAAATTCCTGGTATGTTGCTCAAGATTGGCTTCTTACATGGCTGCAGGTATGAAAAAGAAGGGAAGCCATCAGAATTATGCTGCTTAGACATCTTTGTCAGTACAGTTGATCCCATGAAAGAACCTCCACTCATAACAGCAAACACTGTTCTATCTATCCTTGCTGTTGATTATCCAGTTGATAAAATTGCATGCTATGTCTCAGATGATGGTGCTGCCATGCTTACTTTCGAAGCACTTTCTGAGACATCTGAATTTGCTAGGAGATGGGTTCCATTTTGTAAAAAATACAATATTGAGCCCCGGGCCCCAGAATGGTATTTTGGTCAGAAGATTGACTATCTGAAAAATAAAGTACATCCAGCATTTGTCAGGGAAAGGAGAGCAATGAAGGTCTCAAATTTCTCTGCTTGCATGTTTTTCTTTTTATATTATTTGCTTCTTGTACCCAAGGATCCCAACATTTGACACTATTATTGGTCTTTTTACTTTTGGCTGTTACAGAGGGATTACGAAGAATTTAAGGTGAGGGTTAACAGTTTGGTGGCAACAGCACAAAAGGTTCCTGAGGATGGATGGACCATGCAGGATGGGACTCCTTGGCCTGGAAATAATGTGAGGGACCATCCTGGCATGATTCAGGTAAGATGATATATCAGTTTGAAACACCA
Organism: Ormosia semicastrata; assembly: GCA_029884595.1. NCBI lineage: Eukaryota > Viridiplantae > Streptophyta > Magnoliopsida > Fabales > Fabaceae > Ormosia > Ormosia semicastrata. Next base: position 6,640,853 of record JAQQTO010000043.1, on the reverse strand, counting down.
ATTTGATTTTACAAGCATTCAAAGAGGTGTCTGGTGATTATTAGTTCCCCTGTATACTGATGTTCAAACTGATTGATAGTATATAATGAAATCATCATGTGCTTTGACTAGAGGATTTGGATTCTAGTTGTAATATTTCACTGACCTGTGAAGTTGGAAATGATGACATTCTTTTTGTATTTTACAGGTCTTCCTTGGTCAGGATGGTGTTCGTGATGTTGAAGGAAATGAGTTACCTCGCCTGGTCTATGTCTCTCGAGAAAAGAGGCCAGGTTTTGAACACCACAAAAAGGCTGGGGCAATGAATGCTCTGGTAAGTCTCAAGTTGCTTTTATTTAGGTTCAAGTTCAACTGATGATCCAGTGGCCTTAAATAATGTGTTTTTGTAATAATAATAAATATTTGAAGGTACGGGCATCAGCAATTATCACAAATGCTCCTTATCTTCTGAATGTTGATTGTGATCACTACATTAACAATAGCAAGGCACTTAGAGAAGCTATGTGTTTTATGATGGACCCTCAACTTGGGAAGAAGATTTGCTATGTACAATTTCCTCAAAGATTTGATGGGATTGATCGCCATGATAGATACTCAAATCGGAATGTTGTATTTTTTGATGTAAGTTTTTGCTTCCTGTTTCTTAGCTTGTCTGGATATTTTTCTTTCTTCCCTTTATTAAGACAAGTATTAACTCCCCAATTGAAAACAGGTCAACATGAAAGGATTGGATGGAATACAAGGTCCAATTTATGTCGGAACTGGATGTGTTTTCAGAAGGCAAGCGCTTTATGGATATGATGCACCTAAAAAGAAGAAGCCCCCAAGCAAAACCTGTAATTGTTTGCCAAAATGGTGCTGCTTCTGTTGTGCCTCTAGAAAGAAAAAGAATGCGAACACTAAGGAGAAAAAGAAGAAGGTGAAGCACAGTGAAACATCAAAGCAGATACACGCACTTGAAAATATTGAGGCGGGAAATGAAGGTTAGAATTTTGGTTCATGTGGCTGTCCTAACAAATCAAAACACTTACTGTAAGGAAATTCCTCGGTAATAATACTAAATAGATTCTGTTTCAGGATCCAACAATGAGAAGTCATCAAATTTGACTCAAACAAAGTTGGAGAAGAGGTTTGGACAGTCTCCGGTGTTTGTCGCCTCCTCACTTCTGGAAAATGGTGGAGTTCCACAGGGTGTGGGTCCTGCATCACTTTTAAAAGAAGCCATCCAAGTCATCAGCTGTGGTTATGAAGACAAAACTGAATGGGGAAAAGAAGTAAGTACTGAAGAAATATATATATATATTTTAATTATCTTTGAAAAATTAATTTTCTAGTTCTTATATCTCTTCCTTCTGCCCATAATTTTTGGCTTATCACTAGGTTGGGTGGATATATGGTTCCGTGACGGAGGATATCTTGACTGGATTTAAAATGCATTGCCATGGTTGGCGGTCTGTGTATTGCATCCCTAAGCGGCCTGCATTCAAGGGATCAGCACCTATCAACCTTTCAGATCGTCTACACCAAGTTCTTCGGTGGGCCCTTGGATCTGTTGAGATTTTTTTCAGCAGACATTGTCCAATCTGGTATGGCTATGGTGGCGGGTTGAAGTGGTTGGAACGATTTTCCTACATAAATTCAGTTGTATATCCCTGGACTTCCCTTCCATTGCTTGTCTACTGTACTCTACCTGCCATATGTCTTCTGACCGGAAAATTTATTGTACCTGAGGTAAGCTTGTATCTATTATGTCTGTCAGTGAAAAGAAATTCCTTTTAAATTTCTCCTTCCCCAACCAAGGAATTAAGAAACAAGAAAATGTAAATTTGAGTTTTATTACTATTTAAAGAGTAGTAGTTTTTGGTTAGCTATCACTTTCCTTGCCTGTGTGGAGAAACTGCAATGAAAATGGTTTTGGAGAAATTAGATACTCATTGCAGTGCCTTTGACTCTTACAAATTTTTCCAAGGTCAATGGCATTGCTTGTGTCATTTGTGTCCCTTTACTCATGGCTACTAACATACAATTTTCTATGATATATATGCAGATTAGCAACTATGCCAGTATTGTGTTCATCGCCCTCTTCATATCCATTGCAGCAACTGGCATCCTTGAGATGCAGTGGGGTGGTGTTGGTATAGACGATTGGTGGAGGAATGAACAGTTTTGGGTGATTGGAGGTGTTTCTTCACATCTTTTTGCCCTTTTTCAGGGTTTACTGAAAGTTTTGGCTGGTGTCAACACAAATTTCACTGTTACCTCAAAAGCAGCTGATGATGGAGAATTCTCAGAGCTCTATGTCTTCAAGTGGACATCACTATTAATCCCTCCAACTACGTTATTAATCATAAATATTGTTGGGGTTGTTGTTGGGGTCTCAGATGCCATCAACAATGGTTATGACTCATGGGGGCCTCTCTTTGGTAGGTTATTCTTTGCCTTGTGGGTCATCATCCATCTCTACCCGTTCCTCAAGGGGTTACTTGGTAAACAAGATCGGATGCCTACCATTGTATTGGTTTGGTCAATCCTGCTGGCCTCCATCTTGACTCTCCTGTGGGTTAGAATTAACCCTTTTGTGAATAGAGATGGCCCTGTCTTAGAAATTTGTGGATTGAATTGTGACGATTCATGAATAAAAAAGCTGAAGGTGTTTTTCAGCTACACTGCATGTTGAAGAAGCAATGCGTTGGATACGACACGCGTCGCAAAGTTGCACGAATTTTTGGATGGAAGTTGTATTTTTCGGGTGTGTAGATAAAGAGGAAGGGGAACAGGGGGAGGGGGAGGGGGAGGGGGTTGACACATTGTTACCTGTAATAGTTTTTCATTTATTCTTTCATTATATTTCTGTGAGTTTTAGTGTTATTCTCTTTCCAGTTTTATGTATTTTTATAAGAAAGAGCATTGAATGATAAATTATTCCCTCTTCAAAATGAGGGATCTGCAGTCTCAAGAATTAGTTGTCATATTTTAAGGTATCGTTCTTGTTTAAGCCTTTGGGGACATGGGCTGTCATCCTCATTTGTAATACCATCAGCTATGGATATTCTTGTTCCTAAGATGTTCTTTATGTTTATTATTTAACCCTCAGGAACTTTTAGTTAAGATTCAATACTTGGCATTAGAACCTTGATGCAAGATATATATTTGCGGGGAGTGTTACTGCAAGTTGCTTCTATTTCAGATCTGTTCAGTCCTCTGAGTTTTGTAACTTTTTAGGTTTGGTATCATTAGAAACTTGATAGCAAGCTGAGGGATTTGCAATATTTCACATTTAAGACAATCCTTGTCATCACAAGCACAGTTAGGATAGCTAATTTAGGCTATCTAAAATATAGGTTAGAGAGTCGAATGTGTTTGTTGGTAAATTAAGTGTATCGCAATAGAAGAATTAAAAAATGCTCGAGCCAGAAATGGATAAATGGTCTTTTATCATTTTATATTTTTATTTCATTTGACAATATCTTTATATTATGTCAAAATTCTCATCATTTTTTACTGTAAGAACTTTGACTATTTTTTACGTAATATTATTCTAAAAGAATTCAGTAGGTATAATTTGACAAGAAATTTTTCTATAAACTTAAAAGAGCATTTAATTTATGTGTAATAGGTTAATTATATCATTAATTATGTTAGTTTATAATAATTAGTTATTAACTAACTATAATAATTATTTATTAATTAACAATGTATGGAAGCAACCCGTTTATCCTGACTTTTGACGAGTTGCAATCCAACATATCCATGGCTTGAACAGTTCATCCTTCACAGGTGGTGTGCTGTGTTGTGCTATACTGCAACTACACTGTCTTTTTGTTGTTCTCTCCATGAAATCTATCATCTTTGTCATGAAAGTACAACGAAAAAACATCCCTACTTCCCTTACTAACTTATTTCGAGTTTGGTTAGAGACCTCTTTTAAGAGGAAAGAAAAAAAGGGTACTAATAAGAAGAAAGATCAACGTCCTTGCATAACAATACTATAATGGAACAAGAAGAAACAAATAGAAAACGAAAAGAAAGAAAGAGAAGAACATAAGCCCTGAAATAAGTTGTTCAACTCAAACACTAGTTCATATTCTAAGTATGAAAACCGCGTTTAGAAAATTAGCTAAATTCTTCGTACAGAGAAAGCGACTTTAATTATAATCAAAGGCTCCCGATTCACATTTTCAGTTATATTTATATATATTGGAATCCAGATAACATTATACACATAATGACAAATTCCATTAAATTATTTGCAATTGCTTTTCTTGTTTGGGAGAAAAATGTGTCTGAACTCTCGGAATATTTACTTTGGTGATCACTCATAGAGTCATAGTGAACCAGTTATGTCCACCCCACCCCCCCCCCCCCCAAAAAAAAAAAAAAAGAAAGGAAAGGAAAGGAAAGAAAGTGCCAAAATGGCTACAATGAGGCTTTTGATTGAAAATTAGTGAGCATTTGCACTGTTTTTGACCCCTTCAACTCATGGACAGGTAGATAACTGATGGCTCAGCAGTCAACCTTCCCATTTGCTCACGTTAACAGCCTCGTTTGTTTGATTGAAGCATGAAGCTTGTGAAATCTATGAGTGAACTTTCACAAGTTGACCTATTTCCCCTTGTGTTGTTTTATTTGAAGTCTATTCAAAACGGTTTTGGAATTACCGAATGAGGAAAAATGTGAATTCTTTTGTTGACTGGTCAAATTAAATAAAAATTGAGTTGAACGAAATATAAGAATCAATTAATTCTACAACGTTACGATTAGTACACAAAATGGTGATTTCACGTAATAAGAATAGAATTGGAATGGATTACAATGGGTTGGATTGGAATGTCCACTCTCAAATCATAATTTGGTAGCTTTCAAAGCCACATAATTGTCGGAGTCACTCAATTACTTGATACATGAAATCAATGCGGAAAAGAATTAAATTTGATATAAATGATATAAAGAGAAAACTTAGGTAAAGTCCCTTAGGTGCTTGTAGTGCTTGTCTCCAATAGAAACATGACATGTGTTTTATTTTTTAATTACTTAATTATTATTTTTAAAATTTTCATTAATGATAATAAAAAATACTCTTAGACAAGACCACATAAAGAAAATGATATAATACTCTTATAAGAAAATGATTAACCTTTCTTATGTATAATATTCAAATTTAAATTTGTTTACAACTTAATAACAAAGTGTTGTCGCTAAAAATCAACTAAAAAAATGTAGTCACTAAAAAAAGCAAACATTGTTTTATTTATGAGAAAAAAATTAACATGTATAATGTTTTGAATAAAATATTTCATGTGTTTTTTATAATATCTTCTTTATGATACTTCGAATCATAATTGCTTCCACAACATTATATTTCTTTATAATTTTTGACATTTTTACATAATTGTTTTTTTTTAATTTTGCATAAAATTTTAAAAATAATTTAATACATGAAGGGTAGGTTAAAAACAAAATTAGACTTAAATTTATTGAAAAGTAATAATTGTCGTTTTAGAAAATAAATGAGGGCGTGTTATGAAAGAGAAATTAAATCCCACATATTTGAGATGGAATAGTGATTCCTCTCTCTCTCTCTCCATATATATTATTCGTTAATAAACATAGTAATACTCATTCTATAAAATAAAGGACAAGGCTCATGTAAACCCCACCCCCCAAAAAAAAAGACTGGGCTCTTCGAAAATATAGTTGAACAAATTGAATTGAACTAGTAGGTTCACTAAAAAAACCCCTGACTTAAGTTTCAGGCTGATTCGATCAACTAATTGAATTGTTTTTTTCATTGAACTTGTCAAACTTATGTGACTCAGTGACTTTTTTTTTTAATTTTATTTTTAAAATTGAAACTTTAAAAATATAACTTTTAGGATTTGAACATTTTATTTAAAATTTTTTATCATGAAGTGTATTCTACTATTAGACCGTATGCTCCTATTTAATATTATTCTCATTTTCTTAATTTATATTATTATCCAACTAATAGATTATTATTACTATTTGTTTAGAACTTTTTTCATATAGTATTTTTTGTTTAGTATTTTTTAATATATTTTTTATATCAAGTAGTTTTTATATAATATTTTTTTAAAAGATATTTTTGTCTTTATCTTGATTTTTCAGTTTTGACCGTTTGACCCACGATCAGACTGTTGACCCAGTGACTCAACTTTTTGACTGAGTTAACTTCTGATTCGAGTTATATAACTATATTCTAAAATGAGATTATCTTTAAAGTGAATAAATAAAAGTGTATCTATCATTAAATTTTAATATATTAAGATTATAGTATATTTTAAATTAAATTAATAATAAATACATCTTTACTTATTCATTTTAAAAAATTTTTTTTATAAATTTTAATGAAAGTAATTTAAGTAACTTTTACAATGAACAAAATTAACTTGTGACATGAGACTAAAGACTTTTTCAGTAAGTATACTTTAGTTTTTAAATGGATTCAAAATTTTCAAATAAATTATTTTACAATTAGTTTTTAAATTTTTTTTTTATTTTTTAATTTTTATTTTAACTTTATTTTATTTTATTTTACAGTTTAACCAAACGCACCCACCTTTAGTTAGCTCTTTAGGACAAACTGGAAAAGAGAAGAGAAATCGTGATGTTTTAATGTACGCAGATTGCTTTGCTTCGAAGTTCTTTTTTTTTTTTTTTTTGGTCTACCCTTTGCTTCGAAGTTCCAAGTTGTCTAACTTGCATAAGTTAACTATACCTTAATCTCAAGGAATGTGAGAGAATGAGGGAAAGTATAAAAGAGAGGAGAGAATCGTTAAGAAATTAAAGATTGATTTTATATCCGTAATTATATTAAGAAAATAAGCTTAATTAGTCAAATACAAGTTAAGACACTAAAAAGCTGACAATTTTTAATCCTTGAACTCTTCCACTTTTCCATTTTTTTTCTTAAAAAAATGCTCCGTAGAAACTAGAGAAAGATAGAAAAACGAAATGAAGGATAGAAGAATTCTGAGTTGTCATTTTAGCTACAATCTGACTGCAAATTAAATATAATTAACATTAAAATTTTATTTTCTTTTGTCAGTTTGTGAATTAGCTTCAATATTAAGAAGCAACCATAATCTTCTGCAAGCGAATTGAAAACTGTAAAAAATACAGGAGCTTATTTGTGAAAACAACATGAACAAATTTGAAGTTTTCCACGAGGGTCAGAAGTGGACTCTTTCCAGACAAAATTAAAACAAAAACTTTTGAGGATAAAAAAAAAATCAGACGACTGGGAATTTAGTCTTGTATCTATCTATATATGTACAAGCACCTATCTGTGTCAAAGGTGCGTTCCAATTTCTATACAAGGCAACAAATCATACATGGTTGATTCCATGACTTGGGTCAAGCTGATATACCATGTCTATATATATATATATATATTATAATTCAACTTTTTTATAGGGGGATAAAAAAAGAGTAAAGTCCCAAACTCTTTTGGCGCATTCATATGAAAACCTTAAAAAGAATGTTTGCTATGTTATGACCCGATAGATTGCCGACTGAAATGATCCCTTAAGTGACGATGAGATTTTAAGATCAATCCAACGGTCACCAATTGGTTTTGTGAAAATACCAGAATAAAACCAGAAACACAGGATGATTGAGATTTCATTCGTGCGTTAAAATAAAAATAAAAATAAAAATATGAATATTGAATTCAACCTTCGGGGCCATCTTCATAGAACCAACCTCGCAGTTTCTCGCTGGTCTCTCTCTCTCTCTCTCTCTCTCTCTCTCAAAAATCGAACTCACACAACAGGTACCCTCAAAACGCGCTTTACGCCAAGCACATAATACAATAATAATAATAACAACAAAGAGTTGTTGCAGAAGCAGAAGACACACGCAGATAGAGCTAAGAGAAAGAATCATAAATGGCAGAAGCAGCACCTTCAAGCAATAAGAGCATGGTGGACGTTGATATCACTGAGTCGGACATGGAAGCGGCACAGCAGCTTATGCAGCTCAGCGACGAAGACAACAACATTACAGGCAGCAGCAGCAGCAGCAAGAGGAACAGAAGCTATGATGAAGAAGAGGTTGAGCAAAGGCCAAGTGATGATATAATAATGGCGAAGATACAAGAGATTTTCGGGAAGGATATTGAGGTTTTTCGCCCAAAGAAGCAGAGAAGATTTCGGTCTCTTGTGAATATATACATGACCACAAGGCCCGTTAATGCTTGAATATATGGGACAAGGGTGAGGGCATTAGAAAGAAGAGGTAAAATAAGGTATTAAGAACCCTATCTAAACCAAGTTAGCAACTAGAAACTAGGAAGGTAGCTAATTTTAATAACTGGGTCAGTCCTAGATTTTTGTGTGTAGAGAAGTTTATGTTAACTTCAATTGTCTATCTATAGAGACATCAGTCTCAACTCAACATGGTTTGTTAATCAGTTAGAGCTTGTGTTACTGTTAATTATCAATGTGTCTTGATGATACAAAGTACGCATCTTGATTTGCGCGGTTAGTTTTTGGAATCATCATGAAGCTTCTAGTTGTTTGATTGACCCCTTTCATTTCTCTGATTAGTACTTCAATCTATGGGGAAGGGAATTGCTTTGGTTGTCATCAATGCTTGAAGATTAATTTTGTAGCTTTAAAGAGTTCACTTTATATATATATATATATATATATGTTTCCTTCGTTCTATCGTATATGCTATTTTATGCTGAAGATGGAACGAGTTTTCTCGAGTCTCTGCATGCAAAGGAGTGTTGTGGTATTTGTTTCAGGAAAAGCTAAGGGATTGAATGTGCAAAATGTAAAGCTTCAGAAGTTTGGCTTTTGCAAACAATTTTTCACTCCGTTTTTTTCTGTCTGGCTATCAGAAATTAAGAGTTGGGCTAGTAATGAAAGTTGGCGAAGACATTTGGTCATGCTTTTGAGAACCCTAGCATCTTGTAAACTAGGAATTTTGTTGGTGTTAAATCTGGTTTTATCTTATTTTGCTGAGCCAAATAATATACAAAAAGCCAAAAAAGAAAAGAAAAAATTAGAGAATTCACGTTTATGTGATCCCAACGGCAAGTTGTTATTTCCATTGCTCAAGGAGCATGCAAGTTCTTCACAGAATTTGATATAGCAGCCAAGAGCCGCTCCCTTTAGACTAACATTTGCTGCTTTAAAGCTTTGTCACTCTTGCCACTTCCTCCTTCAAATTCTTAATAGCTTCATCTACAAAATACTTTAGTATCTTTATCAGCAGATACTAAAAAGAGAACTAAAATGTTCAGTATACTATACTTCAGTATAGTATATTTATCAGCAGATGCTAAAAAGAGAACCAAAATGTTCAATAAGAATATATATTTAAACGAAAATGAATAGTACAACCCAAAATTATCCCGATTCAAGATCTGTTTTTGGATGGCTGCATAGGTTCCCACAATTCATCAACAATTAATATATTTCACCAGTCTCGCAGCTGCATACAATTCAATCATTTATATGGGAATTGTTTAATGCAAAATCGATACAATTAACTTCTGTTCCTATAGGCTTTCTAGTTATGTGCTGAATATAATTCTTACAACCGACATGCTTCACGGCTTATCATCTTTGAGCTTAATTTTACTCAAACTATATTCCTCAATTTTAATTATAACTTATAACAGTATGCCAGTGTGGATGGTAATTATATAAAAATATATAAACATTACTGATAAAAAAATTTAAAAGTTAACAACTACAAGAATGATTAATTAATAGGAACTAGGAAGAAAAAAAGCAGATAGTTTTGAAGACGACACAAACTCATAAAAATAGATGAGGGAAAAAGATTGGAAACGTACTAGATATTCGAAGTTGAGTATCGTAAGAGTCATAATGTCAATCATATATCATCAACAAATCAGTAATTAGTATTATTTACAAGAAATGCTGACCATTGACCACGCTGGGGCATTCTTTCTCCTCCCTTAACCTGGAGCAGCCTGCGGTTGCCGCTTGCCATTAATGAGCCATTTCATTTTTAAGCTGGTGAGAAGAGATTTTTTTTTTTTACATTATTATTATGCAAATTCTGGTAAAACTGTTGAAAACCATATGAGGAAGGTCTAACTAGCCACAATTTCTGACTCGTCTATGTATGCTGATGAGGACTCTCGGAAGTTCAAAGGGCAGAATGGCAAAACTAGCTCATAATCAATGGCAATAATGAGTTTATATATATGATATCAGTAGCTTTAAATCTTGTAAATTGCAAACAGGGAGAAGGAAGGACAGCAGTTCAAAAGAAAGGCAATGCCTCCTGGCCCCATTTTCGCAGATATGGTAACATAATTCCTGGATCAGATCACTCAAAATTGCATGTAATTCGGCTCTTCACATTTTTCCTCACTGTTATCTAGGCTTGACAATGAGACAAGTAGAAGCAGGTTTTTGCTCAACATAATCCCACCTCACACTATTTGTTAATTACTAAAAAATTGTTTTTATGTATCATTTCACGGTGTATATACCAATTCAATTATGTGACTATTACTATTTTACACTCTAACAATATTTTTTAATTTTTTAATTGAAGTGGTATTAAGGAAGAGGTATTTTCTTGTTCTAAAAGCCTAAAAAATTTTCTCTAGCAGCTTATTGGTGAAAAGAAGTAGGTTTCTCTCCACAAATTTGACACTTTCCATGAGGACCAGAGTGGCCTTCCCTGCCTCAAATAAAACAAGAAAAATTAGAAAGAAAAAAAAAAAGAGAAACGGACGGCTGGATTTCAATCTAAAAACCAATGGTGGACTCTACGATCCATTAGTCTTTATCAGTTGCAATCCGGATAAGGTAAGAAAGAGAAATATTAGTAATATATTTTTTTAAATGTTTTATTTAATATTTTTTTATTATTAATATTTTTTAATAATTTGAAATAAATTAATAATAAAGAAAATATTAAAAAATATAAAAATATATATTACTACAGAGAGAAGAAGTTTTACTTTGATTTGATCCATAATCATGACTTAGGTCAACTTGGCTGGACCATAAAATCAAGCCATATATTCAAGCTCATGTTTAGATGTTTTAGCGATTAAATTCATGTATGAATTATGAAATTTTACATTAATAAAAAATAAGCTAAGAACAGTATATTTGAGAAGACCCTTGACTTATTACTTTAAAGTTTTAAGCTTCCCTGACCAGCTAACATAATCAATTCATTAGTTTAGCATTTGCCCTTAATGTGTTAAAAAAGGAAACAAAGAATAAAAAAGTGCGTAAAAAAGTCAAAAAGTATTTCATTCCATACGTGTATATAGGGTTAGAAAGATTCACGTACTGAACATGTTCATAGGATCACCCTTGAAATTTCTCCCGCAGTCCTCATTTTATCTATTTACTTTATCTCTCTGATGTATGAAAGCAACAATAAACCTTCGGGATTTGAAAGGTATTTGGTGTCAGGCAATGAGTGTTAAGATATTGGACGTCAAAGTATTGAATATAATTTACTAATTTCACTAATCAATATTTAACAATTAATATTTTCAAATAAAATAAATAAAATTTAAATCAAATATAATTAATTAAATATAAGATTTAAAATTTGATAAAATTTCACTAAAATCTTAATTATAAAATAGATAAGATCCTTAATTAATAAAATAAATTTTAAAATAAAATAACAAAAAATCTATAATAATAAATGTCATAATTATCTTAATATCATCTACATCATTCTTTCCTTCTGAAAGAACTCACCTCTAATGAGTTAAATTTCGACTTCATTCAAGATCAATATAGTAAGAATGATCTTCAAAAACTGAAATAGTAATGAAATCAAGGTGGTTCTCCTTCTTCACAAGATAATGACAAATAAGATTAGGAGAAGAATTCACAATCAATGTATCATCCACAAGGAGCATTGTATTAATTTGGTCTGAATATTGTGATAGAATTGACGAAACTTTAGGCACACAAACAGTCTTATTCGGATATTGAGGTGGAATTGGTAGAACTTTAGGCAAACAAGTAGTTAGATGATATGTAACAATAGTTAGAGAGGACATAGGGACTCAAATGTATCTTTAGAAGGAAACAAATTATCAACATCAAAATTATGATCCCTAAAATGCACATTAGAATCCAATTTATAAATATCACTACTTAATGCAAAGTGGCGTCTAATGGCAACATGCAATTTGAAGATACGATTGGTAATTATCTCAATTGAATCTACATGTTTAAGATCTGATGGTATGAGCTTAAGATCAATGAGCTCAATATTTTCTTTCTCGACAATAGTTTTGTTTAAAAAATCTCTAACCTTCACCTTTGGACATTTGTTACAAGGATCAATAAGTTGCAAGATAAACCTTTTACCATTAAAGATAAAGAAATATGTATGGTCCTTATCTTGGTGGATCACATCATGATCATATAACCAAGGACGATTTAAAGTACAAAATGTGAGCAACATCCATAGGTAAAACATTACAATAAACATCTTTTGCATAAAACCCTAGTACAGGTGGAACCTTACACCTGTGGTTGACTTCTAGATAAGTATAATCTACCCAAGATATCATAAAAAGTTGTGGGTGAGGCTCCACATTTGGACCACACCTAATCACACCCTTTTTATAAATCACATTTAATGTATTATTATTATTGATGACTAGACTACAATTTTACCCTCACATTTAATGTAAGTTTTCCATATATCATAAATAGGAGACTTATGAATGTATTTTATGACATTATTGTGATTTGGCAACAAATTGTTCATGCTTTATAATATAGACATATCACAAATAAAAGAAGTGCCAATTTTATGTAGAATTGAAGGACGAATGGAACACTAGTGTAGGAGAGGTATTCAATAATTTACTAGATTCAGTGTCCAAAGGTATTCAGTGTCAAAAGATTCAGTCTCAAAGTAAAGAATATAATTTACTAGATTCAATAATTAATATTCAACAACCACTTCCAAAATTGCGTAGGAGAGGTATTTATAACCCTAAAATAAAACAAATCAAATCTAAATCAACTACAACTAATTAAATATAAGATTTGAAATTTGATAGAATCCCACTAAAATCTTAATTATAAAATAGATAAGATTCTTAACTAACAAAATAAAATTTTAAAATAAAATAATAAAATATTCATAATATTAAATATTATAATTATTCTAATATCATCTACATCACTCTATAACTGAACTAACATATACACAACGTGGCTCAAAACGCCAAACATGTTATATTGATTTTGATGTTGTTGCGAGCGCTGGCAAGAGAATATATATATATATATATATATATATATATATATATATATATATATATATATATATATATATATATATATATGAAAAATGTTTTTTTTAATTCAAATGGACAAGTTTGGGATAATTTAGGTAAGTGGTAAACACCTTTAAGATAAGTGGTGATTTCAATTGCTTATGTGGTAATCTTCTTTTATTACACATAGTGAATTGAAATTTAAATTCACCACATGAGTAATAAGAATCATCAATTATTACCTCATTGATCACAACATAGTAATCTTTGTGTAAAATGTGAATTCTAATTTTAACTCATTATATGTAATAAAAAAAAATTATCACATAAACAATTTGAATCAATGCTTATTTTAGAAACATTCACTAGTTATATGAGTTGTTCATTTTGAGTTGTACAAATATTATAATTTTATATATATATATATATATAGTTGGAGGAGGTTACCATCCTCCACCTTTTCATTTTGGACAAAAAAAAATCCTATGAGCTTCTTTTATAAACAATTTAAATTTGTTGACATTTTAGTCATGATAGGTGCTGCTTTATCTTTTTGGGATTCATCTACCAGCACTTTCATCTTTCGTCGTGGGATGATGAGTATATCCCTTTTTGATGTGGCTGCATTGACTGGATTGTGGCTTGATGGTATTCCTATTACCCCAACACCTCGACACAGTTTGCATCTACCCATAAGGAGTTGAAAAACGCTCTTTTGAATAATCTTAGTTATCCACTAATTTATTTTTAAAGATATTAAAGATATAATTAAAAATTCAATTTGTATTATAAATTATTTAAAAATTTATATTTAAATTAATTTTATTATATATTATATATTATATATTCATATAAATTTTTTACTTATAAGTATTAGTTAATAAAAGTTTTATTTATGAAATTGTTAAAGGTATAATTAAAAAGTATTTTGTAGTAAAAATATTTACTAAATTAGGTTTCAATTAATTTTATAATGTATTTACACGAAGTTTTCATCTCATATTGAGGAGGATTTAATTCATTACCACTTTCGAACCGAAATTGCATAAACAATTCGTTGCACAAAAAACAAAATACAAAGTTTTCATCTTGTGATCTAGATACTAATTAGTAAAATTTTTATTTATGTGGTTATTGAATCAACCCCTCCCCTCTCCTCCTCTTACTCTCTCCTCCTTAATGTTAATTTCCTGTGTTTTTTATGAAACAATCTTTTTTTTAGAAAATTTTTAGCTTTTCAAAATAAATAAATTGAAAGGTATGGCAATTTATATTTTACATTTTTTATACTTATAGAAATAAAAAATTATTTCATCAAAGTATTATAATCATTAAAAAAAAAAAGAAGTGGTAATAAAAGATGCCGAATAAGTATTAGTAGTTACAAAATAAATTATTTAATAAACATATGGAAAGAAAACTTTACAAAAAAATTGAAAAAAAATGTAATTTATCGCTCCTTTAAAATTAATCAAGATGGAAATAAAAAATGAAAATAAAGAAAATGTACATAACCACTAAATAACCAAATACACATTTTTGTATGAGTAGAACTCAATAAACAAACATACATATAATTCATACAATATTTCTACCTATGAAAATTAGAAAAGTACAGATTTTCAAATAACTAACCATACCATTAAGTGAAGTTTAAGTGAAATTCCAACGTCCTCAAAACTCAAAGGCAATTAACAAAATCGGTTCTCTTCTTTTTTAAAAAGAAAAGAAATACAAATTTTTGCTAATCATTCGGACACAACCATAGGTATACACCACTACACACATAAGCTTCTGTTAGAATCTATGTCTATTCAACTAATCAACCAGAATATATGAAACTTTATCTCTAGATTTAAGACAAAAAAAAATTGAAATTAATAGTACACGATGGTCATAAAGTAACAATGTACAACAAAGAACATTCAGAAGTAATATTGTTGAGATAGAGGTGTGTCGGAGAATACAATGTAGTTGATAAGTATAAAAAAATTTGCCATACAATTCTTAAAACACCAACGTCATTTTACATATCAATTCTTTTTGTTCAAAAATTGTTTTCTTACATTTATATCTATATAATGGATGAAATCATATATATATCAAACATTTTATATTATTTAAATTTAAAATCTAATAATTAAAATTAAAATAATGATGAGTATAGTTTGTAACAAAATTATATTTCCTTTCCACATTAAATTAAATTTGACTTCACCATTTTCTTCCTCCATTAAAAGAGTTTATTTAACTAATTAAATTAAAATAAAATCAGAGATCGGATCTTCATGTAAGAGTTTAAATGATAAAAAATAAAAAATAACCAATCCCTTTTTAAAAATCCCTATTTAATATAATTGAAATATAGATTATATTGTAATTGTTTATTTTACATGAATTTAAAAGCAGAAACAGACAAACTTCACGGTTCAAATTTAAATAAAACGGAAGATAGGATGACATATAATAGCAGGTCATTTATTCGGGTGTATCCAAGCTCCAAAACTTGTGAGCATTATGGAAGGAGGCGTTTATCGTGTACCAGTGCATCAACTGTGTTTTATTAACTATAACCGGTCATTCGGTTTTAGACTTTTAGTTTTTTTATTTTTACTTTTTAAACTTAAATTCTTATTTCTAGTCCTAAGTGTATAAATATTATCATATGAAATTTGTAAAGTTTTCTGTGTATACAGTTAATTATTTGCCACAAAAAAAGTGTATAAATATTACTAATTAAATTTTGTAAATTTTTTTGTATATACAATTATTTATAATTAAAAAAATAATATAGTCCAAATTTCTTATTTGTAGACATGAGTATATATATAAATATTATTAATTAAAATTTATAAATTTTTTTGTATATATAACTATTTATGAGAAAATATAAATAAATAAAATATAACAAGTCATCAATATTAATCGATGATTTGATTTTATACCAAATCTAACTGTTTATAATGCTTGGTGGATCATAGTGGGTGCATGTTAAACGATTCCTTTGTAGAAAGCTCCTTCCTTCTATATATCATCTTCTTTGTCATCTGAGTGTTCACGTGATTGTGGTTTTGAGCATTATACATTTCAGCAACCTGAAAACAAGTGAGTAGAGCATGACCAAATAATTCAATTTTCCATTCCCATGCTACTCTTTCAATCTTCTATTCATATATAGTTAGTCAAATAATGAAGATTGTACTTTAACAGCTCAGATGATGAGAGAAAATTTTTATTAACTCTGAAATATTACTCTTTAATATTTTTTGTAATTATTTAAATTTAATTTAATAATATTTTATTTTTCAAAGTTGTATAATTATTCAATCTCCACGTATCACTTTTTTTACTAGATAAGAGTATATATTACTTTTAGCCCACACAATAATTTCTTGATGATGAGGCCTCTTGAGAACTTTTGTCAGGCCGAATTCGAAGTAGACGTGGAAATCGAAGAGAGATGCCCTTTTAAAAAACAAAAAAAAAAGCACCATCAATAAAAGTTAAAGCCGCTATTATTATAATTAAGCAATGGTGACAAGCAGATTTCCAAGTGAAATGAAACTTGTGACACTTCCATCATCAATGCATTGTTTGTAATACCTTAACCGAATCTACTATATGTTGAGGGTGTAATTCAGAATGTATAAATAGAGTTAGTTACAAAATAACTACTTTGTTGTGCTATAAATAAGAGTACTATGAGTGTAATGTGCGTGTGATTAAGAATAAGTGAATAAAATTCTATTTTCATTTACCTCTCAGTTTTAGAAGTATTTTCATTCTTTCTCTCTTCCCCAACAGATTTGGTATCTAGAGCTTTAGCGATCTTGGCCTGTAAACCAGTGAGTGTCAAGTGCTGCACGTGTTGTTGATTTCAATGGCTGGTACAAATGAAAATTTTCCAGGAAACTTGCCCATTCTTGATGGCATGAATTGGGATAAGTGGTGTGTGCAAATGAAAGTGATCTTTGGCTTCCAAGATGTGCTCGATGTGGTGAAAATTGGGTATCAGGAGTTGAGTGAAAACCCCACAGATGCCCAAAGAGCTGCATACAAGGAGGCCAAGAAAAAAGATTGCAAGGCTATGTTCTTGATGCATCAGTGTGTTGATGCGGCCCATTTTGAGAAGATTGCTTCAGCTGAAAAAGCAAAGGAGGCTTGGGAGATCTTGGAGAAGAGCCATACAAGAGGAGACAAGCTCAAGAAGGTGAGACTTTAGACGTTAAGGAGGCAGTTTGAATTGCTGTAAATGGAGAATCTTGAGAAAGTCTCAGATTACTTTACTAAGGTGTTGAGTCTTACAAACTTAATGAAGGGGTGTGGGGAAAAGATCTCAGAGCAAATGATCATTGAAAAGGTGATGCGCACCTTGTCTCCAAGATTTGACTATATTGTGGTTGCTATTGAAGAATCAAAGAATCTTGAGACTATAAAGGTTGAAGAACTCCAAGGCTCATTGGAGGCACATGAACAAAGGATGAATGAGAGGAATCCTGAGAAACCTGCAGATCAAGCACAAATGACAAAGCAAATGAGTGGTGACAGAAGAAAAGGATGGAAGGGAAAAGGAAAAGTGAAGTATTACAAAGGTGGTGGCAATCGGGGATCTTCCAATAATAATGAACAATTCCAGTCTGATCATGATCAGCCTGAGTCTTCGTATAAAAGGGCTGCTGGAAACCCCAAAAATAAAGGAGGAAAGAAAAGATTTGACAAGAGAAAGATTCAATGTTTCAATTGTCAAAAGTGGGGGCATTTTGCAGATGAGTGCAGAAGTGGAAAAGGAGTGCAGAAGAAAGGCAGTGATGATGAAGCACATTTGACCCAAGATGACTCAGATTCAGATCCAGTGCTGTTAATGGCAACAACCAACAATGATTCTGCTGGTTTGGAGTCCTGGTATTTGGATACAGGCTGTTCTAATCATATGACCTGTCATAAAGAATGGTTAACAGAGTTTGATGGCAATAAAAGAAGCACGATCAGGTTTGCTGACAACAGGATAGTGGTGGCTAAAGGAGTTGGGAATGTGGCAATCAAAAGAACTAATGGGAGAACAACACTAATAGAAAGTGTGTTGTGTGTGCCAGAAATGAAGTGTAATCTCCTAAGTCTTGGGCAATTGGTAGAAAAGGGCTTCATAGTGATCTTGCATCAAGATTGCTTAGAGATGTTTGATTCTAAACAGAGGAAGATTCTGAGAGCTCCTCTTTCTAAGAATAGAACATTTCAGGCTAATATAAAGACTGCTGAAGTTCAGTGCTTAGCTGCCACAGAAACTAATGATGAGTGCTGGCTTTGGCACTCAAGGTTTGGACATTTAAATTTCAAAGATTTGAAGCAGCTTGCACCCAAACACATGGTGGAAGGCCTCCCTAAGATTAATGTGCCAGAAAAGGTGTGTGAAAGATGCATTGTCAGCAAGCAACCCAGAAATTCATTCAAATCACAACTGCCAATGAGAGCTACTGATTTACTTGGTGTTGTGCATTCATATGTGTGTGGTCCATTTGAAACATCTTCATCTGGAGGTAATAAATACTTTATTTCCTTTGTTGATGAATTCAGTAGAATGATGTGGTTGTATCTAACTAAAACAAAGGGAGAAGTGTTTGAGGTATTTTAAAGATTTAAAGCAATGGTTGAGAAGCAAAGTGGGAAGTTTATCAAGATACTTAGAACAGATGGGGGAGGTGAATATACATCTAATGATCTTGAGGCATTCTGTGTTACACATGGAATTCAACATGAAATTACTGCACCTTATACACCTCAACATAATGGTTTAGCTGAGAGGAGAAATAGAACTGTGCTAAACATGGCTAAGAGCATGCTAAAAGAGAAAGAACTACCACATTCATTATGGGGTAAGGCTGTTTCTACTGCCACTTATGTGCTAAATAAGTGTCCAACCAAGAAATTGAAGTCACAAGTGCCTGAAGAACTCTGGACCAACAAGAAACCATCTGTGAGGCATCTCAGAATTTTCGGGTCATTATGCTTTAAACATGTTCCTGATGAGAAGAGAAAGAAGATGCAGGATAAAAGTGAGACTGTGATATTAGTAGGATATCATCCTACTAGAGCATACAGGTTGTATAATCCTCTAACTCAGAAAATTGCATATAGCAGAGATGTGATTATTGATGAGACAAGAATCTGGGATTGGAGAAATAAGTGCAGCAAGGCTGGATCAGCAGTTTCAGCAATGCTTAATGAAGGTCAAACCAGTGAAGAAGAAGGTTGGACAGCTGGAGAGCTACAAACTCAATACCAGAGACCACAAAGAGCAAGACAAATGCCAGCAAGATATGATGACTTTGAGCTATTTTCTCATAGTGCAGTAGCAGCAGAGGAGGATTTGGTGCACTTTGCTCTATTGGCTGATGCAGAGCCAATTATTTTTGAAGATGCAATAAAAGAAGAAGTCTGGAAACAAGCCATAAGGGAGGAATTGAGAGCCATTGAGAAGAATCAAACTTGGGAGCTTGTTAAACTGCCCTCCAACAAGCATCCAATTGGTGTAAAGTGGGTTTACAAAATGAAGTTGAAGCCAGATGGATCAATTGCCAAATATAAGGCAAGGTTGGTGGCAAAAGGATTTCTCCAAAGAGCTGGTCTAGACTATTCAGAAGTGTTTGCACCAGTGGCTAGAATTGAAACTATCAGGTTGGTGATTGCTTTGGCAAGTAGAAGGAGTTGGCCACTATTTCAGCTAGATGTTAAATCTGCCTTTCTAAATGGGCCACTAGAGGAAGAAATGTATGTTGCACAGCCACCTGGGTTTGTAATTGATGGAAGCAAGGACATGGTGTATAGACTAAAGAAAGCCTTATATGGATTAAAACAGGCACCACGGGCCTGGAACAAAAGGATAGGTTCCTTCTTATTGCAGCAAGGTTTCTCTAAATGTGCAGTTGAGCATGGTGTATATGTGCAGGAGAAAAGTAAAGCTAAGGTGTTGCTCATATGCCTATACGTTGATGATCTGCTGGTTACTGGAAATGATCTAAATGGGATTGAGGAATTCAAGGCAACTATGAAGTCTGAATTTGATATGACAGATTTAGGTGTATTAACATACTTTCTGGGAATGGAGTTTGCTGTTACGAAAAAGGGAATAATACTGCATCAGAAGAGATATACTGTAGATGTGCTGAAAAGATTCAACATGTTCAGTTGCAACCCAGCAATCACTCCAGTAGAATCTAATGTGAAGTTGCAAAAGAATTGTGATGAGAAGGCAATTGATGGCACTTTGTTTAAACATATTGTGGTATCACTGAGATGTCTATGCAATAGCAGACCTGATATTGCATTTGGAGTTGGGTTAATTAGTAGGTTTATGGATGATCCGAGGTTGTCACATATGGTAGCTGCCAAGAGAATTCTGAGGTATCTAAAGGGAACAATAGATTATGGTGTGTTGTTTCCAAGGGGGCAGATCAGGAGGATGTTGAACTAATTGGATACTCAGATTCTGATTGGTGTGGAGACAAGGTTGAAAGGAAAAGCACTACTGGCTATGTGTTTAAGTTTCTGAATGCACCAATCTCTTGGTGCTCAAAGAAACAACCAGTGGTGGCTTTATCATCATGTGAAGCTGAGTATATAGCAGCCTCCTATGCTGCTTATCAAGCCTTATGGCTCGATTCTCTGCTGAAAGAAATTCCGGTTGAAGTGCAAAGACCTATGCAGCTGCTAATAGATAACAAATCAACCATCAACTTGGCCAAAAATCCAGTATCCCATGGCAGGAGCAAACACATTGAAACTCGGTTTCATTTCCTTCGTGATCAAGTGAACAAAGGGAGGTTAGAAGTGGTGTTTTGCAGATCCGAAAATCAAGTTGCTGATGTTTTAACCAAATCCTTAAAAATTGAAAGGTTTAGTCAGCTGAGAAGAATGTTGGGTGTAGTGTCTTTGAGTGATTCTGAATTAAAAGGGGTGTGTTGAGGGTGTAATTCAGAATGTATAAATAGAGTTAGTCACAGAATAGTTTGTTTCAAAATAACTACTTTGTTGTGCTATAAATAGGAGTGCTATGAGTGTAATGTGCGTGTGATTAAGAATAAGTGAATAAAATTCTGTTTTCATTTACCTCTCAGTTTCAGAAGTATTTTCATTCTTTCTCTCTTCCCCAACACTATGCCCATTGCAGCACGGTAAACAGGGCTAGGGATGGAAATAGGTCAGCCAGCCTGTCAGGGGCTTGTGGCCTGACCTGTTTTAGGCTTGGCCTGGCCTGACCTGGCCTGTTTAGAAAATGAGTCAGGCTTAGGCCTTTTTAAAAGCTTGCTTCATTTAGTAGGCCAGGCCTGACTTCTCAGCAAAGCCTGTTAGGCCTATTAGGCCGGCCTGTTTATATTTATTTATAAAATTATATTCTATTTTTTTTCAATGGCCTTTCAAGGACTGTTTAAAGGCTTAGGCCTATATGAAAGCCTTGGCCTGTTGGCCTATTTAGAAGCCTTAATATAAACCAGGCTTCTAAACAGGTTTCAGTCGAGCCAGTTTCTTAAACAGTCAGTCGAGCTTCTTAAACAGTCAGTCGGGCCCAAAAAAAAAGCCTTTGACAGGTAACAGGCCAGGCTCAGGCCAAATATTTGTAACACAGGCCTGACCTGTTTAGGATGAAGCCTAGCCTGACCTGGCCTGTTTCCATCCCTAAACAGGACTAAGGGTCAGGCCAGCACCATTCACCTCCCACACCTGTATGAAATGAGGAACATTGAGCATAATGCAATTTTATTGGATAAAATATGTTCCAGAATATATATATAGTGAGAGAAGTTTTTATTGTGAAATAATGAGATGAATACATTTTGATCATATAATCATGCATAGATGGTCAAGATTAAAAATTACTTAAAGTCATATGATTACTTTAAAAAGTCACATGTATTTATGTTCTAATCTTGATCATTCATGTAAGATCTAATGATTAAGATTTACTCATCTCATCTCTTATAATAAACACTTCTGTCACCAGATATGTTCCTTATATATATATATAGTGAGAACAGTTTTTATTATAAGAGAGAGAGAAGTAAATTTTGACCATCCAACCATACATAGATGACCAAGATTAAAAGTTACTTAAAAGTCATGTGACTACTTTAAAAAGTCACATGTATTTATGTTCTAATCTTAACTATTTATATAAAATCCAATGGTCAAGATTCACTCCTCTCACCTCTTATAATAAACACTCATCTCACTATATATATATATATATATATATATATATATATATATATATATATATATATATATATATATATATATATATATATATATATCAACAAGGCATTAGCAAAAATTCATGTTTAAAAATTAAATTGCCATAATGATATACAGAGGGGAAATGGTTAAGCATTTGTATCATAAGCTTACTACACTGTAAATGAAAATGATCACTTGGTTGGCTAGTTGCACCCATTATCCTCCACTTTGTAATTAGTAATACACTCCAAAGACATCCATTGAAACCAGATGGCAATGTAAAACAAGAGGACAGTAGACAACATATAAATTCTCTACCCAATCTGACCACTTGATCATACTAGGAGAGACCTTTCAGCCGTGATTAAGTGGCATCAGAGTCTCAGACCATGATAGTATCCCCAACAGTATGAAAATGCTTCCAGATCTTCCATTCACTACTAATAAATTTTTAATCAGCGATGGAAAAATTTTGTCACTGATTCATTAAATTCCGTCTCTATAATTATTAGCCACGGAATTTGTCACAACAATATTTCAGTTGCGTAATCCTTGGTGATAATTTCTTAACAACGGAAAAATAATTCCGTCTCTAAATAGCGACAGATATTTTCGTCACTAATTAATACAATTCCGTCACTAACATCCGTAACCAAAGTTGCTTAATTATTATAAAATTATTATTTTAACTACTGTTTTAGCAACAAAAAATATTTTGTCTCTAAAAAGCATGCTTATTAGCAACGGAAATATTTTCATCGCTGATGATCTAAATTTTTTAACTTATTTTTTTTTAATTTTTAAACATTCCAATTATACAATTTGAACTTGTATACAATATAACATTACAACAATCCAATCCAAAATAGAGGAATTAATTTCTAAAATTTAAAAATATCATTATCATATCATACTACAAAGCATTTCAAAAGATTAAAATAAAAATATAATTTAAAAGATCAATATAAAAATAAATTATGTTATACAAGTTCCTTATCAAAACAAACATAAAATCAATATATCAAACATCAGGAGGAAAAATATCATAGTCATCCTCATCCCCATCACCAACCCCATCACCAAGTGGATCATCCTCGTGACCACTGCCTGTAGATGCGTTCAAACGTTGTAGCATTATGTTGATTAAGTTTTCCTGTTCCACCACCTGCGTACTGAGACTTGCAACTAGACTCCTCATCGCTTCCATCTCCGACTGTGAACAACCTTCAGTAGATGCAGAAGAAGATGATGCATGAGAAGCAGCATCAGATCCCAAGCCAAAGATGCGTTTCTTGCTGCTAATGCCTCCAACAACATCCAAGTAGATGTTGTTGTCAGAGTTGATGTCAATAGTCTCCTTCCCCGGTGGCCGCTGTGAGTCCCTCTCACTGATATGTTTCTGGTACTCATCCTAACAAATGCAATTGTTAATAAATATTTATGCTTGCAAATTGACTTAACCATATATTAAAATTTAATTGCAACATTTATACTTACAGCAATATTTTTTGCTTTGATGGATATCCACTTCCCCTTGCGTGTGTGAAGTCGTGTGAATAGCTCCCAATGTCGTGGATCTCTCTTCAATTGTTGTTTCTGGAAATATATAAGGAAAATTAATATTATGTGAAGACAAATTTAATTAGCTTGAATCACAAATTTGATGAAAGTTACTCACTAATTTCTTCTTATGAGCTATTGCAAGAATTGAGCCTCCAGTATGTTTTGACAATCCCTCTTCAGATTTTCTATTCTGAGTGTTCTTACTCTTCTTCTCCAACTATTTTGGATCTTGCCGCCATTGTCTCTCTAACTCTTCCCGTACATGAGTTGGAATCCAATTGCCTTTATCCTGATTGTGACGAACCTTGCACAATGCAATTATTTTGTAGTGGCTTAGGAAAAAAGGGAAGGAAGGGGTAGAAAGAAACTATTTGCAGCCTAAGATAGTAAAATATATATATACATATCAGAGATCCTGTGCTCGAAACAATCAACTGTTTTTCCTGAAAACTTAAAAGTTTAACATTGACCTGGATAGTAAATTGTAATCCATCTCTTAACTATTATCAAATAACACAGCAAGCAATTAAGTGGCTTTCAATTAAATATGCACCTTGCAATTATCATAAACAAATGGAATCAAAAGGAAACCCCAAATCACTATTGGCTTGAAAAGTTGAAATTACGTAATTTAATACCATTATACCTATTGCAAAGTAAAAATTCCTGACAAGTAACTACAATATAATCTAAAATCACTCCAAAATGCCAAGAGAATGTGCTTGTTCTGCACGTATGCTTAGGTACATGTATTGTGTATTTTCAACGATTCATGTACACCCAAATACCATGTTTCAGATTAGAATGATATTGCTCTTAAAAAGCATCATGCTCACTTAATGATATACATTGATATAATAATTATAAAATAAATCAAGCAGTGGGATTTGTGACCTGGAACCGTGAGAGAACGTAAATTTTGGTGGACAGATCTGCTCACATGCAAGCAAAATGAAAGCTCTGCTCAAGAAGGAATTGAAACAAACGAAGCATAGATCTTGAAGCTGTGGAGAGGAGCGATCTCGCAGTGGGGAGGAGCGGTAGCGCCAAGGTCCAACAATGGAGGTTCTGCGGTGACTCAAAGGAAGCACAGTGTTGCTGTCGGGTGGTTTGATTTGAAAGAATGGAAGCAGAGTGTGTTAAGGGTAGACTGAGAATGAGAGAGAATAGAAAACGAGAGAGAGAAATATATCAAAGTCTTATTTTAATTATAAAATAATAAAACATGCAAGCATAAGCATCACAATTAAGTATGGCTTAGTGGTAAGTGGAGAGTTTATTTACCACGAGTGCTAGGTTCGATTCCTACCTTGTAGATTTTAATAACAAAACTTTCATTTGTTTAAATATTAAAAAATTAGCAATGAAAATTTTTTCATCGCTATATATTCTATTACATAAAACATTTATTTTCAACAAATAAAGTAATTTAGCAACGGAATTTGTCAAGGATATGTTAGAGACAAATTTTTTTTGTCGCTAAATCCAATTGATGGAATCCGTAGCAATTTTCTTCTTTATTAGAGATGAATTTTTTTTCGTCGTTAAATTTTGTCTCTATTTAAATAATTTTTAATAGTGATTAAAGCAATAGAAAATTTAAAACAAGTGGACAGTAGTACCAGTAAGAGGCAGGCATAAGACAACTCATTAATGATAGTACACGAAAGGACAGAATTGGAAAACAAAATTAATGAAATTACCGATAAAAGTCAAGATTATTTTTACCTCACTAGGTTCAAACCAGACATCAGGATTGATTGTCCTGAAATCAAGAAGCATGTTTAAATTAGTCCATAACATATTAAGCAGGACACAAACCAGGTTCAGAGAGAAACAAGAGAGGCAGGGACCTCTCGCTTGGGAATCACTTTAGAATGAAGACTAGCTGAACGTTCGTCAAGCATTTCTTCAGAGAATCCCGTTCCTACCCACCGTAACATCAATATTACAAGACAGAATTAAGTTTAATAAACAAACAAACTCAACAATTGACTTAACAACATGAAAACACTCACCTATCTAACAAATACTTTGAAATTCATTATTGTTGCGACAAGCAAGGAGAAAGGCACCATAGACTCCTACAAGACATCATGCCAGATGCCACTATTTCATTTCAGACTGTTTTGAGCATGGGCTGAAGCAGGGGGACGTGTATGAGCCATGGTCCCATGGTCCCCCCAGCTTTTAACAATTGAATTTTTTTTATATACATATGATATTTTTTTTTGTTGGTTCCTCTAGTAAAAAATAAATATTTATTTTTTAGTTAATAGATTGTTTTGATTTATTTTGATTTTTTTTGTATCAACAATAACTACCAAGCATGTCTTTTTAATTATAAAAATTATTAAAATAAAGTTGTGGAATAAGATGAAAGATAATTTTTTTACAGATTACATAATTATTTATATTGAAAAGAAAATTGTTGAAAAATTTATCATAGATGTAATAAGAGATAACTTTTATTTTATGAAATAGTGTCGAATATAACTTAAAAATTGAAGATATATATTTAAGATTGTCTTATATTCAATTGTGTTTCTATAAATGTTTCTAATTTAAAACATGTTGATTATGAATTGATTTGAATTCAATTTTATGTTTATATTATATAATAATTATATTTTTTTAACTTAAATATTTAGAGATATATATTTAGTCTTTAGTCTCGGTTCCCTAAAATTAAAATCCTGGCTCCGCCCTGAGCTAAGTTTATAAAAAGTTTATTCATAGGTGACAAGAAACATTAGAAGCAGCTGTTTTAAAATGATAGTTAGAGTAACAAGTATAGGCATCACCACATTAAAAAGAGTATACTTTATGATCACCTGAACGTTTCCCACGACCGTGGAAAGCAGCAATAGGTACCAAAGCTTGTGAGTCCCCTATACTGCAATTAGAGCCAATGAATAAATAGAAATAGAAATCCATTAAGATAAAAGTGAATTAAGAAAAATAAATATCACATCCTTACTTATCCAGATAATCTTTCTTCAGATTTAGCCAGTTGAGTGACCGCTTGGAAGGTTCATATGTAGCATCTTCATATAATGTTCTAATAATTAATCCCTCACAACTGCAATCAAGAGACAAGCCAAATGATAAATGATAAAAATTCTCGACCAAATCATTTCAAGAAGAACCAAAGTTGGAAGAGTTGTGAAAGTTAGACATACAATTAAGTAGTTTAATGCCTTATCAATGCCTATCAAATTGCTTTTAGTAATAATGCAACCACATTAACATTACAGAGTATAATAAATTATGGTGAAATGATGTATATAATTTTAACTCAAATGATGAAATTTCTACCTACATGAATTTAAATTAACTATAAGAATCAATAAAGACCTTGCATCAACAGCTTTGTCAAGAAATTTTTGTATTTCCTATAAAGAGGCATTCTTTGATGTTATTGCTGTTGCAAACTGAAGATATCCGGATTCTTCCTCTAAAGAGGCATAGAGATGCTGCAGAGAAAAAACTAGGCCCTCGTCAACATATAGTTCTACTTCTTACTTATATAAAGCCCATAATTAATGGGAGAAGACAGTTCATGACAAATACATGATATTGAATGATTAAACTATGTTTGATTTGAACATTAACATTTGTGAAACAGTATAAAAGACATCCAATTGGCCACCCTAGCAAACTGAAAAATCATAAGAACATAATCTCTTGAGTTCCCAACTAGGATTTACTGCATTTCCATTTCTAATGTGCATTGGATTGAATTGAATACCTACCAAAAGGCCATAAGCTATGGCTATCAGTCAGTGCTCAACTTTTTCAACTAAAGTGCAACAGCCCAAGCACCCCAATTCAATTTGACTCCAAAACACCTAGGCATTGCCAATGCAATATGCTGGCTCAAAGCCAACAATCCCCTTCCGAGCTCCTGCCTCACGCAATTCCATAACTTTCTGGGAATATAACTCCTGACCTCAGTTTGATAGCACTTGCTTAATCAAACATTTACCACTTAAGTTAAAAGATATAGCTATTAGTCAAGGCACAACTTTTTCTATTGAAGTGAACCAGTCAAGCACTACAGTGCAGAATCCACCTAGGCCTTGCCAAGGCAGGATGCTGACCTAAAACCTACACTCAGCACCTCTTATATGTCTGTGGACACCTTTAAATTTTGTCTTTAACAGTGGAACAGCTTCTTTTAGGCTTCCACCATTCAGCCAACTATATATCAAGGATTTCAAATACTTAATAAAGAAAACAATAAAATGAAACCATTAGCAGAGGAAAGATAAAAGTTGGTACCTCTCTACGGGTTTTCAGGTTTTCCTGAAGAAGTGCTTGGCCATTAAGATACAACAAATCAAAAGCAAATATGCACATCAACCTTTTTTTTTTTTGCATGGCATGGTATACAAGCTCTGGTACCAGGTTGAATTTATTTGCTCGGCATGGCATGGTTTGGCATGATATGGGCTTTGCTGGATAGTGTTTGATATTTTTGGGGTTGGATATTTTAGGAAGAGTATTTGAACATGAACTAGAATGAGTTTGTATCTTGGATTGGACCACTTGACTCAAAAAGGTTAAGCAATTTGGGTCACCAAGCTTATAAAGCTTTTTTTCTTTCTCTCTTTCTTCCAACGTGGGACTTCCCACTTCATATTACATACTTGCATGTATTTTTTCTAACAGATAGCTACATTTTTGCCAGCCCGAGTACTAAGAACCTGTCAAGATATTAGGTCATAAACATATGTCTAATCTCAACTCCTTGCACAAAATATATATAATTGATAAGTTGCATATAGGTAAGACAACGCAGATAAAAGTTTGTTATTAAATGATGTAATTTTGATCGACTGTCAAGATAAAAGTTTGCTATTAAATGATGTATTGACACCACAAAAAATACAGAACCAGCATTAAGAGGACCTGGAAAGGAAGGATTTTCTGTTTTGCACGATCATATGCAACAAGTTAACATCAAGAACAAATGATGATACAGTTGATTTCTTTAACCTGTTCACTGACAGCAAATATCAGAAACATTGAAGTTGAAAAAAAAAATGTACTGGGAAGCAATTGGTAAGATTGTTTGTTTCATTAAATGCAGCTTCATGTTGTCAAGGAAGTGTTCATATAATAGACCCAAAAAGATGCTACCAGACCTCAAATATAATATACTGAATCCAGTTTTTTAACCTTGAAACTGCAGCAACAACATCAGGAAACTTCCCAGTGTTCCGTTCCGCATTTCTACTGTAAATCTCAACTGAGCCATTCTCCATGTAATGTATCTGTCTCAGTAAAGCTAATGTTATAGCACATAATAAGTATCATAAGAAAACTCTGTATTCTCAAATGCACTCTCTAGCCCCATTCGTCGCAGCCTTCAGCTGTATCATTTGGCGCAGGGGAGCTGTCCTTCAAGTAATATCATGTCATTAGGGAATGGAACCTGGAACAGTGAGTTAGTGGGTAGAACAGGGATACCAGGGATACAAATTCTTCAAACTCCAGTGATTGCATGGATATGCATGTAGACAGTCCCGGACATGATTTTTCATACTGATGCTATAATATTAAGAATAAGGAAAAGAAAATAGAAGGTCATTTTTGAAATCTGTGGTTATAAATGTGTGTGTGGTGAAAAATGTTAAAATTTATTGTCGATGGACTTCAATTCATTTATGTAACATTGTCGTCCAGTATGAAGCTTGAACATCAGTCTACTACGTAAACAGGTAGTTCTGGAAAAGTGTTGGCCATTTTCCAAGTATTCATTCCAACTGCAAATTTTAGCGCAAGTGGTTTGTGTTATATTTGCGTGGGATTTCGCGAAGTTAAGGTCTTAAACTTCAAAAAATTTATTGCCATTAATAAATCAATATTCGTATGATATACTACATGTACGAGTGTAATGTTTAAAATCATATAAGGGTGGCTTAGTGGTACCTAAGCTTGAGTTTATTGGTTGAGAGATTTATACAATATTAGAGATTTGGGTAATGAAAGCACTTGTGGGGATGAATAGTAGTTTCTTACTTAAAGAGTTGGAAAGAAAAATTTCGTACAAAATATAAACAAAAAGATGCAGTTACATTTTTTTTTTTGTGAACGTACATTTTATCTTTTGTGGAAAAGGATCTAAATTGATTTATATAAAAATTATATGAAAATCTTTTCTGTTAAATTTTAAATTACTATAAATCATTAAATAGACAATATTTCTATTTAAAATGATATTTTATGTTAAGTTTAAAATATATAGATTTAGTACGAAATAATTTTACGGTAACGTTAAAATTTATAAATATGATACTTATTTTTTATACAATAAATATGATACATATGAATGTGAACTTTTAATCCTATAGTTAATCTAGTAAAAATGTAAAATATTTTACATAATCTCAATTCTTTTTTTTTTTTTTGGCTATTGTCTAATCTCAACTATTTTAATTGATATAAAAGAACTTTTTTTTCTTTCTATTCTCTAATCTCAACTTTTTTGCTACCCTCTAATATAAACTATTTAGAGATTATACCGAATTTATTAAAATTATAATACATTGAGTCATTGACTGTATAATTATACATGTTAAATAATTATGTAATAAAATTTAGATAAATCATAACCGCTGGTAATGCAGCTAGAATACTTAAGAAATTTGGAATACTTAAGAGTTTGGCCTCTGTTTTTTGTCATAAGAATTTGGACCTCAACCTGCAACTTTGGGCCAGCATGGGCTTTAGCAATGTCAGCTCAGGACAAATAAGCTTACTTGAGGCCCATTTGCTAGGCCCAAACTAGTCCAAAAAGACAAAATGATAAATAAAGAATAATGATATTTGCACTTCAAAAACTCTACATCATTCTTGCATCCTTCCTTTTTAGATAATAAAACAAGAAAAACATACATTCTAACACATATTCTCTCTGCCTTTATTTTCCCAAACAACTATGATGTATGATTGATGTGGAGTTTTAGCATTACCCCTTAAATATGGAATATTTTATCCAAAACATTGCACACATGTTAATCTTTTTTTCCCATAAATAAAGCAGTATTTGTTCTTTTTTAGCCATAACATTTTGTTATTACGTTATGAAAATTTAAATATATGAGAAAAGTTAATAATCTTTGTTTTTTATGAGGATATTTTTATTGTTTAGATCAAAATTGATTTCACCCGCATTGTTTTTCATGTACCAAACAATTTTTTTGGTTACCAAAAGTGTGGATTTCATTCCACATTTCTATATTTGTTTTTCATCTATCAAACAATTGAATGGCTTAAGCCCTTCAATTTCAAAAGCTACTTAAGTGTGGGTTGGAAATAATTATTTCAAAAGCTACTTATTTCTATGTCTCAAACCTGGCAGAAAGATCTAAAAAAAATACCTGACATAACAGAATTAATCAATTCTTATAGTTCGTTCAAGACATTTTTATTTAGTTTGACCAGTCAACAAAATAACTCAACTCACATTTTTCCGCATTCGGTAATTCCAAAACTGGAAATAGTTCAACTTGTGAAATTTCACTCAGATTTCACAAGCTTGCTTCAATCAAACAAACAAGGCTGTTAACGTGAGCAAATGGGAAGGTTGACAGTGAGCCATCAGTCCTGTCTCTGTGGAAGGTGTCGAAGAAACGGTACAAATGCTCACTAATTTAAAATCAAAAGCCTTATTGTAACCATTTTGGCACTTTACTTTCCTTTCCTTCCCTTTTTTTTCTCTTGGCATATGCGGTTAACTAAATGAGTGATCACCAAAGTAAATATTCCGAGTGTTCAGACACATTCCACTCCCAAACAAGAAAAGCAATTGCAATTAATTTATGGAATTTGTCGATCATGTTATCTGAATTCCAATATTTATAAATACATTATGGTTAGATTTAAATATCTATAAATATTAAGTCCCACAGCTTGCTAGCAGGTTTTCAATGATAGTAAACCTGGGTAGTTTCAAATCTCAGAAGACTGAACAAATTCGAAAAAGAAGCAACTTGCAGTAACAACCCCACAATATATATCTTGCATCAAGTTTCCAGTGCCAAGTATTGATTCTTACCCAACAGTTCCTAAGCGTTAAATGATAAACATAAAGAACATCTGAGGAATAAGAATATCCATAGCTGATGGTATTACAAATGAGGAAGATAGTCCATGTCCCCAAAGGCTTAAACAAGAACCATACCTTAAAATATGACAACTAATTCTTGAGACAGCGGTGGACAAGAGGGTTTCTACCGGAAAGAGGACACGGCAAAAGGAGACCAGCAAACTGAAGGAAACATGGCTGGTCAGAAAAAAAAAATCACTGGTGGGCAATAGATCCATCCGGCACACACTGACACACGGTTTTAAGGTTGTCTCTCTTTAGGCTCTTGATACCATATTGAGTAAAGAGAGAAAAGAGAGACACATGATGAAATTATGTGTCTTAATCACACAATAGAGACTGAATTATAGAGTTATTGTAATAAATACAAAGATTACAAAAATTCTAACTACAGTAATTACATGATATGATTTGATTTGGTTAGCCTATATAATAAATCTAGACACCATTTACATGGTTTTCAACAAGTACCATCAAGCCTGATCACCCTTGACCTGATATCTATGTGGGAAGGGACTGAAAGCAAGCATAACCCAGGCATGGTATCCATGTCTTACGTACCTACCTACATATACTTTGGGGGAAATAAATACTTTGGTAACAAATACAAAGATCACAAAAATCCTAACTACAGTAATTACATGATATGATTTGATTTGGTTAGCCTATATAATAAATCTACACACCATTTACATAGTTTTCAACAAGTACCATCAAGCCTGATCACCCTTGACCTCCACAAGGTCAGACATCTATGTGGGAAGGGACTGAAAGCAAGCATAACCCAGGCATGGTATCCATGTCTTATGTACCTACCTACAAATACTTTGGGGGAAGGTGCTCGATAAAGGGTTAAAGACTTAAAGGGAGACTAATCTGTCCCACCGTGATTCATATCCAAAATTTCAAGCGAAGTATAGCAATGCAACATCCGCTGAAGCAAACTTCAGAAAAAAATTAATGCTATAATTCCTATCAAAAAATTTTACAATTTTGATTTTGAAAAAAAGGTATAAAAAACAAAGGATATATACCTAACTCAACCTACTGAATTAGGACATAATTATAGAGGTTACAAAAGAAAAGGAAAACTACAGCAAAACTGCAAGGACCATGGCTGCAACACTGAATATTTTAAAAAATACCAAAACATAAGCAGATCTCACAAAGAACTAAGCAGAGAGGGCAACCATCTTTTAACTGAACATGTAAATAATAACCAACACCCACTTGATCAAGCAGCTACTCCCCGGCCTGCTCCATCTGTTCTTAAATTACGACCATATCCACGGCCTCTTCCCCTTCCACGTCCACGGCCTGCAAATCAATTTAAAAAAAAAAATTAACTACCATTTTCGCTCAAGGAACTTGTAGGATAAGAACTCTAAAATGCTGATATATGAAGGAATAGCAAGCTGGGAGGTAATTCTTCTGTAGCCTGATTTGTGTATAAGCATCATGTAATGCAAATACCACAACAGAATATAAGAATTTGATTTAAAAACAAAAAACAAATCCAATCATTATGCTAAAACTAACCTGGTATATGTCAAAATTGTATCTGATAATAGAATCGCAATTTAAGCATAATAACTTATCTTCATCATCTGAAAATCTAAATTTCATGGACATGCAACTTACCACGAGGGGCTGGCGGTGCATCATATTCACCATAGTCATAGTACCCAACTGACTGACCACCATAGCCTCGTCCTCGTCCCCAAAGACCACGTCCCCTGGCACGGCCACGCCCTCTGCCAACATAGCCGCGTCCACCATCCCAACCATCACCATATTCCGTACCTCCATTGTAATTTCCTAAGTAAAACAGATTGTGTCCTAATAAGTGTTTTTTTGTATTTTAAAAGAAACCACAACAAAATAAAAGGGGTTCAACAAGGCATTTTCTGATCAGCCAATTACAGTGAAAATAAGTGCAACAAAGTACAGTAGTAGGAAATACCTCTACCCCTGCCCCTGCCCCTGCCCCTGCCCCTTCCACGACCACCACGCCCTCTTCCTCGCATCCTCGGTGAGCCCTCTGTATCAGATCAAATTACACTAACACGTCAAAATAGCCACCATGCTAACCTCATGAAATATTTGTTAAAATACTATTGTTTACCTCCTTCCTCTTCATATTCATTTAAAGGTTTTACTTGATCAGCCGGAAGAGGAGGTTGGTATCTGCATAAGAAAAAAAAATACTTAGAATCTTCACAGATATTGAAGATAATTTTTTTTAAAAAAAAATTGAATTAGTATAAATCATACAAAGACTATTGCATTAATTTTTATTTTAAGTTTAACAAGATATGTAAACAAACTAACTGGAACATAGGAAAAATCCTCTTTTTGTCAACACAACAGAGTGCAAAATGGTTTCTAAACATGGATGGAGATTGTTGACTAGTAACTTCCAAAACTCTAACATAATGCAGAAGACAATCACAACTGGATATTGATATTTTAAAAGATTTGAATACCTAATCAAATCCAATAGTGTGAGCCAAAAAATTGAAAACCACATGAAAAGTGCACATCTACAAACACTACAAATTGATACACTACAAAGAAAATTATGTTGATACCTTCTCATCAGTATACATGAAAGACAGAAAACATATGAGAAGTATGACAGAATAATATACATTCATTTCACTCCTTGAATTCAGAAACATAATATAGTGCAAATTAGAAGAGGTGGCATGACAACCAAGGAAGCATGATAAGTAAATTACATATGCCTCTCCCATGAGTTTGACTTTGGAGGAAATTATACAGACCTGCCTTGTTTCTAAAAATAACATAAACGACCTTTAGTTTAGATTTAAACACGAGACAAAGGATGTTTACGCCATAAAATTTAAGACAAGGAAGGCCACTGACACACTAATTTTAGAAACAAGAAGGGAATTATATCATGTTAAAATTTGTTAGAAGGGAGGTTTAACTTCATGAGAGGTCTATATAATTGCTAATGTGTTTTAATAAAAACCTCTCCAATTCCCAATTAGAAAAACTATATAAGATTGTGTGATAAAAAAGTTGTAATATTTTTTTGGATATCCATAGTTAAGACATGGATAATACATCAAACAATCTGCTTTTACTTCAAAACCAAAGCAATGTCATGGCCATTACTATATGTTCAGCATTTTATCTAGACTCTAACTTTTACAACATCAAGGAGAAAAGACTCACCAAACAATGGTTCATTAATAAAAGATTTAAAAGAATAATTAAAAAAAGGAATAAACTTATGCAAGTATTGTGCTTCAAACATCAGGAGAAGTGAAAAAGACATTTTATTTATGAGCAAAATTAATCAAATTCATGAAATGGTTATGATTTATGGAAGAGACCAACAAAGCCGATCTTAACTAGTGATCTACTAGTATGTCTCATAACTAAGCCCATTTAAATACAAAGCATCTAAAAATGTTACATCCGAGATGCAACAGACAACATGCCACACAACATTGCACAAGTTCTTACCCTGTGGAGGATGTATCCAATTCTTTCTTTGACAAAGTAATCGTGATCATTGAAACATGGCGAGTAGTCTCCAAACTGAGCAAAACAAACAAAAACAAAACAATCACTCCCGTGCATACAGAAACTAAGTATTTAACAGGGCAGTAAAGAAAGGAAAAATAAAATAAAATAAAATAAAAACAATAGTTGCATACGGAAGAAGGCCTTCTTCTAGTGGCTCCCACGTGTCGGTTATATCAGTTGATCCAATTAGAGTGTTTTGATGCAAACCAACAATCCTTCTCTGCAACAATGAAACAGATTACTCACCAAACATGAAAAACAAATGCATATAACACACAAAGACTGCATTGTATGCATGTCCTCCCAGTTCCACCTTGATGAGTTCAGCAATCATTACAGTCTTATTGATAGCTCTGCCCATTGCTTTAAGAACAATTTCGTCAGACCCTTTCTCCTACATAAAATAAATACAAGCAACACAAAACAGTATATTAAAATATAAGCTCATCACATCACAGATAAATTGATACACGCATCCATGGAACATTACATAACCAAATTAATATAATTATAATTATAATATACCTGGAGGAGAGTGGTGGCATAGGTGATATAATTCCTCATCCTACCTTGTGTAGTAATGCGTATCTCGTTCTCGTTTATAGGAATCTCTGCCTTGGGCTTCTCCACCCTCTGATACCTATCCATCTGTTTCAGAAACAAAACATGAATTAATTAATTACCATGTGCAATGCAACATCAAAATTTTCGAGCAAGTGCTAGGGTTTAGAGAATGATGTGTCACCGTTTGTGTTGGAAACGAATGTTTGAAGCTCGGGGTTGGGGTTGGGGTTGGGGTTGGGGTAGGTAAAGGCTACCACTCACGCTCTCTCTCTCTCTCTCTGTGTGTCTTCTGTTGCGAGCTCTTCTTTAGTTGGGGTTGGGGATATGGCTTGGGATTTGAAATTAGGCCCCGAAGAAAAATCTCGATTGCGGGAGTGCTCTCTCTATATATAGCAACCAAATGCAAATGCAAATGCAAATGCAGGTCCAAATGCAAAATCGCAATGCAGAGGAAAAGGCTTATGAGTAGGGCTATGAGGTCGCGGTCTTGTCGCCGTTGAGACCGCCAAATACTGAATCAAACTCAAACCCACCCCTTTTGGATGGGCTTTTCCTCACTACAAATGGCTTATATGGGCCTATCTTTATATCAAATAAAAGCTTGGGATTAATTTATTATACTTTAAAGAGAAAAGTTTGTTAAAAATGATAATAATGTTTCTTGAGGTCTATTATGGATATATATGTCTATGTAAATAAGGGATATTTTAAAAACAAGAAATTATCATGTAACCCTCTAAAATCTTTTTATATTCATTTCTATCAACATAATTTGAAAACATTGAAACATCCAAACAAAGAATTTTTATTTTTCTCCCATTTTTTCCTTTTTTCTTTTCTTTTATTTTCTTTTAATCCAAAAATGAATTAAGGATAAAATTAGTTTGATTTAACTTGATAAATTCAAAAAATTAAATCAATTAAATTGATTTAATCCAATTTAGTTAGTCAATTTGATTAGATAAAACTTCATCTAATATAGAGATGATTAGTTTGGCTCATAGATTTCAAAATAAAATTGATATTGACTCCACTCGAGATATGTGTTTTTTTTTTTTTTTAAAAATGATATTTTTATATTATTTTTTATAAAATATTATTTTTATATTATTTTTAAATGATTGTGATTGAATAAAAACATTAATATAATAATAATATAAATTAATGATATAGAAAATAATATAAAAAATGATGAAAAAATGTGATACGAGAATCATAATTGTTTTTTTTTTTCAAACTTGCGCCCAACTTTCTCATTTCTATCAAATTTTCCCCCTTTCATCCTCCAGAGTCCATCAGTCCAGACCCACCCCCTTTCGCCCACCAACCCACCAGCTCCGGCTCCATGCTCCGCCAGTGACGCCTCACGCCGCGACGCACGCTCCTCCGGCGGTGCAAGATGCCGTAGCCCACCCATCTGCAACGCATCTGCAAGTTGCAATGCGAATGGAGCCACGATGCTGCACGACGCATCCTCACAGTCTAACACAAATGCACGCATCCTCTCCGCTGGTCTCAAATCTGATGATCGCCGATCGCAAAACTCGAATGCACGCTCGCAGATGGCAAGAACCCACACTCGCTGGTCTCATATCTGATCGCTGGTCTCACAGTTTGGTCAACGTTGCCGATCTGTTTGATTTGTTGTTGGTACTTTTTGTTTTTGAATTTTGATTCGGAAGGGTTTGTTGAGGGGATTTTGATTTGGATGGGTTTGGTTCTAGATTTGTTGCTCTAATCTGTTATTGGTTCTTGGTAATTTTTGTGGAAAAAAAAATCACATACAATCCGACCAACCCAATTAAATTAATCCATTGTTCAGTTCAGTTTGAATTTGGCTAAGAAAGAATGACTAACCCAAACTAAATTGAACCAATTAATTTTGGTCAATTTGAATTTTTTTCACCTAAAATCAAACTAAACCAACTCGTTACATCCCTAAACTACCAACTCCTAAACATACTTAAATGGAAGATGGATTAACGAAAATTGCCTCACTGACCCAACACACTTTGGCAGTTTTGGCTTTTTTTATCTCCTCCCCTCGATAGCTCAATATCCATGTTTTGTATGTTTGTTGTATTGGAGAAGAGTAGTGGACTCCCCGCAATCTTGGTTGTACTCTTTCATAACTGACGAGGCTTTTTTTTATCATAAATAAATTCATTTAATCAAAAGCCCAGTCAAACTTATAATTTCAGTAATATATATATATATATATATATATATATATATATATATATATATAAAAAAAAAAAAAAAAATAAATATAATCTTCACCAAAAATTAAACTATAATCAGTAATTTTATTCTTAATTTATAAATTATCAATGATGATTTATTTTTTATTATGAAAATTGACGCATAATGTGTTGATATATGAAAAATATATTACGTTTTTTATCTGAGTAAATCTGAAAGTTTGATGTTATATAAGGTCAAAGTATGATATTAATCTGAAAAAAAAAACTAAAAATTTCATGTCATTGTAACATAAGAATGATCCAAGAAACTTAACCAAATTCTTCAGATCTACACTAAAGATAATAGATATAAGAAATCTAGACAATTTTATTAGAGAAAATATTAAAAAAAAATGCCGCCGAAAGAAAAAGCGCAATAGCCCCCATCAGCAAACACCCAAGAGCGAGGCTTGTATTGTTGCCCCTTTTTTTTGTGTTTAATATAACTCCTTTGGAGGGGAATAATGTCATATTGTCATGGGCAAAGAACTAGAATTAACAAACAAATAATTTATTAGATTATTAAATTCTTAGTATAGCTAATTAGTTTTTTCTAATATATTAGTGATCTTAATATATCAGTTTTTACCTTCCAGTGGAAGATAAATACAATTTTAACTTCTTATAATGATTCAAATAAATAGATATAAAGTAATAAGGTAATTAAATCACATTTACCTTAACCCGTGAATTATAAGCACAGAAAAAAAAAAAAGACAAATGAATAAAATAAAAAAAATAGAATTCAACCATCTAAATTACATCTAACAAAAGGAACCAATTACATTAATGAACATTACAGATACTTGTTAACAAAAATATAATTCAACCATCTTTCCACTTACCATATATTTTAGAGTGGTGTTTTTTTTTTTTTTTGCGGGGGTGTTTACATTGAGGTTCGAACTAGCGAGTTGCGAACCTGAGGATGGCGGCATCGGCCAAAGCCTACGCGAATGACCTAGGGGTCTGAATAGTTTTTTCGTAAAGTATAAGTATCCAGTATGCTTTTGTTTGAAAACGAAATTATTTAAAAGATGAAATAAAGTTTTCACGAATTATTATTTTACTAGTAAAATAAAAGAATTCCCAAAAGCCTAAAAACATTTTTAAAAAATGTGAATATAGAGGATATTCTACATTACACATAGACAGGATGAAAAGGCTGGCACGATTGTTAAATACATTGAAATGCGCGATGGTAAACTGATCGTAAATATCACCATCAGCACATTACAACTTTTGTAATCATACATGTAATACAATTCATGAATCAAAACCTATTAACTAGACCTTAATTTGTGAAAACTTAGACCACAAAATTATGCAGATTGTTTCTTTAAGAGCCTGCATTTCTTCAAGCTTCCCCTTTAAACTTGGCTTCATATATTTGAGGTTGCTGCAAAACAGAAACAATTTCTTAAAATACTCATCTAGAGGAAAAGTTTTGCAGTAAGGCATTAGGAATTGTCGAAATTAAAGAAAAAAAGGATAGAAATGAGAGAAGAGAGAAATATAAGACTCTGAATGATATTATGATAATGTGATGATGAGATATAATATAAGTACCTCTTATTTATACTATTATTCTACGTCAAGATTTAGAGTAGTACATCTAATACAAACCCAGCCTAGAAACACTCCTAACATAATAAGACCCATAAAAACAATAAGAATCCTAATATTCTATCAACTCTCAAGCTGAAGCTTATTAAGCTCTCAGCTTGTTAGAAATTAACACATAAAGAAAAGAACTTAAAAATATGTGCTCCATAAATCACAGTGTAAAAGACATCCCAAACATTGCTGGAGAGACAAAAGCCAAATG
Organism: Ormosia semicastrata; assembly: GCA_029884595.1. Classification (NCBI taxonomy): domain Eukaryota; kingdom Viridiplantae; phylum Streptophyta; class Magnoliopsida; order Fabales; family Fabaceae; genus Ormosia; species Ormosia semicastrata. The sequence goes on along the minus strand of JAQQTO010000043.1, from coordinate 6,600,468 downwards.
AGACATCCCAAGCACTGCTGGAGAGAGAAATAACAAAATGAGCATTGCTGAAGGGACAATAGTCCTTGAAAAACCTGTTCTGATACCAAAACTGATCTAACCCAGGGTTTTAAACCGAAATGCACTGTTATTGGAAAAGGACAACAGGTAGAATGAGGTTGGAATAGGAGTAGTAAACCTCCTTGGATAGAAATCCGAAAAGACTTCAGAAATCTAATCCTAGAAATGAAGTACCCTTCAATATGAAATGGACAAGTTCAACTCGGAATACTTCACTAATCTCATGAAAAGGTACATGAAAACTCCCATTTATAGATGCTGTAAGGTTCTAGAGATGACTGGCTTTAGGATATGTTTGTATGGAGGAGTTTGGAGGGAAAGGAGGGGGAGAGATAATTTTTTATTTTTAAATTACAAAAATTATAAAATGTCTATGAAATTAAATAAGGGATTATTGGAATGTTACACGATAATTTCTCATTTTAAAAAATTATCAATTAAGAAAAATGTTACATTAAAATGATTTTTTTTTGGATAAAAAATGTTACATTAAAATGATTAATTAGTCTATATCACATTTTCAAGTCCAAAACAAGAAAGAAAGAAAGAAAGAAGCCAACAGGTAACTCAAGACTATTAAATCAGTACCATGAAGACAGCTGAAATCAATCTGCGTGCAAACCATCTCATGTGCATTGCACGTTGAGCAGCACTTGATGCTTCCACTGTTTCAAACCGCAAATACACAAAACCTGCACTTCTTCTGTATACAAGCCAAACCAATTAAAGAATTGGAATTCACGTGCAAATGAGGAAATGGGAAAAAAAAAAGGGAAAAGCACAAAGTGAAAATATTAATGATGATTCATTGACGCACACATTCATAAACTTACTTGTCGACATAAATATGCTTCACTCGGCCATATTTAGAACACTCTTCTTCTACATCCTCTCTAATGTCCATATCAAAATCCGGCTCCGTCTGCTTTGTAATATTTCTCATCAGTACTTTGTTAAATGAAACAGTCATAAGTATATAATCAGTTAATCACAGACCTCAGTGCTTGGATCAAACATATTCTTCAACAGTAAACACTCGCTGGGGCTTCCTACAGGTTCTGCCACTGGAGTAGGGATAATTTGTGTTGGGAAAGCTGGTACAGGCATTATTCCTGGATTACCAATAGGCATTATTCCTGGATTACCAATAGGCAAGCTAATAGCCTGCTGAGCAGGAGCTGACCCGTTCACAATTGGCACACCAGTGCTGCAATGTTGGAAATCTGTGAAGATAATGAACAGATTTACAAAATATAAGAGGAAAATATTATAGACAAACCTTGCAGCATTGCCAGCCAGCTTATGCATAAGCTCTACTCTTGATTGGGCATTTAAAACCTGCATAGAAAAGCATAATAGATGAGCAAGGATCTCATTGTGAAGAAGAAAGACTAATGTTATTATACAAAAAAATAACAAACAGAAGGGGGGAGAAAGAGGAAAAGAGACAGAGAAGTTTCCTAACCACCCTCAGGCCCTGCCCCAAACAGAAAGAAATGCAGTTTCTGACAGCAGAAAAAGGCAAAGTGAAAAGCGCAGAGATAAAAAACGCAGAAAACAAAAATTCAGATATTTAACCAGAATAGGGAATGCTGGAAATACCTGCTTCTAACCTAAGCCTAGAACTTATAACCTAAGTGCGAATCCTCAACAGCACTAAAACTTTAATGCGTCTGTCTATCACATAGTAATAATCTTGTCATCAATCTCAAAATATTTATAGCCAAAATTGTTATAGATAGTAAAATAATATCATAGCACACACAACTTCCTGCCACAGAGGCTAAATTTTTAGTAATTTTGAATTACACAAATTTGCACTATTGCATGATGATATAGATTTTGATGACACATCATCTTGTAGAAACCAAATATTTTATATAACAAGTGTAAACTTACCATTCCACCCTCATCATCATCAAAGTCAGTAGATTTTGCAGTTGTATCTTGGCTTCCAACATGATCTGTTACAGATGAAACCTGAATTTGATGAACAACATCAGTCACAAACAAAAGAACTAGCAAAGTGATTATCAATAAAATTGAACACATACAAGTGAAAAACAAAAAGACCGACACAAATATTTCTACCTTGATAGTCCTGCCAGCAATCTCCAATTTTCCATTTAAACTCTGAGCTGCCTTGGCATGCTCAAGATGGGCAAACTGTCCAATGAATACGAATAAAAGATATAAATAACAACACTACCAGAAGCAATATTTTCAAAATTAAGTGTCAGAAACGAACTTGAACAAACCCAAAACCCTTGCAGTGTCCTGTCTCCAAGTCAAGAGGAAGTTGTACAACCTCCACTGGACCAAATGGCTCAAAAATCTAAAACAACAAAAAGAAAGATGTCAAAAGATGACAAATGACACACTATCATATCGAGTCGAGATTCTAATTAGGGACAACCAACCAACAAACTAGATGAACTAATCAAGTTTAGAGAAAACTAAATGGTTGGTTTTAAGGGGAAATCAATTCTATCAAACTATTGGCATTCAATGAAATCCTGTGCATTCATATTTCTGAATCCTGATAAAGGCAGTGGCAAAATTCATGGGAAACATCTGTATCCTCACCACACCAGCCAATGAGACAGCAAAAAACCAAATACCTCTCGCAGCTGACTCTCAGTCATGTTGAAGTGAAGGTTCCCCACATACAGTTTTCTGTCCACAGCTCCATATGGTCCTGCTACACCAGCAGCTCCACTGGAAGCATTAGATTGAACAAGGTTTTTTTCAGCCTCGGAAGGTTTGACCATTACAGGTTGCCCGAGAAGAAGTTGGCCAGAGAGAGCAATTGCCATCGGCACTGACATCGCATCATAAAATTCAATATACCTGCAGCCTCATCAAGAACTTGCATCAAGTTTTCAGAACTAAAAAAACAAACAGTTGCAATCAAAACTTACAAAGCATATAGCAAAGAGATGTAGGGAAACAAAAACTCTAGTGCAGACAGCTCAAGCTGAGTTTCTTTTGATGTATCTGACTCATGTAAAGAAAATGTTAGCCTGTCATAATAAAAATACAAAACTAGAGCACATATTAAATTGACAATTCAATCAAGAGAGAATAAGAGAAGACCATATAAGAATAGAGAGATAGAGAACCCCTCAGACAGGAAGGATTAGCAACATAAACTCATCTCCTTTACCCTTGCTTATTATATATGTGCACGTGTGCAAATCAAATCCTAAGAGAAGGAACCCAACTTAAAGCTGGCGTAGTATGGTAACTCACTTGTCAAATAATTCTAAAATCCAAACAGTACCAAATCCATAAGCATCTCATCTAGACACCTACAGCCATTACCCCCACCCAAAAATATGAGAATAGAAAAATAGAAGAATGAAATTTCCTCCATAACCAGTATGAGTGAAAAGGTTCATCAGTATACAAATGAAATTCTCATTGTATGACAAACGTAGAGGAAGAAAATCGGGAATAGGACCAAACAGAAAACCAGGATTATGTCATCTACCTTGAGTACGCAGCATGAATTGATTAAACATGAGTGCAAGGTATTCCCACCATCCCTCATCATTATCGCATTGCTAGTCCATTTAAGAATACAGTTAAACATGATTCTTGGAAGTTGATACCCTAATACCACAATAGCACATGCATATAAACGAGAAATTATTTGACAAGAAAGCACATACCCAACTCCTTTAGATCGTCTTGAGTTCCTATCCATGATCAGACGGACATCTCTCACCTGAAAATAAGGAACATTAGAAATTAATAGAACGGAGGAAATATCACATATAGAGGAGATGTAAGACTGAGACATTCAGCCTAAGCATGCAAACACCTACTTTGTGGCATTGGAAAATATCATTATGTGACCTCTTGTTCACTCAACACATGTAAACAGAAAGTTGAGACCCAATAAAGTTGCTATACTACTCGAAACAGAAGGCAGAGGAGGATATGCCGCAACGGCAACTTAATGTCTCTGAATAACATGCATTTATTATAGCTTGTACACTCGTACAATCTATATGATTGTTATCACTCATCATAAATTGAGATGTATCAATATACTAAAATATGAAATAAGATAATACTAACAGTTCTAATGGCAATAGAAATCATCAAAGTTCTTATGCAGACAGAAGTTATCAGTCCGTTTTTTTTTTGTTTTTTTTTAGTACACAAGTCATCACAGTTCCAAGGGCAAAAGTATGTAAAAATTGAAAACAACAGACCTTGCCAGCTTTTGAGAAGAATTCATATACATCTCTCTCTGTTGCTTTTAAGGGCATCTGTAATCACCACATAGCAAATTGACAATCATCAGAAAAAAGACACCAAATGTCCAAATATGTTAGACCTTATAAATTTATAATATTTAAAACATAAAAAGGGGCCATCCAATAAACCTGGTATGCAAATACAGTTCTCTGATCCCTTTCTGGGTCTGCCTCAGGCTCCACAGCCTCTTTCTTATCCCTAAATCTCCTGCAATTCAAATTAAAATTCAGCTGTAAGAAAAAAGATAGAGAAGTTCATATTAGTTTAATTTGATATTCAGTTTCTACTAATTTGTAGTATAATTCCCAATATACATTGTTCATATCAGAGTCCAAAACAGCACCTAATCTTTGACAGGGAGTGACTCACTGAAGCCATTAATCCCAAGTATATTTTGCTAACATAAGAGTCCTCCAAAGCATCAATTAATAATCATATAATATTTTTCTTGAGATAAATTAGGACAGGGCCTCTGGTCATGGTCAGGAATTTTTGCTTTATTTTTCTTGAGATAAATTAGACAAAATTGCAGTCAGGATCCTATCATATAAACTAGCTAGTTATGCAACTCATTAAAAATATAATACTACCTTGAACTAAATAGCAATAAATTAATGATATAGTACCTCCATCATGAATGCTGCTAAATCTTAAAATATATCACCTTAACTAATCCCCGAAAGAGCAACTCAATACTTACACTAGTGATGATATGAACGAGATCTACATCCACCTCAAGGTCATTAATGAAGGCATGCGAACATAGCAATAAGATACCAAAAACAAGAAACTAAAAATGCAAAAAAATCATCCTCAAATAATATGTGGAAACCCTGGGGCGTTTCTTTAAACCCAAAGAGTTCTCTTCTCCCTAACCCAGCCCCTCTGGATTTATTGCATAGAACACCAACAGCAGGATGCAACCAACATGAATAGAAGGCACATAATTAGGCACACAACCAATGGACAAAAGAAAACTAACAGAAAACAAAAACAGAAAAATTCTGAAAACGAATTTCCAAGTAAACTAGTAGCTGAAGAGGGACAACTACAGAGTGAGTGAGGAACACACCAAAACAGCATAAAAGAAGAAGCACTGTTTTTATTCGTTTCGCCATACTTAATTCACAAACAGATTGATTGCACAAAAACGCGAAGTTTCAGGGCAATTATTTACCGGCCATCACGCGATTCGAAATCTCGTTCTCTGTCTCTGTCTCTATCTCTCTCAGAACGACTCCTGCTCCTCGTGGATCTCGCACTCTCCTCCCTTTCCCTCTCCCTCTCCCTCTCCCTCTCCCTTTCCCTTCTCTCGCGTTCCTTTTCCCTCTCCCTGTCCCTATCCCTATCCCTATCTGTCCTATCCCTCCTTTCTCTGTCCCTATCCTTATCCCTCTCTTTCTCTCTGCTACTCCTCTCCCTCTCCCTGTGGCGCTCCTTATCGCGATCCTTCTTGGAGGAGCCATTCTCGTCGTCGGCCCTCGACCACTTGCTCCTCCTGTGGTCATCGGCTGCGTCCAGATCCTCGTCGACATCGCGCTTCCGGTAACTCCTCTCGCTGCTCTTGTCGGCGTTCTCCTTCTTCTTCTTAGAGGAATCTCTGTCTTCCTGCTCCTCCACTGTCTTCTCCAGGTACTCGTACTCGTCGAAGTCCATTGGTTCCTTCGGGTTTCTCTCCCTCTGTGTGTGCGTGCAGCTATGATCGGTGTGGAACTGGGAGGGGGTACTGTGAAGGGTTCTGGTGCAGGGATTATGAATTTCTAGGGTTTTGGGGTTTTCTTTTCTCTTCACAGAATAGGAAAGAGGAAGAGGGGTTTGGTTGGTTCCTCCGGTTTCTGTAATCTAGAAGCTTGAACTCCAACCCAAAATAAAAATTATAACAAAAAACAAATAGTAGTTAAATAATAAATGAGAAATTCTATAGAATTCGAGCAAAACTTTAGGTTTCAAGACTGGTGCATACGTGGACTTCGTATAAACAGTAATGATAATACGTAAAATATCTTTCTTTTAGTTAATAATTTTATAAAATAATTTATAAATAAATAAGATTAATAAGAAATGAATCTTAATTAAAAAACAAAAAAAAAATTATGAGAGAATCTTTCTCCTTCAAAGCTAGTTGTTCCGAGTGAAGTACCAATTCAAATTTATTTCGATTTAATCTCCATGGATAATAACTTTTTTTGCTCCCCATACTATTGAACTCTTGCATTTAAAATTGTTGAAGGTTCTTTTTATATGGTGTGACTGAAATAGCTTGAAGTAGTCAAACAAAGCAAAATTATCCCTTCCCCTTGAAACGTGCATTTTTCCGTTGGTCTTTCACTCACGATTTTTTCCAATCATATTATGATGGAATGTAATTGGGTGGTTTGATTCAGTTTTTAGTAGAAAATAAATTTGAATTAATTAAAATTAATTGATTTAATTTTGTTTGATTTTTTTATATTTTGATAATCAAATCTAAATTAAATTGAATTGAACATCTACGAATTAGTTTGATTTGGATGATCAGGTTAACTATTATTTTTTTAACATAAAAAGTAGCTAAATAATTATACATACAATACAGAAAAGTGCATATAATATATCCAAAATTTTAAATAATATTATAACAGAGACTAACATTTGCTCTTCCATCAGGTAATGAACATTCAATTTTAAGTTGAGTCACACGATCATTGATTTTTGAGATTTTCTGTTTATATCAAATTCAAAATGTCAAAATAGTGAGAAAATAAAATTTTTGAAGTATCAAATAGGAAAGACACATAAAGAGCATGGAAAATGACTTTACAAATTACAAGTCACTTTTCTTTTGTTCTCTATTTTTCTTCTTTGTTTCTTATTTGTTTCAAAGAACTCTCACTCGATGGGGTCTCTTTAAACCATGAAAACCAAGCTCACGACTTACATCTTAATGAGAAAGAGAGCAAAATAAAAAATAAGAAGATGACAGTAATGACCCATTTGATAATTTTATTAGAAATTATTCCTCTTTTTTATTTATATTATTACTACTATTTGAATTCTAAATAAGTAAGTGTCTGCATAATCATTATTATTATTATCAATTTTTAACAAAGGTTGGGTGTAGGACCCAAACACATGAACAAACTCCAAGTCATACAAATCTCATAAGTTTGGAATCATTGAAAATTGGACATGATTTGAATTAAATTGATTGGATTTGGAAATTAATTCTCATGTTTAGAAGTTCCTCTAATATCATTCAACTCTGATATCATGTTATAAATATAAAGAACTGCTGTAATAAAACAGAACAATGAAAAAGAGACGAGATTGTGCAGCAAAAACTTCATAAATTCATTTAATTATGCTACTGTGTATATATACAAAAGTTCTACAATAACACACCAATAACTTTTCTATAACCATAAGTTTTCTACAAATTACAAGTAATGTTATCTAATAAATCCAAAGTCAGTGTCTTTTTGAAGGGTTAAAGAAAGAATTCATGTTCATGTGAAAAAAATTAATATACAATTTGAGAAAATGTTAGAAATACAATGATTTTGAAAGACAAATAACCACAAGTCGGAGAACATATGAATATGTTTACAGCTCTAGTTCTTATAAAATTCATGGGAGTTCCTTCTAGAGGTGGCGTAGAACACGGGAAAAAATAGACTAGCAGAGAGTGAGAGGAGTTTGTGGTGAAAAAAAAGTTAAAAACTTACCGAGTGGCGGCAAGCAGCGTCAAGGGCGAACAGCATCGAGGGCGAGTCGAGCAGCGACCGGGTGAGGCGGCGAGTGGCGAGGGGCGAGCGGCAGCAGAAGGGTGAGGGTTCAATTTGGAAAAAAATTGAAAAAGTTTGGAATTGATGTGGTAAAAATTGAAACGGGTTCACGAGTTTAGGAAAAAAATGATTTGACTTGGTTCGGTTCGATTCGATTTGGTTCAGTTCGATTTTGAAATTTCAAATATGAGAACCGAACTAATTAAGCTTTAATTGATTTTAGATTTTACTTGAATCAATCAATATACCCAAACTAAACCGATCTAACTTAATTGATTCGGTTCGGATTGATCAGATTGATTAGGTTATCCGAACTAATTTACACTCCTAATATTATACAATCAATTGCACCAACAGTAGAAGTGAAATTTTCAAATTGAACCATGTAAAAAAAATTGCAAATTGAAGACCAAAATAAACAACATAAAACTTGTGATATTATGACTACTAAGAGCTCAACTTAATCAATTTGCATAATGGTGGGGTTTGAGAAAAGAAGGAGTTTTGGTGGCTGTGTGGTTTCATGATAGGATTTGCAAAATTAAAAAGAGCTATGTGTTACCAAAAAAAAAAAACAAGAGCTATGCACAATTTTTTTTTAAGTATTTTTTACAATTAAGTTTATAAAATCTTATCTTAAAATCACTAAATGTATCTATATTTTTTATGAATTTTTCTAAAAAATACCCTAAAGGTGGTGGCTGTGTGGTTTCATGATAGAATTTGCAAAATAAAAAGGAGCTGTGTTACCAACAAAATAAAAAGAGCTATGCACAAATTTTTTTAAAGTATTTCTTTTTACAATTAAGTTTATAAAATCTTATCTTAAAATTACTAAATTTATGTATCATTTTTTTATGGATTTTTCTAAAAAATACCCTAAACCCACTTGTTAAGAATTTAAAAGATAAAGTTTTTCATAAAAATATATTCAATGCATTAAAAATTAAAAAAGTTTAACTTTTCATATAAAATTTCTTATTTTAAATTCCTTAATGAGTGCTCTTAGGACACTCATTAAAAAAATTCTTTTTTTATTTGTTCACATTAACTCGAGATTTGGTATTCATTATTTTACTGGGATATTATAGCAATGCCTATAATAAATTAGATGAAATAGAAAGAAAAAAAACACTAATACAAATGTAAAAGAAAAAGGAAATACACACTAAGAATGGATTTAAATATTCTTTAGCCTTTTACTAAAAAAATTTGTTATTTTTCAATTATATTTCTATACCAAATGTATTTAATGAAGTTAGTCTCATTTAAATAGACTCCAATGAAACCTAAGATTTTTTATTCACCTATACATGCTCTTTTAGTATATTGATTTTGGGATGAATAACGTATCTTATTTCATTTTTACTTGAAATAATTGTATATTTTTTAAGACCACAAGATGTCTTCACACCTTTTTAAGATGAGACTAATCTCTATTCAATATTTTTAGTAAGATTCAAATCCCTATACTATATGTAAAGTACACTTACATGTAAATCAACAAGATCCACCAAATGGAGCTTAGTGTACGTTTGGTTCCACGTTAAGTTCACTCAAACGGGGGTTTTGGTGCAAAAACGTGGCTTTGTCCTTTTTTCGAACATGTTTGGAGGCATGTTGAGTTCCTATTTCTATCGGGATTTTAACACTAAAATTGATTGTAGGTTGAGGCAACTTAATGTTGCTTTTGCATTTCAATTAGGTAAATTTATGGCAAAATTTAATTATTTCAATGGTAACTTCTTATATTTGCCCTTTGCATATTTCTCTTTTCCCATCTTTGATATCACTTTTGTAATTACACATTCATAATCACTTTTGATCAACATTATTTAAATAATATTAATTTTTTCAAACTCACTTTTTAGATAAAGATATCTAAATACAAATCACTTTACTTCAATCTCACTTGTAACAAAAATCAAGTTGTCAAAATCAAAGTCATTCAAAATATAGTTTACAAACTCAAATTCAAATACACACTTAGTTTGCCAACTGCGACAAAGGTCGTGATTGACAACAACTTTCCCATGTTATTATTTTTTTATTATGTGACAAAATATAGGACAAATATGACAAAGAGCTTGTACCTCATTAGCCCAAGTTTTCAACATACAGGTGCAATGTTGATGTTGGAGATTCAATCCTCCAACAAAGATTGGAAAGGTTAAATTAAAATGTTGCTTTCTATAATGTTCATTATTTTTAATTAAGCCATTATAGTTTTTTTCTTTTTAAATCAGTCATTATATTTATAAATATTTTTAAAATAATCTCTATTGTCAAATTTCGTTATAACATCATTATAACATCGTCAATTGACTAGCTTATTAAGTGTTACTTTGTCTAGTATTCCTTTAAATGCTCATTTTTCTATAAAACATTCAATAAATACTCTTACATTATAGTAAGTGCACCTCTATAATCATTTATTCTAAGTATGTGCTCATTTGTTAAGTAGGTGTTCCTTTATATTTTTTTATATCTCTATAAAACACTTAATAGTAATTAAATTAACTGTGTTACAATAAAAATTAATAATAGGGATTACTTTAAAAATGTTTATACTTGTAAGGATTAACTTTAAAAATATATATATAAGCTAAATTAAAAATGAGTGAAAATTATATGAACTTAAGTTTTAATTGAATTGAGTGAAAAATACTATTTGGCCATAAAATTTGACCAACTCCATAGGCCCAATTTTATGTGAAACTTGCATTCATGTATTTTTTGGTGGTATTTTTCCATTTTACTAATGCATTTTTATCTTCTCTTTGAATTTTATTATTTCTTCTCATATCTCTCTTTTCACCCTAAAATATAAGATTTTCACTCCATATAGTGCACGTATATTAATAAATCTATCATCATGCTTGTTTCTACATGCTCTAAGGTGACAATTTTTTGCTACATTGAACACATTATAAAAGCCTTTATACGTTTAGTCATGACAATGGAGGATATCTACAAGAGTACTTTGACGTTTAAGTTAGTAAAAAGTATAACGGGAGCTAGGTATTTTAGGCTAAGAATGAACATATCTATATTGTTGCTCCTTTCGTTAAATAAAGTGTGCATAATGCCCATGTGCAAGAAAATAAGGGGGAGGGTGATCCTAATGGGTGTTGATTTGAAGAATCCGGTTGGGGTCTTATCAAAGTCCTATGGATTTTGTTAGGTTGACTTATTGGGAGTGATTAGGGTTCAAACATCTCGAGTTTGGATTACTTTGATTAGGTGTGTGTTGTTGGGCTCGAGTATAAGGAAATCCATATAGGCCAATGTCCATTAGCTTCATCATCAAAATTGAATTTCATTTTCCATTGTTTATTGAATAACTTTACCTTTACACGTGTGGCCATCTCATGTGTCAAAGCACCACTACTAATGTCAACCTCTCAACACTTTATAACTTGCTTAGTTTGAATTACCTATCGTCAGACATTTGCATGTGTGCCCTTTATAGTCCTTCAAATTTTATATTATTGGAATAGATAAAAACAATTATTTGACTCATCTTTTGTAAGAAATAAGTAGGAAAAAATAAGTGAGTGTATGAGAGAAAATTTAATCGTTAGAATCGTATGTAAAAGAACAAATGAGTAGAATGAGAGACAATGTGAGTGGACGAGAGAGTGAATGAAATAGGAGAGGAATGGTTGGCCAAGGGCTTGAACAAGCTAAGTTGCACAAGTCCACATGGTGCCAATTATCTTGCACAGGCAACATATTATTTGTGTTGGTCAAGTGTCCCCTCTATCTAAAGGTGTGTTTGGATACTGTGAAAACTTGATTTTTTAAATAATCGATTATAATATAATCAGTTTTATGTTTAGAAATGATAGTTAAAAAGTGATTTTAAGATAATATATTTTATTTGAATGTATAACAAATTTATTTTTATATAGTAAATTACTAAAAGAGGTATGAATTTTTTTTTCAAAATAATGTCCAACCATTTGATTATCAACGGGAATGGGTGATTTCGGGCAAGAAACTTGACTTTCAAAATATGCTAAAAGCTTTTCTAAATAATGTCCAACCATCTGATTATTAAGAAAACACTTTTAAATAGTACAAAAAGTTTTTTATTCCTTCAATCAAAATTACCCAAACATTTCAAAATAACACAAAAAACATTTTATCCAAAAAAAATGTTTTAACAAAAGTTAATCTTTACCAAATACAAACTAAAGGTTCAGTTATGAAAACTTTAATTATTTCAATAATCGATTATTATATAATCAATTATAATAAAATTAGTTTTATATTTAAATATATTAACTGAAAAGTGATTTTAAAATAATCTATTTTATTTGTATAATATAAAAATTATTTTTATGTATTAAATTATTAAAAAATATAAAAAAATTAAAAAAATTATTTGATTAACGATAAAATAATATTTACATATTAAAAAAAACAAACTTGCCTTTAAAAGTGTATTTGAGAAAGTTAAAAAAAATAGATTATCTTTGATAATCGATTATATATATAATTGATTATTGTAAAAATCGATTATAATCAATTTTTTTTTTGTTTGGGTATGTTTCTTTGAAAAGTGATTTTAAGATAATCTATTTCGTTTAGATGATGCAAAAAAATTATTTTTACATAGTAAATTATGAAAAAAAAGTATAAAGTTATTTTGTCTATAATATTTGGTGGAGAGCCATTAGGGTCATTATGAAAAATATTTCTCTCATTAAAATATAGTTAAAAAATTCATTTAAAAATAATTTTTTTTATGAAAACAGATTCATATTATGAACATGTGCTAAAATAATTTTTTATGAAAATAATTTTTTTTTTACAAATTAATCTAAATACTCAAATATAACTAATTTTTATAAAATAATTTTTTTTTCAAAAAAATTAGTTGAATGAAAAGAATTAATCTTTCTCAAATTAATTTTTAAGTGACGCAACCTTGAGCAATATGTGGCGTATAGTGGACTTGTAACATTGCCTTTGTAACAAAAAATCTTTTTTTTAGAAAAAAAAAGATAGAATCAATTGCTTACGTGGTAAAAATAACTCCAAAACCAATAAAATGTTTGTAAACCAGCCCATAATAGTAAATAATTTATAATTTTACCTTGGTTTGGTCAATTATTAGCTTTTCTTTGGATGTTTGCCACGTTATGAAAAAATCAAGACTGAATTATTAATTTGTTCAACCGAAGATCCGTTTGATATTAATTTGATTTTTTTTAAAGATTTATATCATATTAAAATTCAAAATAATATTAAAAAGATCCTTTTTATTATCACATGAAAATTGTTAAAATGATTATTTTAATGTAATTTTAAAATTTTAGAAGACTAATATGATATAAAAAATCTTTAGAGAATCAAGTTCACATCAAGTGAATATTTGAAGGATTAAATTGATAAATTTCAAACTCAAAAAGAGTACTAAAGAAGTGATAAGTAACGTACCGAAAATAATAATAAAAGGAAAGTGTTGAAGAAGTTTTCATTAATATCCATCCAAAAATTTTGGGTCTACATAGAGGTGTCATTCAGGTCAACTTATAAATTTGTAGATGTTAATCCAATATAAGTCATAAAATATAAATTGAGTTGAGTTAAAAAACACATTAATTTGTAGTTTGTAGGTTGGGTAGTGAATTTAAAAATATCTAATATGTAAATACTTAATCCACCCACGTTTTTTTAAAATATTTAAAAATAGTCATATAGTCATGATTTAAAAGTATTTTAACTGCGATTAAACGATCATTAAAAAAAAGAGCTCATCTAGTGTAATGACGCTGTTTTACTTTGAAGTTTAATAAAAAGTAAAAATGTTTACACATAGATAATATACTCATTCTTATCAATCATCGTTTCGGTCACTCACTCTCAAATTTATAGTATCTCAAATAAAAAATTCAAATATCTAACTTTATATTTCAAGAACTGCAGCGTCTTGAAAAAAAAGAGAGTGAAGTTAATGATTACGTCAAGTCACATGATATATGTAATGACATTGGCTTCAATTGGTTATAATAATTTGTTGTTTATGAATATTAACACTTATTAGCTTAGTTTAGTTTATTTCATACTTAAATTAGTAAGACTTGTTAATTTATTATTCACTTATGTGTATTTAATTTATTTGAGACCTATTATATTTATATAAGATCGATTATATGAATTAATATGTGACATGTTATGTTTATATAATATATATTATGTGTAACGAATTTTTTATTTTGTATTTCAACTTTTTTTTTAAAGATTTTTTTTAAACATATGTCAAATCTACGGATTTAACCAAACTCAACCTAACCCACTACACTAATAAACAAGTTAGGTTAAAAAATATTATAGAATCCACCCAACTAATACTCCTAGATCCACAAATCTAACGGACATTGCTAAAACAAATGAAAAACGTGCCAAGAGAGATAGCGCTAATGTATAAACAATAACCAAAGAATAATGTTACTTTTATACACACAACAATTCACATTTATATAATTTTAACTATCTAATTATATTTAGTCTCACTTCATTTTTTATACATTTATACTATGATTCTATTATATACTCATAGATACGAGAGATGTAAATATTAAAGATGTACAACTAGTATTTTTGTAAATAAATAATGTTACTCTTAAATATTTATACACACAACTTGATATCTACACAATTTTAACCGTCATTTACATCTGATTCACCAAATTTAAGCATCACAGCACCATGCTTTATTTTAAACTTTAAAGAGTGGTCCCGCACTCCATAACCAACCACAACCCACACTTTAAATCGAATATACTACAGAACGCATAAAAGTTTTAACGAAAAAAAACTTCTATTTCAAACAATTCTTATATTCTTACAACAAATAATATATATATATTTTTTTATATTTTATCTAATACTATTCATTATATATATTTTTTTATTATTTTTTCTCACTCAATCACATCTATTAAAATTGGTGTGAATAGTAATACACCCCTAAAAAGGATATAAGACTATTTTATCCTATTCCAAACCCAGTTCCAAATTCCAAATCCAGGGACGATCTCGCGGGAAATTTTCAAATTTATCATATTTGAGAGGGAAGCCTTATTAGGCACATCCCATCTAAATACAACCCTAATTGCGGAAGAAATTCTTTTACACACGACTCTAATAAAATTGTAATACTTGACTATTAATAAATATATTGATGATTAGATTAAAATTTAAATATTCTTAAATCAAATCTAAATAATTATAAACTTATTTAAAATATTAGTCTATTGTTTAGAGTTGAGATTTTGAAAAGTTTTGGAGCAAAAAAAAGGTAAAGACTTATTCTTTATTTTAAGTGAATATTTTTATATTTAATTTTTTTAAATAAAAAAATAAAATAAAATAAAATCATATAATTATTCAATCATTCTTTATTTATTTTTATAAATATTTTATAATTTTTTAATTTAAAAATAAAAAATAAGACTTCTCTTTTTCTTTTTTTCAAAAACCCTCCATCCAAACATATTTAAAATTTTCCAAATTGCTGACCCCACCCACCCCACTCAATCCACCTTGTGTGCTAGTGCTATATATTCACACCATTATCAACTCATTTGTGCGCCAAAACTGTTCGAAGAAATTCTTCACTCAGATAAACGCTCGTCTCGTCATCGTTGTTGGTTCGAGACAGAAGAAAAAAAAAATGTACGTGGTGAAGAGGGATGGGCGCCAAGAAGCGGTGCATTTCGACAAGATCACCGCGCGCCTCAAGAAGCTCAGTTACGGGTTGAGCACCGAACACTGCGACCCCGTTCTGGTGGCTCAGAAAGTGTGTGCCGGCGTCTACAAGGGCGTCACCACCAGCCAACTAGATGAATTGGCCGCTGAAACTGCCGCCGCCATGACCGCCAACCACCCTGACTATGCTTCTGTCAGTTTCTTCTCTTCTATTCTCTCACGCTTTAGGGTTCATATGGCTTGAAACTCGTGATTGATTGTTGAATTGAATATTAGAGGTTTATATGATATGATAGGCTGTTTCTCTGATGTGTTTTGTGTTTGATGCAGTTGGCTGCTAGGATTGCTGTTTCGAATCTGCACAAGAACACGAGAAAGTCGTTTTCGGAGACGTAAGTGTGATGGAAAGTGATGTTCATGTTTGATTTGTTCGGGCGGGGATGATTTGGTGTTTACTATAGTGAAATTGTGATGGTTTTCAGGGTCAAAATCATGTACAACCATTTTAGTGAGAGATCTGGCTTGAAGGCTCCTCTGATTGCTGATGATGTCTTTGAAATAATCATGAAAGTATGCCTTTGCTTAAACGTGGTCTTGATTTGTAATCTCTCTTATTCATTATGGATTTCTTATTATAGGTTTGAACATCTTGTCATAGTTAATTCATGTTTCAAAATCAGAGGATATTGTAATGAATTGGTTGATGTGGAAGATATGGGCCTTTGAATGCTTTTCTTATAATTATTGACCATAGTTCAGAAGATCTTTTTTTTTTAATATGTTTTTTTTTAATTTTTTTTTGGGGGTTTATGATTTGAAAATGAAACACTTAAGGTTTTGCTTGGCTATCCTTCTGTATGATGTTGTGAATTTCACTTTTTATCATTTTCTGTTTGTTTTTAGAATGCCGCTCGTTTGGACAGTGAGATCATCTATGATAGGGACTTTGACTATGATTATTTTGGTTTCAAAACCCTTGAGAGGTCCTACCTCTTGAAGGTTCAAGGAAAGGCTGTGGAAAGACCTCAACACATGTTGATGAGGGTTGCTGTTGGAATTCACAAGGATGACATAGATTCTGCTGTCAAAACTTACCACATGATGTCTCAGCGATGGTTCACTCATGCATCTCCGACTCTGTTCAATGCAGGAACACCTAGGCCTCAAGTATGGTTACTGCTTATGCTTCATCCCTCTCTCCCCTTTTCTTTTAGTGAGCCTGTGGTTTGATTTATTTCTTTTTTGTCTGTAAGATTAATAAAATTGTGGTGAATTGGTAATATGAGACCTCATTTGTTTGCTTTGTTTATGTGCTTTGGCAGTTGAGTAGTTGCTTCCTCGTGTGCATGAAAGATGATAGTATAGAGGGAATTTATGATACTTTGAAGGAGTGTGCTGTCATCAGCAAATCAGCAGGAGGAATTGGTGTTTCTGTTCACAACATTCGTGCCACAGGCAGTTACATTCGTGGAACAAATGGGACATCCAATGGTATTGTTCCAATGCTGCGTGTGTTCAATGATACTGCCCGCTATGTTGATCAAGGTGGAGGCAAGAGGAAAGGTAAATTATTTATGCATAATTGATAATTCCTATAATTAATGAATATTTCTAAATTGCCTTTCCTTACATATATTACATGCTTCTTGTAGGTGCATTTGCTGTGTACCTGGAGCCATGGCATGCAGATATATTTGAATTCTTGGATTTAAGAAAAAATCATGGAAAGGTAATATTGGATGAGCTTAAAGGAAGTGGTAGCAATTTTATTTGACTCTCATCATTTGGTTATGATCTTAGCCTATGCTAGGTGACAAATTATTTTATTGTTATCACCATGCATTATGTTTGCAGGAAGAGCACCGTGCTCGAGATTTGTTTTATGCTCTTTGGGTGCCTGATCTCTTTATGGAAAGAGTTCAGAGTAATGGACAATGGTCTTTGTTTTGCCCCAGCGAAGCACCAGGTTTGGCAGATTGTTGGGGTGAAGAATTTGAGAAGCTGTACAATCGGTATGAAAGAGAAGTAAGTTCAATCTTGACATGTAGGCTTATTTTGCATGTTTCAGAATGTGCCTTCTGCTGATTATTGCCTTGTTTTTTTAACCAAATGCATGTGTACACAGGGAAAAGCAAAGAAGGTTGTACAGGCACAGAATATCTGGTTTGAAATTCTGAAGTCCCAGATAGAAACGGGAACCCCTTACATGCTTTTCAAGGTGGTCTACAAAGACATATTTGACTTTCTCTAAGTCTCTTTTTTCATTGGATTTTGTATTTATCTTTTTTCCATTCAAAATTCTCTTTTTCTATATCCTAGGACACTTGCAATAAGAAAAGTAACCAGCAGAATCTGGGCACAATTAAGTCATCAAACTTGTGCACTGAGATAATTGAGTATACAAGTCCAACAGAAACGGCTGTGTGCAACCTGGCATCAATTGCACTACCACGATATGTAAGAGACAAGGTGGGACATCTCTGGCATACTTCATGTGTTAGGTTCACATTTATTTTATTTCTAAACCAATTTGTTCTTCCTGATGTGGACTGTTTTTCTACTAACTATAGGGTGTGCCTATGGAGTCTCATCCATCTAAGCTTGTTGGGAGCAGAGGTTCCAGAAATCGATATTTTGACTTTGATAAACTAGGAGAGGTACAGTTTCTTGTTACTCTTTAACTACATGTGATACTGGATGTTCTTTATGTGTTTCAATGTGTACTCCTGCATTGACATCATCATTATATGACTAGACTTGTGATGGTTCTGTGGTTGTGATTAATTATAGGTTACTGCAATGGTGACAACAAACCTTAATACAATAATTGATGTTAATTACTACCCAGTTGATAATGCAAGAAGGTCAAACTTACGGCATAGACCCATTGGTATTGGAGTTCAGGGTCTTGCCGATACCTTCATACTACTTGGCATGGCATTTGATTCACCAGAGGTAAAAAATGTTTCTGGCACTGCTAGTTCATCTACAGTTTAAGCTAGATGTTCTTCAATTTGATAGTTTACTTGGATATGGAGTGCAGGCTCAACAGTTAAACAAGGAGATATTTGAGACTATATACTATAATGCTCTAAAAACTTCTTCTGAATTGGCTGCCAAAGAAGGTCCCTATGAAACATATAGTGGCAGTCCTATAAGCAAGGTATATCAATGTGAAAGGCTTTTCCTTACCCTTCTTTTTTTTGTCCTGAGCACAAGTTAGTTATAAAGCTAATTTCTGTCTAATGCAGTGGAACACAGATGCACATGTATGTTCAACTTAATTTTTTAGGCCTAAAATTAGAAATCTAAGAATCAAAGATGTTTCTAGTGGCTTAGGTGGTTTTTGCATTTTGCAGGGAATTCTTCAGCCAGACATGTGGGGTGTGACACCCTCAAGTCATTGGGATTGGGATGCACTTAGGGAGATGATATCAAAGAATGGTGTGAGAAATTCACTTCTTGTTGCCCCTATGCCAACTGCGTCTACTAGCCAGATTCTTGGCAATAATGAGTGTTTTGAGCCTTATACTTCTAATATCTACAGTCGCAGAGTTCTAAGGTTTGCTTGCTATCCCATGTTATTATGTCTTGGTATGTTATTGCCCTGTCTTGCTTGCTAACTGTTTGTCTTTCAGTGGTGAATTTGTTGTTGTGAACAAGCATCTTCTTCATGACTTGACTGAAATGGGACTGTGGTCTCCGACAATCAAGAATAAGATTATCTATGAGGATGGTTCTGTCCAGAAAATCCCAGAAATACCTGATGAACTGAAAGTCATATACAAGTATGAGTTTTGTGATTTTTTAACTAACCCAAAAATTGGCTCTAATATATTAATGCTAACTCAGTTTGAAATGATCAGAACTGTTTGGGAGATCAAGCAAAAGACATTGGTTGATATGGCTGTTGATCGAGGATGCTACATAGATCAGAGTCAAAGCTTAAATATTCATATGGATCAGCCCAACTTTGGAAAGCTGACTTCCTTGCATTTCTATGCATGGTCTAAGGTATCAACTTTTTTAACTGTAGCAAGTTAAAAATGTCAAACTCATTGGATTGTATACATGTCTCTAATAAAGAATTTTCTGTGTTTGGTGGGATATATTTTGATGTTTAGTCAATGATTACTTGCAGAGTTGGTCCTTTCTAGAGATAGTGAATGCCAGAAAGGGATAAACAGTTAAAAGTGATAAATCTATACACTGCTGTCTATACAGCTGGGTTTATTTCTTCTGCATTGCTCTTTATTTCTAGAAAATTAAAATTGTTTGCAATGCTGTTTGCCTGCTGATTGACATTAATCTTTGGACATGAAATACCACTAGATGAATTTTATCTTCTCTCAGAAACTACATCTCTTTGATGGGGAATTTTAGACCAAGCTGATTGATGTTTATTGATTTCTGTTTGGCTTGAAAGGGTCTGAAGACTGGGATGTATTATCTCCGATCACGAGCTGCAGCTGATGCTATCAAGTTCACTGTTGATACCTCTGCCCTCAACGTAATAAGAATTCATTGTGATCAATATTCCCATTCATGTGATTTGTACATTTTGATATTAAATATTTCTGTTGTGAATGCAGGAAAAACCTATAGTGTTGGAGGAAGATGATAATACCAAGATGGCACAGATGGTGTGCTCTCTGACAAACCGAGAAGAGTGCTTGGCTTGTGGGAGTTGAGAGTATCCCAAATTAGAATTGCTTCTGTCCAAATTCATTTTGGGCCTAAAACCCACAAGGGCTAACCTCGGCAATTTATTATAGAACGGCATTATTTGTGAAGGTTTAAATGATTTAAATTTTAATCAAGCAAAAAATATGATTTAAGATTTCTAACCCCCCCCCCCCCCCCCCCCCCTAAAAAAAGAAGAGAGATTTAAGGTTCAAAGGTCAATTCAGATATGATAAACTAAAGCTTTCTCAATGATCTTTTGGGCTTTGTATAGTATTTATGTTGGTAACAATTTCGTTTGTATTTGCTTGTTCTTGTATCATATGTTAGTTGACGAAAATTCCGAGAAGAAGCCATGTAAAGTGAATTGCTTTATTCTCCACGTTTGATATTACATTTCTAAACCTCTGACCCGTGGCAAATGATGGGGACCTAAAAATTAGAACAGCATTACATGGATATCAACGGGGAAAGGAATGTTGAGGAATAAAATGTTTAAACTTATACCTATTTATCAAAAAATAAAACAGACAGGTGCCTTATTACCCTTATGTAAGAACTGATGGCATGATGAAGATGTATTTTTTTTTTTTTGTTTTAAATATTTGGGTCACAGATAGCATTTATTTGAGCCGATCCAATCTTTGCCTTGGCTTCGCAATGCAGCGGTACACCAAGCAACTCTTACAGCCTCCAAGCTAAACGGTGGGAGAGAGACGTGTTCTCAGAAGAATTATTGTTGTGTACTATTAACATTTATGTATAATATCAGTTATAATATTAAAACTAAAAATAATTAAAGTAAAAGACATTGATGATTTATATAGTTAAAGTGGTACATATATAATAATAAATAAATAAAAATTATTTTAAGAATACTTAAGAATTTCTTTTAATAGGCCTCTTCTTTGGGATCACTTATGAAATATGCAGTTAAATTTGATAGTTAGAATTTATTAAGATTTAATGGTAGTTGATAGATGAGTTAAAGTAGTAAAGATTGCCCATCCATTTAAAAGTTAAATGCAAACGCATTTTGATAAATTTTTTGGTTGAATATTTTGACAAAGTTCAAGCAAAATTTCTTTAACTAATATTTTCCTCGCCAATTCTCTATATTAATGATTTGAATAAAGCTGTTTTTTTATTAAAAAAATAGACTAATAACAATTTTGTTGATACACGCCTGATGATCAATTAATTACATAAACACAATGAAAATCAATGTTTTGAAACTACAAAAAATATTGAATTCACATACATTATTTGTCTTTTTATTTCTCTTTATGAAAAATATTAAGATAATACTTTAGGATAATTTAAAATTTCTCACTTTTTGGGTTACACTTCATTAATGATTAAGCCCATGAATATAAAATTCATTAATTTTTCATCTAACGTTTCTTTTCTTTGAAAGATCAAAAGATATATATTACAAAGAAGAATACTCTTTCGTACGAAGACAAATTCATTAAACGACATACAAATTTAAAGCTCTATTCATTATATAGTTGTGTTTTATTAACCATCAACCCATGTATTTATATGCGGCATCTGATTTCGTTTTTTCCTAAACTGTGATTGGGCCATACAATTCGTAAAACCCCTTCGTCAAACTTTCGGCGTTAGGGGTGTAAATTAGTTCAGATAATTTGACCAATCTGATTAATTTGAACTGAATTAATTAAATTAGGTTGGTTTGGTTTGGTTTGAGTATATTGATTGGTTCGAGTAAAATCTGAACTAATTAAAACTTAATTAGTTCGATTCTCGGATTTAAAATTTTAAAACAGAACCGAATTAAATTAAACCATTTATTTATATATTTTATTATTATTATTATTATTATTATTTTAATTTATGCTACAACCTTTCTTGGTTACTATTTTTTTTTACTTTTTGTAATACTTTCCCAAATTCTCAACCCTTAAAAAGTCGTCTTCGTCGAATGCAGAAGACCAAAAAATTCTCTGCCAAAACGTTTGATTTTGCTCACCGACACCGTAACTCACTGACACTGCAGCTCACCGTAGGTTCTGTTCCGCCACAGCTCGGGCCGCGCTATTCGTCCAACCCAAAAAGCCAGAAAACTCCTCTGCCAAAACGTTCGGTTCTGCTCACCGACACCACAGTTCACCGACCATAAAGGTAAAACAATGGTTTTCTTCATCTTACTTTTGGATTTGACATTTAAAAAGAGTGGAAGACGACATTTATACTGATGTTTTTCATTTTTTTTTCTTGAATTAACATTTCTTTTTTATCTACCTAAAAATTGACTCATTTCTATCACTTTGATGAGAGGTGATATGTCTCCTACCCCGCTTACCTTTTCTTTTTGATGCACAATTTTCAATTGTCGCATTTGCAAACCCAATTGCAGGTTGTCTCAAGTAATAAATTTCTCGGGAGTCCGAAGTCGATCCACAGGGAATTGTTGAAGATTAATTAAGGTGAAGTGAATATTTTGTTACTACGATTAAAATTATTTACTTAGGTAAAAAGATTCACTCTTGGTAAATAAAATAAAGGTAAGATTAATTCCTTTTATAACTCAATTAGAATTATCGCAACATGGAGGTTCCAATCGAAAAATACAACATTAAAAGTCCATTTAAAATAATATACGTAATTATATTATGTTTCCTAAAAATATTACCACCACTTATAAATGGGTTAAAGCATTCATTGTGCCAATATTTTGTCTACAACAAATCAAAAACTCCTCTTTACAAAGATGGTTTCTAAATTATAAGAAACAAATTATAATACGTATAATGGTTACTAGAAAAATATAAATCATTTAAGCACAAGAGAAGAATAAATCTAACATTACTTTATTACCAAGAGCTTCACCCTTTCACTCAAGTAAAATGAAACTTAGTTACTCATAGATAAGAAGAAAGAAAGAGAGAAGAAGAAGAAGAAGAAGAAGAAGAAGAAGAAGAAGAAGAAGAAGAAGAAGAAGAACATGACTTTAATTTAGAACAAAGGAAAATTACTACAAGAAAACCTAGTAACAAAATGACATCATTTTGGTAACTAACACCTAACACCCTTAATGATCTGCCAAGGCCCCTTTTTATAGAGGATTAGAGATACAAAATGACAAGGGGGCTGAGTCATTAGTGGTTGGATGAGTGGAAAATGCCAAATGACTTTAGGTGAGTGAGAAATTATGGAGATTCCTTGTCTCCGAAATCATGCAGCTCTGAAGTCATTGCATTCGTCATTTTTGAACCAAGTGGTCTTCATGAAAGTTGTAGGCCTGGATCTTAGCTTTCAAATGGCTTTGGTTTGAGTCCAATATCATTTCTATAACTCCAGATACGTTCAAATTACTGAACACTGCCCAGGCCCAGTCACAGCTCCTCTGTTCTGACTTCCAAGCCCAATATCACCTTCAAGGAGTCCGATTCTGGAAAAGTGTTCAACATGAAAGTTGTAGATATTGGTCTTAACTATTCAGCATCCAAATTTCAGCCTATTTTACAACTTCTATCCCGAAATATGTGATGAACAGTACACATAGGTTAAGCTGTCAGGAAAAGTACTCTGGTTCTTGCTTCAATCCCAATTTGAGTTATCTACTCGTGTGATTGGGCCTTTGAGGTATCTTGAAAAATGTAAAACTCTCTCTTATCTTTCAAATGACACTAGAATCACCTCCAAAGACCACCTACAGCCCAAGATATGACCCAAATACAGAAATAGTGTAAGATATGAATCATGCTGAAAAATTCAATTAAGTCCAATTTGAGTCCAAACTTACAAAACATAATAAAACTCAATCAATTAAGTACATAGAGAGTGTAAATGACTAAGAATGAAAGCTTATTAATGTATCAAATATGTAATCATCACTTTCCTTTGCAGGCAAGGATATTTTACCTTGATAAAAATCTTGGGGATCCTAGGGCTGCAGAAAATTTTCAGGTAAACATTATGAATTCATGTTTTGGTTTCATAGTACTCCATGATATTAGTAGATTTTTATTAATAAACTTATTTACTTATTTCTTAAAATTAGAGGTTTAGTCCTATCTAAAAGAGACATTAGTATTTTAACTCTATTAATAATAATTAGTCATGGTCTGCATAATTACTAATTTTCTAACTTATTTCATCATTAGTTTCTTAAATAAGTTAGTTGAATTATAAAATTAACTCTAGTCAATATTAGGCATAGTATATATTGAAAAATTAAAAAATTAAAAATTGTTTGATGATATCCCCAACTCATTCAGCAATTATCTGAGCTTGAAAAATTTATTTTTGGCCAATAACATGCTATCAGGTACTATTCTAAAAACTTTTGGAGATGTGAGAGACTTAGAAACTTTGGATCTTTTCTCCAATCAACTCTCTGCATCCATTTCTATTGAATTTCAAAATCTACATGTCATTTAGCTTTTGAACATCTCTTATAATGATTTAGAAGGAACTATTCCTAGTGGTAGAGTTTTTCAAAATCTCTTTACTGTCCATTTAAAAGGCAATAAAAAACTTTGTTTGCATTTTGCATGTGAGTCTCATGGCCATAAAAGAAGGCATATCAGACATTACATCATGATAGCCACAGTGGTAACATTGATACTATGTCTGACAATTTGCTTGTTACTATACATAAAGAACAGAAAAGTGAAGGTAACAACAACAACATCATCTGAACTTAGAAGCTTGGAAATGATGAATTGACTTTAAATGCTCTAGTATTGACTTTAAAAATAATGAATTTCTGGCTCTGATTTATGAGTACTTAAGTAATGGGAGCTTGGAAGATTAGATTAAGGGGAAAAGAAAGCATGAAAACGAAAATGGATTGAACCTTATAGAGAGACTGAATATAGATATTGATGCTACTTGTGCATTGGATTACCTGCACAATGATAGTGAAGTTCCTATTGTGCATTGTGATTTGAAACCCAACAACATTCTCTTGGATGAAGATATGACTGCAAATGTTAGAGACTTTAGATTCACTAGGTTGCCAATTCAAAGTTCAACCAATCAAGTCTCCATAGCTCCACTCATGTTCTTAGGAGTTCAATTAGTTACATATATACCTCCAGATTAGTAGCCTCACAACTTCCTCTTTAATTGAATAGTAGTAGTATACAACTTGTTTAATTAATTGCTCTTGAAGAATTTTTCAACTTATTCAAATATAATTTCTTAATACAAGTATCAATATGTTTCTTTATTCCTTCTTTATGAACCTTTTAATACACCCTTTAAAACATAAAATAATTATTAGTGTTCAAATCAATAAGTTTGATTCTATTTCTAAATTTTTTTATAGGTTTATTATATATTTTTATTTTTTTGTTATAGAAAGCTAATTATTTAACTGATTTTTGTGTTAAAAAAATAGTCAACCCGATTACTCGAACCAAATCAATCCATATATGTTCGGTTCGGTTTTCGAATTTGACTATCAAAAAATAAGAAAATCGAATCAAACCGAACTAATTGATTTTGATTGGTTCGGATTTATTTTTCCTAAGAAACCGAATCAAACCACTCACTTACACCTCTATTCGGCACCATATAGTAATGCTACTGTTACAAAACGTCTTGTTTACCACGAAATGTGAATGTTTTGCATGCACGACTTATGCTTTAGTCTCTACTTGAATTTCAAAAGGAAAGCATTATGAATTTAATGAGTAATTTTAATCCATCTCAGCGTAAAATTATTAGTAGGATTTGGATGTTCTATTCTATTGTTAGACGACCATTTTGTTAAAAGATATAAACACAAGTTTTATTATATATGAACTCATCATAATTGATTATGGAATTTATTAGTTATGTTTAAAACAATTTATTACTTTTTCTAACATGGCCCTCTTTTATTATTTAATAGTAAGAGAGAATTCAAATCCTTTGTACTATACTATTGTTTTATAACACATTGCAAGTTGTTACATCATTAAATAAATTTGACTACAATAGTAATTATTTAAATAATTAAATTGGTTCAATGATATATCAAAATACATGATTTGATAATAGTATAAAAAAATAAAATAAAAATCTCTTAACTAATTTGACTAATTTTTTCTTTTTTCTAAATGTTACATAATAAAAAAAAATTGGCAAAAATTCAGATCTTTAGACGTCATTTAATGCGCAAGTGGCTTATATATATATGCGTTGAATATATGGGGCCTGATGTATCAAAATATCAACCAACCGAACGAAGAATTATGTCAAAGTTTGAGTTGAGAAACACATGAAGTCATTAAATTCAATGTCACGAAAACCAAACTGCATGTTAACGTTTGTAGAATTCTATCAAAATTTTAACGAATTTTGTTGTGTAGCATTATACTTTTATAGATATAATTAATGTGCCTCTCCCATTTTACCACTTAATTAGTTAGGGTGTGGAATTTATGGAATTTCAAAATACACTAGAAAGGCAAAAACATGTGCATGTGGCCATTGATATCTAATTCAACCTCGTTTAGCTAGCTGGCATTTTACTTTGCACTTTGTAGTCAGAAAATGTGCAATCGTGGCAGACTTGGGTGGCAAAACGTGATGCGTTATATTCATGGACTAAAATGTATAAATCACACAACTTGTTTCTCATTTTGTCAATTTGGTAATTTAATTCGTGTTTGGATTAGTTATAAAAAAATTATTTTAATAATTAATTATATATATAATCAATTGTTATTATAATAGAATTAATTATATATTTAAATATATTAGTTGAAAAATTATTTTAAGATATTTTGTTTTATTTAAATTGATTGAAAAAATCATTTTTATATAATAAATTATTTAAAAAATGAAATAATTTATTTATATTATATAATATTTTATATTTAAAATTATTTTGACAAAAACATAATATAATCAGTTTTTAATTTTTTTGTAAAGAAAATGCTCAAAATTTTGCTTATGAAGAAACAGCTTTTTAATCATAAAAAAAAACTTTTTATCACTTTAAACTATTTTATCCAAATATCTTAATTTTATTCTAAAACAAGTAAAAATTAATCAGTACCAAATGTGCTATTAACACAATACTTCAGGAGCACATGTTCGGCTTGCCACCCACACTCCCATAAAACCTTTTAAAACAACTAAATGAAACTTTTGTGATGTTGTCCTGTACCATCCCAAAAATAAGTTTTACGTATATGTTAATCACCGTTATATGCCGAGAGCAAGGCGGTGACATATTAAAGTGGAAAATTGTTTGGTCACTTTGTATTCATTTTCCGTCATTTTAATATATGTGTTTTTAAGATTGCTTATATGTATTTGTGTTATAAATCAGCAATTTGACAAAATGATAAACGAGTTGTGTGATTTCTACATTCTAGTCCACGAAACCACCCCCCCACACACATTATATATATATATAGACATAATTATCTTTTTAGTCCTTATAAATATAGTTAATTTTGATTTTGATTCTTATAATTTTTTTTCTAGTTTTTGTTCCTTTAAAATTCGAGATAAGTGGAATTAGTCTCTAATATTATCTCATATCTATTAAATAATGATGTGGCAAACGACACTTCACCTCAGTCTTATTACATGTCTACATCTCGTTTCATTTTTGCCACGTGGATGACAAGTCGGCCACTGGGTCTCACATCACCTTCTTCTTCTTCCTCCCTTTTTCTTTCCCAATGTGGCGCAACAACCCTAACTTGCAGACAATCCATTCATCCCCCTCCCTCACCTGTAGTTGCAATTCCAACCTTAATTTTTCCTCCCTCAACCCATTTTATTCTTTCCCCACATTTGCTTCCTTATTCGTGACTAATTCGTTGACATTTTTGGTCTTTCACCACTGACTTGCAGAGACATCACCATGACTAGGGTTTCGCGATCTTCATCATCAACTTGGAGTACTCCCACCATGTCATCACGAAGGAGACTTTGTGGCTGTGAATATGGAATGTTGTATCTCATCTCAAAGAGTGAAGAATCCTGGGAGAGTATATTGGACATGCCCAAACTGAAAAATAAGCTCCACCATTTTCTGATACAAGCATATCTGGATTTGCTAAAATATGTTTTCAGTCCTTATAAATATGTTGAGTTTTGCTTTTGGTCCCTATAAAATGTTTTGGTATGGTTTTAGTCCCTATAAAACTCGAGATAGGTGAAATTAATCCTTACCCTTATTTCATATTTGTTAAGTGGTGATGAGATTTCTGGGTTTGAGATATCTAGATATCTAACTCTCCATTTGTATTTTGTTTTTTTTTTTTTTTTGCAGAAGGAAGACTCTTGTGGTTAGTTTGAATGGGCTAATGATGTGATGGACAATCACAAAACCGTTTCTGAGTGTTCCCATAATTATGAGGCCATGGTTGAAGAGATGAGAAGAATGGTGGCTAAGCTAGAGTTGAAGCTTGCTTCTGAGATGACCAAAGTGACAATGTTGTTGGATGTGATTTTTGTGTCATGGGCACTGACATTTGTAGTATGTTTGTTTTGAGGTTTGAAAGGTTATGTATGAGTCTCTAGTTGAATGAAATTAGGAGCTTTGGTGAGCTTTAATGTATTTGATATTGAAATGAAGAGCTTTTGATAATAATATGCATATTGTGAATAAACAATATTGAGATTATTGCTTCGAAATTACATACTAATGTGCTATTGTGTAGGACATAAATTAATGAACCAATAGACAGTGCATTGTGAACTAAATGCACTGATATTGATCAACTAAATAAATTGACATTACTCTAACTTTGAATCAAGTAAATGACCAAAAAATAGTTCATTAAATTACTAATCAAATAGTACCAAAACCTCCACTGTGTTTCATTGCATCCTGATGAAATAGTTCATTACATTGCAATAACTTACAATATAACTATTATAATTACAAACAAAAATAAATCCATGTATGCCTTTAATTACATTTTTAATCTAATTTTCATATACAATTACATACCAAAATACTATCAATCTTAATGCATTGTTATACCAAAACAAAGTACCAATACTTGGTACCCAGAACTGTGCTCAATCTATCCAAAATATACATATGATAACTTCAAAAAACTATAACTTGTCTTAATCACAAAACCAATCTATCCAAATTACAACTCAATATGTCTGGGGTAGTCCACCAGTGATCATAATTCTCTTACTCAATCTTCTATGTGCTTTATTTTTCTGGCTTTCTTCTGCATTGGCTACTAGTGGAGCAGTTGGTTTTGGAAAACTTGCACCAGAACTGATTTGGCTGAGTCCATGTATGCCTCATCCATTATTGGTTGTAGCAGTCCCTGCATTCTGACTTGCAGCAGGACTAGAACTAACAACATCCAGATGAATAGCTACAACCTCCACTATTTTTCCACCCACATCTTGACATGCAACAGGTTGAGTTGCACGACTTGGTGTGGTACCCCTTCCTTTGCCCCTTTTCTCTACCCCTTCATCCACCGGCTGCATTGTCTCCAGATGGTGTAATGCCATTTCCAACTATCTCTTGATTTCCAACAATTTGCAAAATAAGCTCAAGTTAACTACACTGATCCAAATTTCCAACAATGGCGTAGTAGCGGTTTCTTGCAGCAATTTCTTACCTTAGCTGACCCATAGGTGTCTTCACCCACTAAATTCTCATTTGAATTAGTAGTTTCTTGGATTACATTTGACTGTGCATTGCCCCTTCCTCCACCCCTTTCTCCACTGGCTGCATTGTCTCCAAATGGTGCAGTGCCCTTTCCAACAGTCTTTTAATTTCTAATAATCTGTAAAATAAACTTAAATTAACAACACTAACCTAGTAGTTTCTTATCAGATTTAGTAATTTACCAACGCCATATTAGATTTAGGCATCACATCAGATTTACTAATATACAAACCAAACAATATAACACAAAATAAGCTAAAAACAATATTAATCCTAAACCTCCAACAATATCAGTCAAAATAAGTAAAACAAACTCAAGTTACAACATTATATAACACTAAAAACAAGACACAAAATTAGTAATTTACCATAATATGTTGGGTTGCCCTTGCAGAATTAGTATGAACACCTCTATTTGTATTTAACTCTACCCTGTTAGCAGCCTCATTATCTTGTATTCCCTGTAACAAATTAAGGCAATGATATTTTACTGCATTAAAATAAAGCTAAATACCAAATTAGTGAAAGTATCAATTACCTTAGCTTCCTCAACCTCCTCCATTGGCTTATGAGGGCAGCCCCTAGAGTTGTGGCCATCTTTATGACAATATCTATATCAGTAAGTTGTATTGGTCCTCTTCAACTTGGTTGTATTTTGGTCATCACTCGACTTTCTTTTCTTTAATTTCTTGGGTCTACCTGGTCCTCTTTTATAGTTTGGTGGCAAAATGGGCTCATGGTCAGTTGTGAGTCATCTATTTTGTCCATTTATTGAACTAATGGCCTATCCATAACACTTCTAGTATGCTTGCCTCTTGTAGCACTCGTGCATATATCTCTCAAGGTTATCTCCCTTGTAATATACGACTGCCACAACATGTTTACATGGAATTCCCCCCAACTCATAAAAGTTACAGGAACAAGTATGGACTCTCAAGTCCACTATGAAACTCTCAGTGAACATCATGTGGATTCCTCAAATCTTAATTCCTTTTCCTAAGTTGGAAACCAATTTCCATTATGTTGCACTTCCTTATCTAATCTTTTTCTAGGTTTAGGATTCACATCACCAGGATATTTGTTAAGTTTTTCTTTAAGTGAAGTAAACTTACCCGTCAGATAAGTCCTAAACTACTCAAACATAGTTATTATAGGCTTGTCCCTAGCCACCAGAATTGTGCTATTGAATGCCTAAGTCAAATTATTCATCACCACGTCACACTTGGGGTAAAAACTAAATGCATGCTTACACCATGCATTTTTTGGGATTGCAGCCAACCAATCATATGCACTGGTATTAAACTGTTGTATTTGAAGCATTTTCTCCTACCATGCTTCTAAATATATGGCTTTGTAAGCTTTCATCATCAAGTCCTTCATCAAGGTCCTTCTCCCAAACTTTTTCTTAAAGTTATTATATAAGTGTTTAATATAGAACCTATGTTCAACACCCATCAACATCTCTTTGAAGGTTGGCATCAACCCCTGTGCAACATGACACAGTTAGAAGTAGCAGTACATATATAAGCACACTAATATAAATAAATAAACATTATACAACAATACCTTCTGCTGGTTTGATACAAAGACCCATCTGTTTCTGCTGATGTCGCTAATATCCTCTAACAACAGAGAAAGAAACCATTTCCAACTTTCTTTAGTTTCATTTTCAACTATGGCAAAAATGAATGGAAAGTACTAGTCATTTAGGTCTCTTCCCACAACTATCAGAAGTTGTCTCCCATACATGGTCTTCAAATGACATCCATTCACCCCTATGAATGGTCTGCATCCAGCAATAAAGCCTTTTTTACAGCCCCCAAACACACATAAAAGCTATCAAACCTTGGCAGCAAATCCTTTGCAGGCCTATCCACTGATAACTTGCAAGTGTTTCCATTGCTTGCCTTTAACAATTCAGCACTATAACTCTCTAACAGTGTGTATTGCTTGCTAGCATCTCCTTTAACTAAATCTTTAACTATTTGTCTTGCTCTTTGTGCCTTCCAAGTTGTAATTCCAGTTGCATGTCTCTCTGATTTCATAATTATGTATGTCAAAGTCACCTTACTATTAGTCTTAAACTTATCCAACACTGACTTGGCAATCCACTTAGAATTGTCATTTTTATTCTAAAAAACTCTCCCATACATATGTTTTCCCACCAAGGTCTTAATCCTAATAGTATGACTCCTTGCCACTCTACTAGCTAACACCACAAACCCACATTTCCTCTTGCATATGACCCTGCACCTGACTGCATCATTCTTTTGGAATTTCACAAATCTCTCGTTCAACAAAGTGCTCCAAAATAGTTTCCTTGAATTGTTCCAAGGAAGTAAACTCCATGTTAAGCTTGAATTCAAAATCATTGGACATATATTCCTTCTTATACTTAGGATATCTTGGTTTATTCTCCAAGTTAGTATCCAACTCTTCACTAGAGTATTCTTCAGAAATATCATGAATTGCATTAATGTTTTTAGGTATAAACAAATCTGGATCACTCCTACTTGTCTCACCACCATCATATCCAACACCCAACCCAACATCATTATCAATGCCCTCACTCTCACTTGGTCTTCTTGCCCCACTCCTTAAACCACTAGCCCCACTTTGTTTTTTTCTTGGGGACACCTAAGCCTTGATTCTAGTTGTTGTCTTCTTTTTAAATCTTTTACTTGGTCCATGCTTTTTAGTCTTTCCCTCATCTACTTCAAATTCATCATCTAGTCTCAAGCTTATTTCCTCTTCATTGTCATCAAAGTGTATATTCAGTACATTGTCATCACCGATATCACTTTCTGACCTATCAGCCCCATTTATGTACTGCACCCTATCACCCTCACCCACATTTCCCAGCCTATCACCCCTCCTTGGTCCTCACCCACACCCTAACCCTTACCTTTAGCATTTTCCACATTTTCACACATTGCATTGGCATTGTTTTCTCGTACAAACCCTAATTCTTCAATAATAATATATTGTGAAACTATGTGCTCTACATATAAATCCACCCCATACTTGTTCTGCATTACATAATTACCCATCTTTAAGGCATCTTTGTCTAACAAAATCTGTCTTAACCCATCTTCAAAGCTCAAACCAAGTAATTTTCACCATATCCCAGAAATGTCATTATACCCTAATTCTTTAACTAATCCCATCACCTTAAAATAGGACCATGTGTCTATATCGTGATTAACAGTTGCAGTCACATCCCCCTCTTTATAAGTCAGTGGGGGTTCGTTCACAAAATAATTATAGTAAACGACATCCTACATGTGCACGCAGTTAAGGAAAGCAATTAAAAAAAGGCAAAAAATTAGAAATTACACATATATTAGCTTATTGATTATGCTTTTAGCATGGAAATCTAATTAGCTATATTAGTTTTTTCACTTATATTAATATCTAATATCATTTAATGATAAACTGATAGAATGATTGAACTTCTTTTTTATGTTCCTATAGTAGTTAATTATATTTTTTAGATACTAGGGATGTTATTTGTTTGCACTCTGTAGCCATATGAAGGTAAATTGGGGAACCTATAGAAAAGCACCACATAAGTGTTCTAGTATACTACAACATGCTCAATAATATTATAATATGTTGTTACCACAAGGACCACATTTGTAGCATCCAACAAAACAGAGACAAGGACCACATGAATGGAGTATTCTATACAAAACTAAGTAAAATACAACCCTAACCTTTTGGTTCCCGCATGAATTGATTATTGTATAAAAAAACAAAACAAAATTCCAAAACTCAAAACCCACAATCTTTGACAAGGACCACCAGAAATAGATTCCAAGACAAACTTGTTTGACACCACGCACTCCACACCTTTAGACGTGCACATTCAACCACGCAGTTTGTTCTCATGTGAGATTCAATAATATGGTGTGATTAGGGTATGTGATTGGGAATAATAATAGGGAAGAGAGTCGGGACGAGAGTGGAGACCACATTAGGGATAAAATGGGGCTAAAAATGGGGATATAGTGATTTGGCAAGGTGGATTAATCAAACGTTGAAAGAAGGACACGTGGCAAAAATGAAAACGAGATGAAGACATGTGGTAAGGCTGAGGTGGAGCATCGTTTACCACATCATCACTTAACAGAGATGAGATAATGTCAGGGAGTAATGTGTGTGTGGGTGTGTGAAAGAGGATAAAAAAAGTTATGGACATGTGGGCAGAATCTTATCAACCTATAATTGGTCGTACTTCATATTGATGTTCTGGTGTATTTGTGAGGTTGATTTTGTTGTGCACCCTTCCATGTTATGGAACTTGCATGTACCTTAGACTTAACCTTATTGAAAGTTACCTTTCATTTTGTAATAACTTAGTGATTTTTATTTTTAAGTCATAATTAAAATAATAGGCTATTAGATTGGGGAGTGTTAACATAGGTCATATATTGGGATGTGTTAAACGTGTTTCTTCAACAAGTCTAAACTTCCCTCACCTCCACCTCCACCTCCACCTCAATTTTTTTTTTGGTTTTGCTTTTACTCATTCACAACAAACATTAAATCAAATGAGGCACAATCTTTTCTTTAGTGCGAGTTGATACTTCAACCAGTCCTTGATGATTTTATGAATTGGGTTGATTCTAATTGTTCCTAGTTGTCCATTAAACTCAAAAATTATATAAAACAAGCTAGTTCTGCATATACAAGTCTTGAAATTTTTAGAAGTGAAAACTAGAATGCAGAAGGATATTTATAGAGAGGACCAAATTTGATTACAGCTATAAAAAAATACAAACTTCATATACCTTTAGAGCAGAATGTGTAACATGCCCTAGAATATTCTCGTACTAGATAGCAAAAATATAGTTCTCATATCGCATCATAACAAAATCAAACCAATGAAGGGTGAATATGCCTCCATGTACCTTAAATTACAGCTCTTCCACAACCACCATAGAGTTTCAGTCGATTTGCTTTTCTGACTACTAATGTCGCAAGAAGACAAATCTCAGTTCGCCACGAAGCTTTAATCGATCGCTTTGGGATTGGACATTTGAACGAGCAAGGAAAAGAGGAAATGTCATCAGACGTCCAACGCTTGAGCGCTGGATACTCAACGCTTGAGCGCGCAACGCGCGCAGAAGAATTTCAGAAAAGATGCCCATCGCTTGAGCACTGGAAGGAAGCGCCTGAGCGCGCATCACGCATCAGGACATTCAGAAAGAACACCCAGCGCCTGAGTGCTAAACGCGTAACAGAGCGTGTTAATTCTCTATAAAAAGAAAAGTTACGCCAATGTGCAACATACAATTAGACAGAACGCAGCGGCTATCAAGAAGCACAAACCTTAAAGTGGTGTAGGCGCAATTAAGCTTGAAGATTAGGAATTTTCTTCAACATTTACACTTATCTACAATGGAGTTTGTTGTATTCTTCCTTTTGTATTCGTTTTCCATGTGTAACTAAACCTTTTTCGTTAGGGTGATGATGAATATTGTTCTTTGATGATGTAAACTTATTATTGTGTTTAATCAATGTTTTTATTTTATGGTTTATGTGTTTATCTCTTTTCTTAATGATTTTCTAAATCTGGCCAATTTGGGAATGAATTTTGGATTGATGTATCATTTGAAAAAATTTACATGAACCTAGAACTTGTGATAAACACCATAATTTTTACAATCGCTAGGAATAGACATTGTGAGTTATGTGGTCTTTCTCTTAATTCTCTCGTTTTTAATTATGTCTTCTCTATTTGGGGTTAGACTAAGTGATTA
The DNA here is from genome assembly GCA_029884595.1 of Ormosia semicastrata. Taxonomy (NCBI): domain Eukaryota; kingdom Viridiplantae; phylum Streptophyta; class Magnoliopsida; order Fabales; family Fabaceae; genus Ormosia; species Ormosia semicastrata. The sequence continues at coordinate 6,564,580 of JAQQTO010000043.1, read as the reverse complement.
ATTAATTCTAAATTGTATGAAGAAGATTAATATACCAAGAAATTAGATATTGATTAATTTTGAGAATTGACTATGAATCATTGGAATAAAATTTTATTAAACCAATATTTGATTTTGCATTAAAAGAGTTCAAGTGAAATCTAACCCCTAACTATTTCATATCTTCTAGCTTTACCCAATTAATTAAATTTTATTTTTGCTTATTCTTTCTTATTATTGTTTTTACCAATTCTCTTTTCAATAACTTAAATAGTATCGATTTGATGAATTTAGTAATTGTCAACATAATCCTCGAAGGAACGACACTTAACTTACTCTTATTAGTTTTGTGATTTGGTACACTTGCCAATATCATAACAAGTTTTTGGCGCCATTGTCGGAGATTATTATTGTCAATATTAAATAGTGGTTAAAAAGACATTAATTTAGATACTTATTTTTCTTTATTTGATTTTCTTTTTAATTTGTTTCTTTTTATCATTTTTATTTTTTTTGTTTATTTTTATTAGTCGTTTATTTTTATTTTTATTTTTATTTTTATTTTTTTTTCTTTACTTCACTCTGATTTGTTTGTTTATTTGTTTATGTAAGATATTTTGGATTCAGAAGAATTACTTTTCGATCTGGAGATAACAAGAACAAAAAGAGCAAACAAGAAAGCAGTCAGAGAAAGAAGGAGCTTAGAAGAAAAGATGGTTAAGAACACTACTGCACAAAGAATACGCACTTTAGCTGACTATACAACTCCATTTTCTAAAAATGTATCAACCAGTATTGTACGACCTGTTACCCAAGCAAATAATTTTGAGATTAAACTAGCACTTCTACAGCTGATGCAATAGAATCAGTTTGGGGAAGATCAGGCAGAAGATCCAAACTTACACATTACTAATTTATTGCAGCTCTGTGACACTATCAAATATAATGGAGCTAGTGATGATGTCATACGTCTACGACTTTTTCCATTCTTTTTGAAAGACAAGGCTAAGAGTCGGCTTCAAGCCCAGCCTCAAGGAAGCATCTCCACTTGGGATGATTTGGTTAGTAAGTTCCTCACTCGGTATTTTCTTCTGTCAATGTTTGTGAAGATAAAGAGTGTGATTGCTTGCTTTACTCAAAATCAAGGAGAACCTCTCTATGAAGCGTGAGAAAGATTTAAGGAGCTGCTTAGAAAATGTCCTCATCATGCTTTCGAAGTTTGGCAGCAGGTGCAGATCTTTTATAATGGTTTGAATCATTCCACAAGACTTATGGTGGATGCATCTGCAGGTAGGTCTTTAAACACTAAAACTCTTGAAGAGGCCTAAGAACTATTTGAGACCATGGCCACCAATGAATACCAATTGCCTAATGGAAGAGTAGTAGTTAAACAGGGAGTTATGGAGCTTGACACTCTTAATGCAATTCTTGCGCAGAATAAGAGTCTTTCGCAGCAAATTGCCAACCTTAGAAAGCAACTTGGTAGTATGCAGGTAAGCTCTGTAAACCATCAAGCTCTAATTTACGATTTCTGTGGAGGATGCTAATGGTGGATGCGAAGCAAGCATTTTAGGTCTTATTCCTTAAGAACAGGTTAATTATATGAGCAATCCTTCGAGACTACAAGGTAACCCATATTTCAATACATACAATCTAGGGTGGAGGAATCATCTAAAATTTTCATGAAACAATCAAAATATGCTAAGACCACCACCACCTCTATATCAATAGCCATCTTCATAATCTCAATAAGAAAAGCTATCCAACCTTGAAAGTATTATTGAGAAACTTGCTCTTAGCACCAACACTTTTATGGAGGAAACAAGAGCTAATTTTTAGAATCAATGAGTAGTTATTTGAAGTTTAGAGAATCAAGTGGGTCAAATAGTAAAACAACTCCCAGAGAGACCTCCAGGCACCTTACCAAGTGTTACAATGGTTAATTCAAAAGAGCAATGTATGGCAATGTTTTTGAAGAGTGGAAAAGTTATTAGTCCTTAACCAAAAGAAGATGAAGCTAAGGAAGTACCTCCTCATACAAGTCATGTTCAAGTAAAAGATGGTGATAAAGAAAAAGATATTAAGAAGGACAAACTGAAAGAGGAACAACCGAAAGTTGAAATAAAGAAGAAATATTCAGATTTGGATAAACCTTTTGACCTTTCACTGTACGCTAGGATGCCATTTCCTCAGAGGTTGAAGAAAGAAATTCAGGAGAAGCAAAAGAGGCAGTTCTCAAAGTTCCTTGATATTTTCAAGCAGTTGCAGGTAAATATTCTTTTTGCTGAAGCACTTGAGCAGATGCCATCATATGTTAGATTTATGAAGGACCTGCTATCTAAAAAGAGAAAACTCAAAGAGGATCAGACAATGATGCTTAATGAAGAATGTAGTGCCATAATTCAGAGGAAACTATCACCAAAGTTAAAGGATCCAGGTAACTTCACTATTCTGTGCACCATAAGCAAATTGACCATTGAGAATACTCTATGTGACTTAGGAGCTAGCATCAATCTAATGTCGTTGTCAATTCTTTACAAGCTTGGGATTGAAAAAGTGAAGGAACAATTGGTTGATTGGTTAATCAAACATCCATATGGTATAGTTGAAGATTTGTTAGTAAAGGTGGACAAATTCTTCTTTCTAGTAGATTTTGTGATTTTAGATATGGATGAGGATACTGATATCCCTTTAATTCTTGGAAGACCGTTCTTAACTACTTCAGGAGCACTGATTGATGTGTCAAGAGATGAGCTTATTTTGAGGATTGATGGATATCAAGTGACCATTAATGTCTTTGATAAATCTGCACCAACATCAAATTTCTATGCCTCAGTCAAATGCATTCAAGGTAAGCCTCAGCAGGAATTAGATGGTAAGAGCCCTTCATCATTAATTAGTGCTGATCCTTCCACTTCCAAGATAATTGATGAAGAGGAGAAATGTCTTCCTATCTCCAAGATTGTTGGAATGGAAAAAGGTCCTCCCATTATCCATGGTTCACTGCAAGCTAATCCCTTACTTGTTGATCAATTGAAACCGCCATGGACTTGTGGAATTTCTCATGCTAAGATGAATTCAGGACAACCTAGCTCGAGTCAAGTTCAAAACACTTTTGGAGGTAATTCTAAGGCTATTAACCGAGTATGGAGGCATAAATCTGAAAAAGAAAAAACGTCATCCTACTTCTGTTTCAAGCTACCTTGATTAGTTGGAAAGGTAACGTCGAGCTAATAATGTTAAACAAGCGCTTTTTTGGAGACAATTCAAAATTTCTTTCTTTTTCTTTACTCTTTTATCCTTTCAGTTTCTGTTCGTTATTTGCTTTTGCTATTATTTTGTTATTTCTTATTTTATTGACTAACATTTTTCTGTTTTTGTTTTGAAGTTAATGTTGAGTCGGTTTAAATGATTCCCCGAGTTCGGAACTTTTGTAGGGGGATGTATATAGCTGTCAGCCGCCAAAAAAGTTTTTCTTTTCTTTTCTTTAATATTTTATTTTCACATTTGTTTTTATCTATTTTATTTTGTTATCATCACCTTATTATTTTTTGAGTCATTTTGTGCATGCTGGTTTGTTGAATTGAATATCCAATGATTACTTGAACTATGGATTGATATATTTTCTTGGGAAATCATATGAGAATTTGAGAGTTATATTTATTTCTAATGTTTCTATTATGTATAAATATATTTCTCATCTTTATGATTGATAGATCTTGGATTATGCATGTATGTCAGTCTTAGAGAAAGTTTATAGGATTGCATTTGTGTGCATGACTTGCATTTAGAAGTTGTTAGATTCTTTCTTGAGGTGAAATTTTAGACAATGCATGATCAAGAAAATAATAAGAGTCTTCTTTGACCGTTTTGAGCATTTCAAGCCAATTTGTACACACAGTATATCCCTAGGTCCCTTTTGTAGCTTTGTTTATGTTTGACATTTATTTATTTTCTTTACCCACATTTTCCTTTCCCATACCTATAAAAAAAAGAATTCTTTTTTTCACACCCTTTGTTGAATGCATATATTGTATTATTTTATTATTCAAACTTTAGTTATTTTTTGTGCATGAAGTATCTCAGGAGCTGAAAATAGAAAAAATTCAAATTAAAAAAAGAAGAAGAAAGAAAAATAAAAAAAATAAAGAGATAAAATATTGATCCTTATGTTCTGTTTTGCACTTGTTTAATATTAATGAGGCTTGAATTTTGAAATTTACATATAATTACGTATTTCAACTTTTATTTTATTTATCTTACCCCTTCTTTTATCTTTACCCAATTAATTAAATTTTATTCTTGTTATTTTTACTTATTTTTTTATCAACTCTCTTTTTGATATTTTAAATAGTATCGATTTTACAAATTTAATAATTAATAATATAATCCTTATAAAAATAATACTTAACTCACTCTTTATTACTTTTATAATTTAGTACATTTATCAATATCATAACAAGTTTTTGACGTCCCATTCCTTATGGCTACTCACACAACCCCGTAGATCGTCGACATCAACACTCCCCAACGGTGGGTTTAGGGTTCATTTGTCTCAGTCTAATTTGCCAATAAATTTCTCTTTGCTCCCTGATAAACAACTAATTAATAACAACAGTTACATAATAACAAGACTCTAATGGACAGACTAATAGTGGTTCACTCTATTTCCTATGTGGCAAACCAACTTAAATAATATTGACACCTTGACCAGTTCAACATGTTTCTAGTGACTTACTCCAATCGTTGATTATTTTTTGAGCTTAATCTATAACTCAAACAAGGTGCGTCCATGCTCCCTGATGACTAGGGAGCATGTTAGACAAATCCGTACTTGTGATTATGAACTTCGAAAAAGTGATGTACTATAATTTATAGATAGAAAAAATTAATTTTATTTACACACATTTATACTCTCGTCACATTCTATTTATTTAATTTTATTATTTTATTATATTTGTTTCATTTTATTTTCTTTTTGCATCTACTTTGTAATTTTATTACCTAAATAAATATGAGAAATATGAAGAATTAATTAATAAATATATAGCAAGCAATTTTTATAAAGAATAACTAGTTGGATACAAAAAATAATAATAAAATTATAAAAAATGAATTTAAATTCATTTAATAAATAAATTTAAAAAAATAAATGAAATTTTATCATAAAATTTAAGCATTTAAGTTATATTTTTCATTCGTTTAATAATGTTATTTTGATTTAAAAAGTTAGTTGTCTTATTTACACTGTAATTATATTAAATATTAATTATTGAACAATACTACATTGAATTGGTAATAAATAAAGAATTATATAACTGAAATATTTAACAAGACTAATACAGTATGACTTAGGGGTGCTCATTAGGTTAGTTGGGTGAATTTTAAGACATTTTTGGATCTGATAAGTTTATTCAATTCGTGGATTGAGTTAGGTCGAAACATTTTTTTTCTTCAACTCGACCCAACCCAACCCGTTCAAGAGTGGGTTGGGTTAGGTCAAACATGTGGGTATAACATATATTTAAAAAAATTCTTAGTAAAATAAATATTGATATAAAAAATAAATTTTTTTATGCATAATACGTCTTAATTAAAAGTAACATATATCCCAAATAAAATAAAAAGTTATACAATCAATTTTATGCAAATAAAATAAGTTTAAATAAATTTAATAAGTTTTACTAAACTAATATAAATTTAAAATAAAACTAAAGCAAGTTAACATGTCCTAAAAATTATAAATAACAAATCATATTAGCTAATTGAAGTCAATGTTACAACATATAGAATATGGATTGACATAATCATTTATTCGATTTTCAATATTCTCATGATACTATTTGTCATCCAAACGATCAATTAGATTTTCATCGCATTAGTATATTAGGTGTTTTATGAGTTTCTAATAACTATTTTCTTAGTCATATTTTTAATATGACTACAATGTCTACACCTAAACTTAATTGACATTCAAAAAAATTATGAGAAAAATAATATAAATCATCACTATAGCTAAATGATTTTTATCACAAAAAAAAATTCTACTTAAATAAGTTTGATTTGTGTGGGTTGACACTTTCTAAATTTGTCACTCAACTCGTACCTTATAAATTTGAATATTTTTTAACTCGACTCAACTTGTAAACCCAACTTAATATATATTTTATGAATTAAGTTGAGTTAAATTACATAAATTTATAGATTGATTAAACCTCTTAGACACCCCTGCTATGACTTTCTGATCAACTATTTCGTTGTTTCTTGTGACGAACAGAATGTAGAAATTTTTTTGTACAAATATAATGTATTTAAATAAATATATTAAGTTAATAAGTTATTAATATTATTAATTAATAATTTATTGATAATTAGTAATATATTAATAATTTATTAATTCAATATGTACACAAGATTTGTGCAAATATTTTATGAGAAGATATTTTTATATGCATACAAATATAATATGTTATTTTTACATATAAAAATAAAAAATTAAAAAAAATAAATTTTACTAAACTTATTTATCACAAAAAATTATTATTTCTCTTAAACATTTTATGAATATATATAAATTAATATATTACATTTATATAAAAAAAAATTCTCTTTTATATGAAGCATGTAATGGCACTCCGATTTTATCCATTCATGAGAATTGATACCGCGTGTACGGGTCAATTGTTTGACTGTTGCTAGTCGTTGACTTAAATTTTTTGTGCTAAAAGTTCTACACCATGTCAGAAAGTGACCCAAATCGAGCAAGAAATAATAATATATTAGTAACATAATAATAATAAATGATGGCAAAACAAAATGAAATTACTAAAAATATGTTATCATAATTTAAGTGGTTCTTAATGAAGAAAACTTTAAGTAAAGTTCTTTAAATACTTTTGTGGTGTTTGTCTCCAATAAAAACATGATATGTGTTTTATTTTTTAGTTATTTAATTATTATTTTTAAAATTTTTATTAATGAATTATAAAAAATGTATACATGTCATATTTCTATTGAGAGACAATCTGTACAAATACCTAAGAATTTTACTTAAATTTTATCTGTTCTTAAACTGTCATATATCACTATTACATCTTAATTTTACAAACTAAAAAATTGATAATAATTGAACTATTTCATCCCAAGTAAACTAATTTATAACAAAAAAACTTTTATTTAATAATTGTGCATTTATCACGTGATAAGTTTTTTCTTTTATATATTTTTAAGTAAGTTGTATATGCTTTCTCTCCTCTAACTTTTTCTTTTTTGGTTGACTACCTCCCACTAAAAATTTATTCAACCAAAAAGAAAGAAAAGTTGCATAAGCTTTAATATAGTGATTGGACAGATTTAAAGAAAAGTTGCATAAATTTTAAAACTAAGATATTTGGTAATTTGTTTATTTTTTGATAATATTTAAGAAGACGTTTGGACATAGCGGACAACAGATTGCAGCATTCGAGCTCATCCCGAGACCCAAAGCTAATGTGGTAGACGAGTTTGACTCGAACACTCAATTCAGTTTCCTCTTTTTTTTTGTCTTATAAAAAAGACAAGAGGTGAACTCAATTGAGATAATATCTTCTTTTAAAAAAAAATAATTAATGGAATATACTAATAAAAAAAATGATTATCGATGAGAAAATTGAACTGATGAAGTTTCATGGATGCAGTTTGCCAATTGATATCAACGAAATATCAACAGCAAAAGCAACTTTTAGTGGACGCAACTTGTCGATTGATATCAATGACTCATCCATTGCAAAAAATTGAGCTGAAAAAACGTTTTGTTAATTGTGGGGTTTAACTTGCCAATTATCCTTGTTGATACAAATTGCATGACAATCCTAATCAAGCTTAACAGCTGGTAATGGTATTATACACATAATACTATAGGGAATGACGTGACCAAACAAAATTATTCATGTGGGATTTGTATTTCAACTTTCAAGTGGGTTAATTAACTCATAATTAAATAAGATCCCATGTTATATATGTAATAAAATTGTGGTTTATATTTTTCATGTCGGCTCCTCTCTCTGTTTAACCTTTTCTCAGCACCGACTTGCTCGAAGTTGCCAACCGTCGACTTGGTTCTCTGCACACAAACGCTACAAGTTTCAGCAATTTCAGACCTTAATTCACACTTTTGACCCATCACTTTTATTAAACCTAAGTCCATGCTTTGCTTCCCCAACTTGTTGGTATCAGGTTTTTGTTTTTTGTTTTAATTTTATTTTTTATAACTGAGCAAAGGGAAACTAATTAAGGGTGCGGGAGAATTTGTGGTGGGGGAACATATAAAAAGAAAACAAGTTAAGGAAACCAAAGAGAAAATAAAAAACGAAATTTTTAAACCGCTGGTATATTCCATTTATTTCAGATAGTTGTTCATTTAAACGCCGACTCACTCTTCAATGGCGGCTATAATAAATTTGAACCTTTCTATCATATATGTGTGAACTGTGAAGAGTTCAATTTTCATGTGTGCGTGTAAGAGTTGGTCTTTGAAGGGTTTTGCTTAGCATGCAAGAAAACAAGAGGTGAAGTCGGTTGATTACAAAGGTGGCGAATCATAGAGATAATAAGAAGCCAAACGAGGTTGACCACAGAGACTTGGGTGAAGAAGAGAGACACAAACATCACATGTTGTCAATGCTAATGATGTTTCCAGTTCCAGGTCTGAATAGGGAGAGGGAGATGGCTGCCATGGTCTCGGCTTTGACCCGCGTGGTCTGTGGAAACGTGCCTGATGGTGATTATATGGCTCTTCATCAGAATATACAACATAGAGGAGGTGGTGATGCTGATGCTTTTGCTGTCACAAGAAACATCCCTTCTGGTTCTGCTACACCATCTACCTCGTCTTCATCTTATGGTGGCACTTCTGCTCTCAAGAGAAGGAGGGAAGATGATACACCCCTTGGTGACTTCTCAATCTCACATGGTGCTTCATCCCCTGCTATTCCAACATGTAAGCACCAAATTGAATCTTCATAATCTAAACTCTTATTTATTTCTTTTTTTGGACACTATTTTTCTGTCTTGGATATGTTGATGGGTCCGTGCATGTTGAAATATATTAGGGAATAAAAAGAAAATGTCTTTTTTTATTTAATGTGTTCTTTTTCTTTTCTTTTTTAACTTTTTTTTGACATAGCTACGAAGAGTAGAAGGCTAGAACCATGAACTTAAGAAGAACACAACAATTCAAGGAGAAATTCTTACCTAAACCTAGAGCACCACAGTTGAGTGTATTATACTAATCAAGATTTAATATTTTTATAGATCTTTGTGAAATTAATTGTGTGAAACAAAGATCCATAAAAATATTAAGTCCTCATTAGTATGATGCACCCAACTTAGTATTCTAGGTTTAAACAAGAATTTTTCCGATTCAAGATTAGGGTACAAGTCCTACACACTTCTGAATATAATGTTAATGATGATAAAAAAAATGAGGTCTTTTATTTTTTTTATTTTTTTGAAGTCTCCAGCAGGGATATACATATAAAAGTGTTACATATAGCAACCAACCTATACTTCTGGTTCTATCTAAGTGAATTTTAAATTGAGAAGTGGAAACACAAACCTTTTTTTCATGTTGGATTCAATTCTATGCAATACAGTTGCACAACGTTCAAGCAACTGGACCAGCACCACAACTACAACAGAAACGAGCCAAATGGCAACAAATCCTGTATACGAATACAGAACAGACAATGAGAGAGAGCAAGAGCAACAACAACAACAACAGCAACAACCAAGGAGAAAATACAGAGGAGTGAGACAGAGGCCATGGGGCAAGTGGGCTGCAGAGATAAGAGACCCCTTCAGAGCTACAAGAGTGTGGTTAGGCACATTTGACACAGCAGAGGCAGCAGCCATAGCCTATGACCAAGCTTCTTTGCGTTTCAGAGGCAACAAGGCAAAACTCAACTTCCCTGAAAATGTTAGGCTCAGGCAACAACCTCTCAATCCACCACCCATCCACTTGAGCATTTCCAATTCCAATTCCAATTCCAATTCTTCTAGTGCCTTTGTGTCCATTCCATCAACCACTGAGCCAATACTTCACACTGAAGCTCTTCCGACTTTGCAGGCTACTTCAAGCAGTTTTTATGACTATTCCCAGTTTTCAGAATTTTCCATGAGCTTATATGATCATATGATTATGTCATCTAACATGGCTTCTCATCTTCAATCTTCTTCATCTCCATCAGCTTCTTATTCTTCTTCTGTGACTTCTCCGCAGACAGCTTCAATTCCATCTGTTTATTCTACCCAGCTGCCGGCTTGGTCTTCTGGTTATAGCTCCTCTCCCCCTGGATGATTTTGATCCCATTTATAACTATTACTTTGTAATATTTTCATTGTATATTCCTTTTTTTCTCTCTTTCTTTTTCCCTTATATTATTATTATTTGCACTTCCAAGATAAGCTTGTCAATCCATTCATGATTTTAAATGATGATGTTACTTTCACCTAAGGAGGCTCTATTAGACATTAATGGGAATAGAAAATGGAGATGTGGTGATCTAATAACCCCCACCATATAACCACAGTCCCCTTATAAACATGGATTTTGCTATTAGAAAATCGATTATTCGTTCGAGCTTGATCACCCTTGGATTAGAAAAAAAATTATTGAGATGCGTGAATTTGTAATGAAACTTCAACAAAAAAAAAAACATTTTTCATACGTTGTAAATGCCCAAATGTTTGTACTCTCAGGCTTTCCATAGCACGGCCTATAAACATGAATAATTATTAAGTAAACACAGTTTATTATAAATATTTAAATTATTATTTAATATGTATAAAATAATAAAAATTATTATAAAATTATATCAATATTTAATAATATTTTAATATATATTAAATAATAATTTAAATATCTAAATAATAACATAATAGATCGTAATTACCTAAAAATTTCTCCATAAACTTATGGAGAAACACTAGATAAACTATGCTCTGCTGGTTTTACTATGCGATGCTAGTTAAACTGTGCGATGGGACTATTATCCGAAATTATCTATTCATACTCTTAGCGGTAAATATCACAAAAGGTTTCGGGATAAACACTAAAATATACAAATTTCGTAGCTGTTCGTGTTCTAATCAAACGTAAATAGCAAGTAGTTAAAGTGCTAAGCCTCAGTTAAAAAAGGAAAGGAAAGAAAAAAGAAAAAAGAGATAAACAAACCCTAGCAGAAATTCCAGGGCGAGTTCAAGTAGTCCAAGAGTTTGACTGCAACGATCTTGAGGTTGAGTATTATGCGGATAATATATTCGATAATGCTCGACTATGTAAGCAACAATTAGTTCGGAACAAGATAATTCTCGGTTACTAAAAACACTCACGCTAAGACTTGCAACAAGTTACTTATTTAGGTTGAAAAAATAAACACATACACGTACAAACTTAGATAAGTTTCTCACAGATATAAATGAAGTACTTTGAACTGAGATTCTAAAACTTGAAGTACTTTTAATTTAATTCTCACCTGCGTCTGAGCCAAGCTACTCCAATCTTTTGCTTTGAAGCATCCTTCGCATTTATTAGACATCCTTCAAGCGAGGAAGCGAAAGGCACACTTAGGCTACACGTTCCCACTTGAGAGCTCAGTAGCGTGCAAAATACCAAAAAAAATAAAATAAATGTCGTGCAAGTAACTGACAGTCGTTGAAGCAAATAGCAATTGCCACAAAAGGCCATCGATTCATTATTATTCAAAGTTATGATAATTACGTTTATTATGAATAATTGAACAATCATATTTTGACCTTTGATCATAAAATTTAAATCCTTTGCCATAAAACATTTACATTAGATTTATTTCAATAATTATCTTTTACCCCAGCGGTACTCGAATCACCATTTACCACCAAGGTCATGCAAAATAGTTACCAAGCAGAGTTTCGTAGGGTCCGATTCCCATTCGTCTAGCCAGGAGCATGAAGCCCCGGACAAACTGAAAACAGAAAATCTTATGACAAATAGGTTTTTATTTCCGACTGTTATGAATAAATTAGGACTCACAGGTTCATGTGCTGCTGTCCACCCAAGACAAAGGCAGTTGCTTTGGGTATGTCTGGATTGAGGAGTTTGGTTGGGGAAATGAGGGATAATTTTCCATTTCTAAATTGAAAAAAATTAGAAAATGTGTATAAAAATGATTAAGTGATGATTAGAAAGTTACATGATAATCTCTAATTTAGAAAAAAAAAATCAAATAGGGAGAATGTTTACTTAAAATGAAAAATTATCCCACTTTCCTTCACATCCAAACTCCTTCATCTGAACAGAGTTAGGAAAAGTTTCTGTACTCATAATCTATGCTTTCATGCAGCTCTCAAATTATCGTGAAGGATAATAACATGACACATCCAAATTGCACAAGAAAATGAAATAGCCATAAAGGTACAAGGGAAAATGTAATGAGACAAAAGAATATAAATGAACAAGCACTCAATTTCTTGCCACTGCTACAAACAAGACCGTTTATGATCCTGTCAGATATCAGTGGTAAGGTATGTACCAGTAGTATACAACAAAGCTACTTTCAGTACTAAGAAGCATATATTTGGCTCTACCCTGAACGCATGAATGGCAAAATATTAAATGAAAAAAAGGTATCATCGTTTAATGCAAATCCTCACCAACCCTGATAAGGCAACTTCAGTCCAAAATCACATCTATATTGAGGTGCCCCTGCAATTACCATAAACAAGTATTATGATAAAATGGGAAATAGATACTTCAAACATGAAAAGTCATGATTCTACCATTTTCCATATATCACAAACATCCTTCCCTTGTCTCCAACTCCCTCTCAAAATAATGACGATAAGGAAATTTGAGAGAAGAGAGAGGAGGAAAAGGACAAAAGCTTTACCTGTGACCGTAATTGCTGATATGGACCTCGGCCTTAAACCTTCAAAGCAGCTTTATGCACCATGGTTTCCTTGTGTATTTGATGACAGCTCTTCTCCACAAGATCAAGCAGTTTCTCCAAGTTGGCTGCCCATGAGTTAAGAATGTCGTTGCTATCCTTTGCTGTTTGGAAACAAACTACTCCCATTGGCCTATCAATCTTAGCCACCAGTGCCTTAGACACAACCATATCTGAAAGATGCTTCTCAGCTTCCTGAATTGTATTAGGAGAATTAATAAGGATCTTCATACTAAAAGAAAAAAACATTTTGCACACTTCAAAAAATGCAAGTGAAGTAAATTCAGCTGCAACATCCATATTCACATGAAGCTCAACAAGAAACAACAAAATAACCAGCTTGAGATGGCAAGTGAACTAAAGCAGCATACCAACATAGATAAACCCAGCCAACCCCAATTCCCCCACTAGCTTCACTTTGCAAGAACATAGCCTTTCTTTATAACACTAGTATCCAGTGACTAACAGAACAATTTACCAAGGTACTACTTACAGCATATAATCAAAACTAACATTACAAACCTGTACACTGAGACACAAAAGCTCTGCAAGTCTCGTCAAAGTAATCCTTGTGTAGTATTTTGATACAACAAGAATATTCTGAAAGGTAATAAAAGTACTCCAGATTAACGCTCATATAAAGAAGTGGGAAATATAAGGCATATCCCAAAATACCAACCAACCAAATTGATGGGAGGGGAAGAAAGAAATATAATGGTGCCAGTTAATTACATGTTCAATTATTCTTTGCCTCAGGGGAAGAAAGAAATATAATGGTGCCAGTTAATTACATGTTCAATTATTCTTTGCCTCAGATCTTCTGCTGCTTTTTCACCCAAAGATTTCCCAGAGATCTTCTCATTCTCAAAGTCATTCTTATATGTATCCCACAAAGTTGTCCATTGGATGACCTCCATGGTGACCAGCTGTTTCAAAAGTAGCCTATGGCACAACATATAACAGGTACGCCGAATGACACGGAGATCATAAACAAAATATTTGAACATGAGCGGGAAGACATGTGATATCAGGGTAGTCTTATGATTGGAAATCATCCTCTGTAAAGATGAGATTAGAAATAACATTCAGATTCTTTCTTTTCAAGTTGGTATCAGGCTCCAGATCCTTGAGGGCTCATACCTCTAAATCCTTTGAGCAGCCTTCATTACTTTACCGTCGTCGCCGGTCAGTAGCCATTTCTGGTTCCCTTATTGTTGTCGGAAAATTTTTTCCGGTGAGGCCCCCTAACACACTTCTGCACGCGCCCTTCACGTGCGCGTTCACCATCGCTGCTGCGGCCACGCGCAACCTTTCCGGCCACCGTTTTCAACGCCGGTCACCCGACTTGGTCGTCGGCCTCTTCTCTTCCTGGTTCTCGGGCTATTTTGCTATAACTTTGGCTTATTTTTTGTGGCTTGAAAGCCCGTGCTCCTCCTCCGTTCTCGAGCAAGTTGTTGCCGTTTCTACCATTTACGCATAATGTCCGAAGATTATGAAAACATACTTAAAGTTTGGAATCTCAGACAGATTCTTATCCTCCAAGGTGGAATTAAGAAGGCTTGACTGCATTGGTTCATGTGGTGATAGAACCAAGTACCAACATATTTTCCTCAAGATCTATATGTAAAGATAATATTAAGAAAAACATAATGTCATATATCAATACAATCAGCAGTAACAGAGAAAGCAAATCAAATAAAGGAAAGCCTACCGGAATCCACTCTGCAGGGTTATCTTTAACAGATGGAATCTCATATATTGCAAATGTGCTTATCTAATAACCTCTTGTCCATTCATAAAATTACCCAAGACTTAAAACGTGCGGTGACATTTTTCCACTCCCATTGTGTTTTACAGGATCTTGCCAGCAAGAAAGTTACCCTGGATATTCCTCATGAAAGATAAGTCCAAGTTTTCCGACTGTTTGTAAACTTTACCATATGGTTCTAACACAATTTGGGAACCCGATTAAAAGATTGCGTTCAATTTCAAAATATCAGAGAGGAAAAATCGTTCATCTCCTTGAGGTTACCTAGCCTATTTTCCACTGTCCTGTTTTGGTCTTAGGGGAGGACGATTGTTGCAAAGAAGCGGTTGGGTTATCTACTCTATGCCTTGTTAGTCTGTATACTAAATTCATGACCGTCTTTGGATGTTTGTCGTTTTGTCACATGTTCATAGTTCCTCATGGGGAAAGTTAGATCCTCTTTTGCTTCAAATGTATCTTCATAGGTTATGCCTCAAACAAAAAGGATACAAATGTTATCACCCCGAACGACGTCGTGTCTATATCTCTAAGGATGTCACTTTTCATGAAACAGTCACAATTTTCACTAGTCCTCGTGCTTCGAATAATGGGAGAGGAATGTTATCTTGTAACAGATGGAATCTCATATATTGCCTTATAGCAACGGCAAATTTCAAGATAATTGTTGTTATGGGAATAATACCTTCAAACATAAACAGAAATCAGCATAAGACAATAAAGGTTTTAAGATCAGCAGCATGAAATAGGTATTTAAAAAATATAGAGCATGAAGCACTCATCTATATCATTCCACATTACTGAAAGTGATATAGAAGTACAGCACCAAATACAAAAGCAGTAGGGAATTCATTGGTACATAATACTCAACTAAGACAACTTCCCTACTTTCTTATAGCCACATGTCACAAACCCTTCCCCAAACACATACTCAAATAAAATCATTTTCAAAGACATAATTCAATATTTTCACCTTGCAACCTAGGCCCAAGATTATTAATGAGGAAACTCCTTGCAACCTAGGCCCAAGATTTTCACCTTGACAATGGTAGGATTTGAACATTTGACAGTGCACCTAATTGCAAATCACATGCTTGCCTCCACAACCCCTCGAGATTTTATCTTTTAAATTATTAGAGGAAAAACTATATATGGAAAAGTGTTATGAAGAAAGATATCATCATAAAATACAAGATACAAATGTTAGTAGCAACTAAATTTTTAATCATCTCCAAGTCTACCTATCCATAAATGAATTGCAAATTAGTACCCATCGAAAAAGTGAAGTGCTTTACATCCATTCTCTTCCCTTCATGGTTAAATATTTAGTAACAGGGCTGATTCAATCCTTCAACAAATTATTTTTCCTTCTAGACCATCAAACCGAGCAAAGACTAAAAAATAAATACTTGGCGACATTAGAGAAAGCCATGTACTCCAATCTGCTTTTTATCTATAGTCCTACAGAAACAAATCACCAGACTGGCCAACAAATTATAGTTCCTTAGATCTAGTTAGAAAGGACAAGACAGCAAGAATGAGATGCACATATATTCCCAAGTATATTTAAGCAAAACTGATCAAATGCAAGCAAGAAAGATAGAGAGAGAATGAACACATGCAGATACATATTGCAGATAGACAGTCATTGGCTACATATGTTTATTTATGGAGTTTATTATTAGCACTATGCCTTATTTCTTGGGCATCTCAAAAGCATGTATTGAACCCACTTGCAACATTGTTTGATTTTTTCATAATTCAAGCTGAGCCAGATGACAACAAAAGCATATCCTCAAATGTAACCAAAACAGAAAAGCACAAAAGTAGAATCATTTCAAGCATCTACTTGATGTTAAGTTTATATCAAATTAAATGGAAAGAGACATGAAATATACAAGGTTCAGCCACAATATTTGTAATCACATCAAGATAGAACAAGAAAAACAAGGCAACAGAAAGTAGGGAATTAGGGTTTCAATTACCGAATCATTAGTTCATAATAGATCTGCTTCAACTCCAGCAAAGATGGTATATCTGCGGGAGGCTCTTCAACAAGATTATCACCTTCTTTAGGCTTTTTCTTTTCCTTAGATGCATCAGCATCAAATACTCTAGGACTAATCTTTCTTGAGAGTATTTGTGCACGAACATAATCCTGGCGGTCTAGGCACAATCGAACCTACACAATTTATCATAGAAGATTCTCAAATCAGCAGCTGAATTGCAGCACAAGAAATTAATGGCCTACTACTGAGGTCATTGCTCAAAAAAAGAGAAGCATGTCTCGTACTTGCTCGAGAATGAATGCAATTTTCTCTGTTTTTGCCATGGCACCAAAAGTTTCCACCTGTTAAGATTACCCATTAATAAGTAAACTGAAAGCTAATTGTACAAATTAGCTACATAAAATCCATCACAATATGACAAATCTACACCGACCGCAATTTCTTGCATCAAATCAGCTGCTTCAGCTATAAGCCCTTGTTCTTCCTTTATCTTTGCAAGTTTCTTGATCAATCGAGCTCTCTCAATCTCAACATATATCTAACAAATGATACAGCATATGAAATATACATCTTATTAGATGGATAATGCTATATTTGAAGAATATAAAATGGAATGGAGAGTGCAAACATCATATGCTCACCTTCCCTGCAGATACACTGTTCAATGTTTTGATGAGTTCTATACGAGTTTCAACGTCTAGCGTCTCATCAATATATTGCATAGCCTGCTGGACCATTGCTGTTACAGCCTGTGAGCAAAGAATAGGCTTGTTAATAATGAACCACACCATGCTTCTTGTACCGTTTACAAGACAACTAGATAATATCTGAACTCCAACCAATGAAATTATAAGTTGTCAAATGCACATGTTTTGCAGATAGCTTACTCAAACATAACTCCAAACGGTAGGGAATAAACATTCTCATGGTCCTAGCACCATGATTGAACATAGCGAAATCAGTGAAGATCATAGAACCTTCAACCTATACTCTTTTAAATTGCGCATAAGTGCAATGTCCCATTGGTTGTCTAAACAAAATTTCCATCAATGATCAATCATTACACTAAATTACTAAAGATTTGTAAATACACAATTTTCATTCTAAATGAACAAACAATTTCCAATTTTTCAAAGCGAACCAAAACCGAGGGGCAGCAGCAACTAAAACCCTAAACCTCCTCAGCAAAACACACCTACACAGAGGTATTCACGTAACCTAATAGCTAAGAGGTTAAGCTGGTTAAAGCTGCGAGTACCTGCTTAAGCTGGCCGCGTCGTTTGGACAATAGGACAATCTGGTCATTGAGGGTTTTCCAGGCCCGCGCTTCAAAGCAGAGTTGCAAAATGTCGGTGACGGCCTTTCTGGTGCCGGCGACATCACCAGCAAGCCTCATCTGCTTCTCTACATTCAGTAATTGCTCTATCGCCGCGTCTAAATTCCCCGTATTCGCCTACAAAACAAATTCAGAAGAATCGTTAGTTCCGGTTACCGGAATTGTTAAATTTCGGTTCAAAAAGGAAAAACCTAAGCTAGATGTTATTAGCAGAGAGTGGTTGAAGAAAAAAAAAAGCAATTACTGTGCAAAATTTAAGAATGGAAGTGACAAAAGAAGTAGAACACGCATGCAGCATAATAGAAAGAGAGATCGCGAATGGCGTGGATCGATGAAATAAGTGAAAGTAAGCAGTGAAAGAGAGAGAGAGAGGAGAGGGAATAGTACCATGGTTGGGTTTGGGGTTGTGGGGGCGAGAGAGAGAGAGAGATATCCAGACGAGTCGCTGATGATTATTGAAAATTGAAAAAGGAAGGGAAAGTAAGAAGAAGAGTAGAAAAACTGATAGACGCTCTTTATATGATGCCAAGACCTAGGAATTGCCACGGGCCCAGCTACCCCCACCGCAGCCCAACCATTTCAATAGCCTGGGCTGGGCCGATCCGGCTCGATTCTTTTCCGTGGGTAGACTTGAAAATTTGTGTACAGCAGATTACAATTTTCCAGAAGAAACATGTGTATACATTTTTTCTAAAAAAAATATTTCGATAGGAAAAGAATATTTAAAAAATAATAAAAAGACAATCAATATTAACTCAACTCATAAAATCAAATTGTGTTGATTTAAAGGTTATTGGTATAATTTCTACTATTGATTTTTTATTTGTAAATTATTTATAAGTATCATTATAAATTTTCATTAAAACTTTGACTGAAATTAGCAATATTCCTATGTGCATGACTTGCTGCTAGTCATGGTGCACACCTACAATTTATTGTAATTTTTTTTCACTTACATCATGTACTATAAAAAATTGTTAGTTATCAATTTTTTTTCTTTTTTTGTTTTGGGATGGGGAATTGTAGCATTTCAAAGACAAAAGCTTTGTTTGGTATGCTTCAATGGAAGGGAAAATAAATTAAAATATCTCATAATTTGGTTCATCACTTATTTAGTAGTGATATAAACAAAGGAAATGGTGCTTTTTCTGTGGAGTCCACTAGATTTCATTATTTCTTTTTTGAGAAGATTTGGAAAAAAAAGAAGAAAGTTAAGTAAGCCATATGTATTTTTATTTATCTCAATATTATTAACATGAATTTTCATTCTTTTTCTTAATAAAACTAAATAAAAAAAGAGAAGCCTCTTATTTTTTTAATTCAATAATAACAAACAACAAAAATAATAACTGATTTACTTTTCTCTTTATTTCTTTTCTTTTCTTTTTTACTATATCCCTTCTTTCCTTATCTCTGCTGTTATGCCAGTCAAAGCCGAAGAGGTTAGGAGCCCAATACATGGCGGAGGAAACAAATAAAAGACTTCAACGACGACCATGCATAAACAATGGGCTAAAGAAATAAGGGCCCAATCATATCAAAAGCCCAATCTGAGCTATTCATACTTTGAAGTTCCCGGACCTGGTTAGAGTTTCACTGTCTCAGCCTCTCGCCTTCACTCTCTGTCCACTTCCATTTTCCGTCACGCACAAGTAGTAGGAGGAGGAGGAGGAACTGAAACTTCAAGGGTTCCACAAAAGAACCAAGTTTTTCCAAAAAAAATTTAACCTTTTTTAAATAATGAGAACTAAGGTTAGAATTTTTCTTACTCCCAGAAACCAGTGTTAAGCTTCATCTTTTGATTGAAGGGTTGCCCACTAAACCCAGCTTTATTTTACCGACTCATCCCTATTTCCGTAAGTGCTTCGTTTCTCAAAAGATTATTCCTTTCCATTCGCCACGCATAATATCTACCTGTTGATTCCATCGTTTCTAAACTTGCGTGTTCACGTGTTCTAATTAATTCAAGGTGAGAGTGAACCCAAATTGAAGTTGGTTCCTTCACATGACATGAGGTTGGACGAGAACTCAAGTTTAGCTATGATGGATCAAAGTCTCAAGCATGGATTTCCAACTTTGTATCATAATCATATGAATTGGACACTATCCTCTAGGATTCGAGTAGCAGTTGGTGGCCTTGTGGCCATAGTTGGTGTGATTTTGGCACTAAGGGATGGCAAAATGGCGATACCATTTAGCTTGCCATGGTCCTTTGGTAGAGATAGTAGCTTGGAGAAATCGCTCTTGGTTCCCGGGTTGCAAAATCTCCAGAACAATTGTTTCCTCAATGTTGTTTTGCAGGTGAGGTTTAAGAGAAGTCATCTGCTTGATGGGGTTTTAGTATAAGTACAAAACTTTAGTTCTGTTTTGTGGTTTCTTGTTTGTTCAATTGGCAAATAAATTTTGATATGTGTTGAGTGTTGTAGAAATGATATATTTCTTTGTTCCATGAATTGAGTTGAAATGAAAATGTTGCAGGCTCTCGCCAGCTGTTTTTGCTTTCAAAGTTTTCTTCATAGCGTGATTAGAGAATGTGGGACTGAGGACCTGGTTGAAAGCATGCCTCTTGCAGTTTCTTTGGTTACTTTATTAGAAGGTAGCACCTTATTATGTGTATTTCTGCAATTCTATTTCACTTATATAACCTTAATATGATGGAAGCTATTCTTTCTGTTTGGAATGGAGCTTAATTCTAAGTAACCTGAACACAACGCACTTTCTTTTCATTAGAAGCTTGCATCTGAATAATTTTTTTTTTTTAAATGTTCCGGTTATAAGCAAGGTCTCCTTCCTCCTTCCCAGTCCCCATTTTTTCCCTTGACATTTTACTTTGAATTCTTTGATGGAATGGAGTTCCCTTCAGGATTTGTGCTTAAAAAGATGATGATTGTTAGATGTTCTGTTGAGTTTCTTTGAAATTGATTTTCTGGAGCAAGACCTTTTTTTGCTTCAGTTTTGTTTCAAGCACTGGTGAATCACTGTGTTATAAGTTTACACTTTACAATAGAGTTTCAATGTTCTATATGTGCAGAGCTGAGTTCAGTTAGTGCAGAAAAGGTTATATTGAGCCCACGAAAGATGATGCATGCCATGTCCCATTACATTCCAAACTTTAATCTGACAAGTCAGCAGGTAGAGTTGTGTTTCTTTAATGATTTAACAACTAAATGATGATTTAGTTCTCTGTCTCATTCATGCTTAGTTTTTGTCCTTGTAGGATGCTGCTGAAGCATTTCTTCATCTGTTATGCTCTTTGAGAGAAGAATTTGGAGGTTGTTATGCTCCAAAGATGAGTTCTTTAGCAGACATTTTTGCTTCTAATAATAGAATTCTTACTCCAATACAGAGGGACTGGCAGAGTGAGCAGGAAAGATGGCAGCAACTCTTCCTTGGATCTTTTGATGGGATTCTTAGTAGCAGCTTAACCTGTCAAAGTTGTTCATCCCAGGTACATGAGGCTTTCCTCAATGCAATGCTATTAACTTTTTCCCCGTTAATTGCACATACACTGCATGTTCCTTGTTTGTAAGTGTAGACTGCCTTCACCAAAATCTGTAATTGATTTTACAATTCTGCATCTCTGGCTGAGGTGCAATTATGTTTGAAATCATTCTATAACTGGCCACTAGAAGGGCTATGGTTCAGAGAGATGTTTTTAATGACTTGCAGTTTTTATTCAATACCATTGCATTTGGAGGCAAAAGGTTGTAAGGTAATGTTAAGCCACTTGGAAGTTGGTAGAAATATTAGGATTGTGGTTATGAGATGGCATGGGTTGGGCTTTAAAAGCTCAGAAAAGACTCAATTTTGGTTCTGTTCTATGTTTGGTTTTTGATTTTTCTGGCATTTTATTGTTGACAACTTGACATGTTGAGAGATTTAATGGTGATATAAAGAATAAATCTTGAGGTCACAATGTTAGCTCACTAGCTCAAATTCTTAAGCTACTTTGACAAGATTCATTGCTGCCTTACTTCAAACATACAATCTGATAGGAACTGGATCAGAATATAGAGAAAAGGTACTGTATTTGTATATAATTCTCCCTCTGCTACTGGTATCACCCTCTGCTACTGGTATCAAGGAGATATCAGCATCAGTGGAGTGAAATTACAGAGAAGATGACTGAACAGAAAGAACAGAAAATACAAAGACAACCCAGACTTTTGAGAGGTCTAGTTCTCTCCCACCAATTCCTTTACTCACTGATTTCTTCCCTATTCTCTTTCCCTCCCTTCCCATATAACCCACGCTGCCTCCACTGCTTTCCCTCTCTTCTTCATGAGACCCATGCCATGTAGGATGTTAGTTACTCCCCTTGCTAGTCATTCTTACTTGGGGAGTTGATCATGTGCTGCTCATGTAACACTTCCTAACATACAACTTATTAATAGGTGGGTATCTAACTATCTGTCAAGCTTTTTTACCAAACTGTTATTGGTGAAAAAATTATTTATCAAAATGTCACTTTTTTTAAACTATTTATCAAAATGCCACTATTTTAAAACTATATACCAAACTGCCACCCTTTTGTCCAACATGTCATTTTTTAATAATTTATGATCCACATAGGATGCGCCAAACAAGGTGACGCATCCATGTGGATTACGCCAACACGGTAGGCGTAATCCACGTGGATGTGTCATCCTGTTTGGCGGCGCATCTTATGTGGACACGCCATCCTACATGGCGTAAAAACGCCATGTAGGATGATGTTTTTTAGTTAAAAATACCACCACATTTGGCATTTTTCACTTGGTAAAAATAAAATAAAATAAAATACTTATAGGACACTTAACCCGTTTCACGTGATTCTCACACTCCTCCCAAAGACATGCATTGCACATGCCTACTAGAGAGTGCACCATAACGTTGGAAGACATCAGTATCAATTAGCTTATTTATAGGCCAAGTGTTTGCCTCTGATCCGTAAAGTAGTCGATGTGGGACTTTGGTGTTGGCAAGGCAAAACAACTAAGTAAGGCAATAAGGTATCTTTGTTCGATGTGGGACTTTGGTGTTAGTAAGACAAAGTAACTAAGTAAGACAATAAGGTACCTTTGTTCGATGTGAGACTTTAATATGAAGGAAATCAACTTACATTGGTAGATTGATATTGAGCTTTGATTTGAGGGGCCTATACATATGCTTGGTTGATATTGATATTGAGCTTGGTCAATTTATATATTGAAGTTGAAGGATTGCCTCCTTACTCTTCTTAACTAGAGATGTTATGCATAAACGTATTGATGGATCAAAATAATATATTTAGTGATCTGGTTATTAATATGGGAATGTGAGTAATACGTTAACATCTGTGTGTGTACGCTTATACTTTGTATAATTTTTACTCTTATAGATTGTCTTGCGTTATCTTTTTTGTCCTGAATTAAAACAGATGAAAGGCAATCTTCAAGTTCAAAGCTCGCTCAAGAGAGTAAAGCAGGTTTTGGGGTTGCCTGGATTTGTGGTTTGGATGGTTATACTGATCTAGATGTTGCAAAAGGAGTCCTATTGTAAGTTGGTTTCCTTCACATTAAAGTCTCACATCGAACAAAAGTACTTTGTTGTCTTACTTAGTTGCTTTGCCTTGCTAACACTAAAGTCCCACATCGAACAAAAGTACTTTATTGCCTTAATTGTTTTGTCTTGCTAACACCAAAGTCCCACATCGACTACTTTACAGATCAGAAACAAACACTTGGCCTATAAATAAGTTAATTGATACTGATGTCTTTCAATGTTATGGTGCACTCTCTATTAGGCATGTGAAATGCATGTGTCTTTGGAAGGAGTGCGAGAAAACTACGTGAAATGAGTTAAGTGTCCTATAAGTATTTTTTTTTTGTCCACATGGAAAATGCCAAATGTTTTAGCCTTTTTAACTAAAAAACGTCATCTTACATGACGTATCCACGTAAAAAAAATGCCATGTAGGATGGCGTGTCCATGTAGGATGCGCCAAACAAGGTGGCGCATCCACGTGGATTATGCCTACCATGTTGGCGTAATCCACATGGATGCGCCACCCTGTTTGACGCATCTTATATGGATTAGAAATTATTAAAAAGTGTCATGTTGGACAAAAGGGTGACAGTTTAGTATATAGTTTCAAGAAAGTGGTATTTTGGTAAATAATTTAAAAAAAGTAGCATTTTGATAAATAGTTTTTCCACCAATGGCAATTTGGCAAAAAAGCCCTATTTGTCACAATACAAGTTACTAATGACCTGATAATCTACTTTGTGATTGGTCTAGGCCTGTAGCCTCTGTGTGAGGGATCCGTTTTAATAGCTTTTCTCTTATCATGACAGGCTGGAGATTGCATAATTAGTTGTTTATAACTATTAGCTTTAAATAAATATTTATTTTGTTTTTAAAGATAACAGTCATCTATCTTTATTTTTAATGTAATTGTGATCATGTTTCTTTTATCCAATATGCTATTATTTCTTTTTAGCTTAATTATTGTTCATTTTGCAGATCTCAATTAATTTTGAACTTTTTGATTGTTTGCCTCTTTCTCCGGTGCTTAGTGCTGGTTCCACCATTGTAAGTTTAAACATTATTGTCAATTATTTTGTACTTTCAAATTTTTTTCTTTTTTTGGGGTACATACTTTAAGTGTTATTTCTTTGATAACTGAAGTGCTGCATGTCTCTTATAGCTCCCTTATTATTTGATGTCACGTTACAGAGAGTTCGTTGTACACTGGTGGATTGCCTGAAGCAGTTCATTGTTGCTGAACATGTTGAGAACTATCGCTGTAGCCACTGTTGGCATAATTCTGCAATAAAGTATCTTTCCGTAATGGAAGGAAATGAGGTCATCCCTGCGCGAATCTTTTATTTATTTAGAGATAGATAAAGGCAGCTGAGGGATGGATAAATGTTGGTTGCTGAATCATGCAATTGACTGCTCTTTATGCTGTCAAGTGTCAATATGTGATTTTTGTGCCTTTGTTACTCAGGTAGAACTTGAAAAGCTAAGGAGATGTTCTGACCAAGAATTATGTGACTGCCGAAAAATGTACAATCTTGAAAAGCTACCTTGGTCAAATAGGTTTTCACATACTCTGAAGCAGCTAAGTATTGCTCGGTGTCCAAGGGTATGCATACTTAATCTTCTTCCTGCACTCTCTGTTAGAGACTAGAATGCATTCCTTGTTCAACTAGACATCTTGTATTGTTGGTAAGATTGGACCCATATTTGCTATTCTTTGGTGGTTGTGACAATCCAGTATGTATTTAGCATGAAGCCTATTGTTAAATGAACTTTCTGGGGCTTTTTGGCTTCATTTCAGCAAGATATTTCTTGATCTTATAAATTCAATTGGAATTTGCAGTGATATCACTACCAGGGGAAGGGGCAATAGTGATACCCAATTACTTAGATTAGAGTACTTCTAGGTTCTCGTTGCTATGCTTAGGTTTTTATGATTAATGATAAAATTAGCTTCTTGTTTCTCCCTCATTTGTTCAATTGTGTCTTTTATTGAATGAGGGGGGGGGGGGGGGGAGAAAACAAAAAACCTTGCCTTTAGGTGTTTTTCCTTCATTGGTGTTTAAAATGGGAATTTGGTATACGAACTGTGTGTTCTGGCATCTCTAATTTTCTCAAGACTCTGTTCTCTTGTAGTTCAATCTCTGAATTAATTGAAATGTTTGGTTGTCTGGTTACAGATTTTATGCATCCAGTTGAAAAGAGTTCATATGAATGAATTTGGAGAACCAGTCAAACTGCAGGTACTTGAATCTCTAACAGATTGGATCCTCAATACCTTAATGCCTGAATTTTCTGTTATATCCCCTCCCCCAGTCCCCCTTTTTGAGAAACTCCGAATAACCTAATGCTCATTAGATTGTGCTTTTAAAGGGTTGGACATAAACTTTTGACTATTATTTTAGGTCTGCAGAGCTTTTACTAGAGAATTTAATAACAGAGTAACAGATGAATATTCATTAAATTTCACTGAAGAATTTTTGCCATGACGATGGTATTGCAGGGCCATATTTCTTTTCCATTGATTTTAGATGTGTTGCCATTCATGACAACTAGGCTGGGAGTAAAGATACAGAATGTAGATGTACAAAGACTGCCATTACATCTACAGTATGGCGGAGGAAGCACTCTGCCAAACCATCATAAGCTGCAATCTGAGAGAAGAATGTTGAAATTCAGTGGAATTTATGGAGCAGCGAGAGAACAGAACAATTCAGATGATCTTCTTGATTATGGAATTGTCTCCTCTACAAATGGACAGGCACTTCTTAATAACACCCTGTTTCACTGCTCCGAAGGCTCTTCAGAAAGCATTCAGCCAGACATGCATATGCAACCCATTGACAAGGTTGGTCCAATTTTATTTTATTTTATTTTTATAATTTTGATGCATTTACTTCACTTATTGCAATAATAATGTATAATATTCCCCTTCAAAGAAGCTTCATGTGTCTGTCTGTCAGACTCCAAATTATTTGTCAAGCATAAACTATACTTTTCTTTCCTCTAGGTAATTTCTCTCATGCCATGATCCAAAATGAAAATTTTCATCACAAACCAATTTTCTGTAGATTGTGCTCAAACCACACTCAAAAGCTTTGTACTAATTATAGTTCCAAATAAAAAAATGCATTGTACTAATTAGGAGGATAATGCTACTATCTAAAAATTGGTCTATTGGACCTTTGGGCCTTGATATATCCTTTTTGTTCTCCTTTGCCCCATACTACTTGTGATGCTTGTAGAATCTGAAATTCATTAAATGAAAATGTATGTTCTTCTGGAATAATCTTAAAATGGAAGGAAAATTAATAGCTCAATGACTTGGTAGCTGTGGTGCTTTTCAACTTCACTATTTTGTGCTTTATGTAGGTGGATGTTTCTTGTAATTCAATTTCTCAAGAAACATGTTTGTATCAACTTGTTTCTGTTGTGGAACACTTCGGAAAAGCTGGAAGTGGGCATTATACTGTTTACAGATGTGTGAGAGTGGAGTCCTCAGAAGATGTCTCTGATGATTACTTCAATCAAACTCCAATGCGCTGGTTCTGTGTTTCGGATTCTCAAGTGCATGCTGTTTCTGAGGAAGATGTTCTTTCCACTGAGGCCAGCATGCTCTTCTATGAGAGAATTCCAAAGAACTGAAAAAAAAAATGTTGTTTTGGGGAAGTTCTGGGTTCAGGAAGTGCAGCGGTTTACATGTTCAGAGTCGCTGGAGTCTATGGTGTGGCGTTTAACTCACCCAGGAGCGGTATAAGGACACCAGGAAGTTGTTCCAAATCGCTAGACATGATTCAATTCCTTAAAAAATGGAAAGTTGCGTTTGAACTTTTGAGGAGTGTAATTACAATGAGGGAATAAATGACCCACTTGGTTGGAATGGTTATTCGATTCTTTTTGGTTATTCATTTTGAACTGAATGATTACTCAGACTGGTTGTTCACTTATTTGTTCCCTTATTGTAGTTACGCCCATCAAAAGCTCTTTAAATGTAGGTGTCCCAGAAAAACTGAATATCTCAACAGCTACAGTTGCAGCGGAAAGCATAAGCATATGTTACTACTTGAACATGGAATTGACTGAGCCTTGCGCATGGGAATGTGGTTTTGGTATTGGAGTAATAGTTGTTCTTACTGTTCACAGAAAATTTAAGTGGTACTGAACCTCTATGACCAATTGCTACATAACTGCGATGCCATTCAATTTTCACTGAAATTATTGAATGTTATGAGTGCGCAAGGCAATTTGCTGAAAGTAGAATAGAGCTAGTGCATAAGTATCATATCTGGTACTTTCTTCGTAGGTTTCAATCCGAAGTACTAAACTAACAATAGGCCATTCAGTTATGAACGCTAATTTATAGCTGCTGAAGTCTGTTACCTGTGATAGTTGAATGCACCATTTACTGTTTATCCTCAAATCCAAAGCGAATTGCATTTTAAATTTAATTGAATAAAAAAGGATTCGGCGGTTTTTTCTTTTCGGTAAATAAGATTTGGCAGCCTTTGGTTTTTTTTTTTTTTGGTAAATAGGATTTGGCGGTTTTATTATGGCAAAAAGTCACTTTAGAGATACAGCAGTTTCATTTATGACCGACGCCAGTGTTGAAATTTCACGTTTAATATATGATCATTTCAATAAATTTTGAGTAATCCATATGTACGTATATATACTATTCTTAATTTGGTCGGTTTGGAATTGAATAAAACGTGACCTTAAAGAATTCTACACGGATAAAATGGATAAAAGAATATTTTATAATTCAGCTTATGCATGTAAGCTTTATTTTTTTTAAATAATAAATATTTTCACTTATAGGCTTGAATCTATAGCTAATTAAAGGCCGTAGCGCTCTCAATAAAGAACTGAATTTGTAAGGAACTTCAACGTTAGCTGTTTTACATTACACATATTAAAGGCCAATAGAGGTTAGCTCAATTTGTTGAAAAAATTCGCATAAGATTTTGCATTTTTATATGCGGGAGTTCAAATCTCCCTTCCACTAATAGTCATGCCTGATAGTTATCATTTTCCATAGAAATCTCTTGGCATCGGCTAGTTGAGTAGCCTCCTTTTAGGGGGGGGGGGGGGGGGGGGAGGTGAATCATAAGGTAATATTCTAAGTGGGCCTTTGTTATTCCTTTGAGATCTCATTTCCAGGCATGTCAATGGTATTCTAACCTATAGTTTTGGAATAACTTTATTATCATTCTTCTTCTTCATTAAAGAAAGATTACACATATTAACCTCTTTATAGACACATATGAATGTGCCGTAGTGCCATATAATTAGAAGAGGTTTCTTTTATATAAAAGAAATTTCATAATTTTTTTTAATCAAAACATACTTTCTAAATTAATAAAAAGTAACCAAAAATTGAATAATTTTGTAATTACTATAAAAGTGGAGGAAACACTACATACATGGAAAATAATTTTAATTTTAAGTTTCTGCAACTTACATCACCCTTTTGTTATCTGCAAAAAGATATATATATATATATATATATATATATATATATATATAGTGAAATATTATGAAGGGTATTCCCTTTATACTTGAATAGATACAAACTTCAATTTGTTTTGATTTTCATAAATCACATGCAATTATTTTGCACACAAAAAACATGATATATGAACAGAAGACAAATAAAATCTCAAGAAAAGATACTTGTCAAATCATGTGAAGTGTTTTTACAATTTGGATATTTTTAACATGTTATAGTCGGACCAAAATGTTACTGAATAGCTTGTATCAAAGTATGTAAAGTGTGTGTAAATATCAGTTTTTACAAGTATTATTATTCTAAAATTTCAATAGATATCTCGTAGAGCACACATGCATATGGCTCGGTCCCGAGTTTTATATTTTGCTATCTTTAATATATAATCCTTAACCTATTCTTTCGTGTAGAAAAGACAGAGAGAGATTTTATATATTAACCTGCAGTATTCTAGATAATTACAATGGTAAACAATAGCAAGCCTTGTCCATTGAGTATATTAATATAACTTCCATTGTTCCTAGTATAAAATTAATTGTAGCAAAAAATTGCAAACAATTCAATTGTGAATCGGTGGCTTCCTTCTGGCTGGAGTGTAATCCATTGAGAACACTTCACCGCCCGCATTACTCTCCTCTTCTTTTGGCTTAAATATGTCATTATGCGCTTTCTTATTATGAGCTGTATTGGCATCCCTAGTGGCTGTATCGCTTCCTTCTTTCAGTGCTTGTGCTGCATATAAAAAACATGTAAAAAACAAATTAATAAAATTGATAAAATAAAATTATTTACTAAAAAAAAGGGAATATCATCGAGTCTTCTCAATCCAATGTTTGATCTATAATAAAATACCTCTAGCTTGTATGGAGATGAAGCAGAGAATGAAGAAAACCACAAGTTGAATGCGCTTGTTTTGTACAACAGCTATCATCATAAAATAATTATTAGACTTGTGCTCTATAACAAGATCTTGATCTGAATATACCATATACACGTTCATTTCATACCTTTATATAGACACAAATTATTAGCAGCCACTTGTTAGGAAGATTATTGGGTAAGCATAGACAGGATAAGGTACTTTTAAAATAAATTTATATATAAACTAAGAAAATAAGAGTATATTTATTTTTAAATTATTTAATAAATTAATATGATAATATATTTTAAATTAAATCGATAATTAATATACCCTTAATTATTCATTTAAAATTAACTTTTTATGCATAGAACATACCATATTGGTAGTTTGAACGTGAGCGTGATAATGGTCTACGAGGGTCAACATCACTGTCTGCTGCTGTCTGGCTTAAAATAGACGGCAATGTGCTTTTGGGGAAAGGATTAAACAAGAAAACTAGAAATCCACGACCTCCATAAATGTCAACCTCTACTATATCTATACGTGTATCTGGGCCATCTCAGTTTCCCTTTTATCGTCAACTGCTTCCCATACATTATATTAATAATGTCCCCAACTGTTCCGTATGCATACTAGTTAGTGATAACTTTTATCCCTCTAAATTTAGAACAAAGGAACTCATCCTTTCAACTCATTCTGTCACCGACGAGAAACTCCCATAGGACTGTCTCTTGTCTTTGGATTCAATAAGCAGATTTAAGCACATCAAGAAGCGTCACAGTTCGATTTGACTCTGATGCTACCTGAACTTGCCAAAATAAGATGCTGGCTCACAATCAACAATCTCCCTACCAGCATCTGTCTCTGTCAATCCATATTCTGTGCTTTTTTAAGAATCGAACTCATGATCTTATCTCTGATACCACTTGTTAGATCGAGCGCCTACGACTAACAAGTGCTAAGCTCGACCCTGCCTGAACCTTACCAAGATAGGATGTTGGCCCACAATTAATACCATTGAAACTTCAATTATGTCCAGCTTTACTTATAATCCTTTGGCCAAGCAACAACATAAAAAGATTCCATGTATGCAGATCTTAAATAACACTTAAGAGCAATAGATGATCAAACTCTAGCTGCAGAGTCCTTTTGATTTCTCAAACTCATCTATTTTCCTTAATTTTGTGTACTAGTCCTTGCCATTTTGAGTTACGTTAAGTAACAAAATACTGGCTAGTTGGAAAAGCCACCCACCTCTTAACCACCAGTCCACCAAGTAATAACATCCATGATTCGTGTCGATATCCAACTAAAATTTGATTGAGGAAATGTCTATGGCTGGGTCATTAAATTTGTGCCGGAATATACAGACAAAATAATACCTTCAAGCATGCAAGATTGTTGCATATCTCAGGCCTGCAACCTGTTTACTCTGCCATTTTGAAGCATCTTACCTCACATTGTCAAGTTCTCATTTACAATGTGAAAAGATAAAGTAAAACATTAGTGTTATGCCCACCTGCCACGTATATTATTTTTGGCCTTCAAATATCAACAATTTCCCCTTCTTTTTATTGATTAAATATTATACACTTACACATATATATATATAGATATTCATCAACTACTATCACAATTTGATTAATGTTGTATGCACATATTACTTCACATTTATACAATTTTTAACATTTAATTATAGTTTATTTTAATTTATTTTTTACACATTTATATTCTGATTTTATTATCTCATCGTGATGTGAGATAGTGTGAGGCTTAGTGATGTGTTACAAGCATCATTATTTTGATTTTCTTGGCATTGTAACCCTTGATTAGGACTCTAGAGTGAGAAAAAAGCATCACATTTTTTAAGTATGTATTTTTCAACGTAGGACTTGTTAACGAACAGATAAAGCTTCAACTTTCTGCATTATTTGAGAGCTAGTAGCAATCATTCAATTGCTTTGGTGTTTAAGATGATGCCAAGCATGATTTTACTATGTAGCACTGTATTGCTTTGTCATGTATAATGGTTGCTTTGTTTGCTCTGCTTGTTTTCTTCCCCTCGAGTTAGATTGCATACGTAGGAGATTTGATTAATTAATCATGGAGGATGGCAGGAATTAATGAATGGAGGGAGAAAACCCGACACTGGTGAGACTACGATCATTTTCAGATAAGACAATGGACAATGTTTTTCTTGTTTGGTAGTAAGACAATAGACAGTGTTCGTATAGATCACATGGGAAGAGTCCGTTGATCATTTACTCGGTAGGCCTGCTTTGTCCCTTACATATTACGCATGGACCAAACATGATTTGGAGGGAGGGCTATTAAAGGCCATGATAGACACGGTAATGATAGAGAGAATGAAATAAGCAACCAAGTAGGCTAAGACTAAGCTATACAGCATATCTAGGATTCACTAGCATTCACTAATCACTGGCTGTGGCCAAAACTATTATCAGAAAGTCAGAATTTGCCGAGCGTGATTCGATTTTGAAATTAAACAATTTTTAAAGGAGACTTTGTACTATTTGAATTTACATTCTTAGTATCTTTCTTCGATTTCTAACTAACGTGATTACTGTAAGTCTACTTAGGAGAAGTGAAAATAAATGAGTAAAAATTAAAATTCATACATATTAATACAAAAGTTGGTTATACGGTATTGATAACAGATTTAAAAAAAAAAATACTAAATAGCCAAAAAAAATTTACCAAAATATTTGATAAAATGATTTAGCATACTTATTGACTCTTGAATAAGGATTTGGATCCTCTAAAATAATTTATGAGTAAGTAAGCATCTATCAATCATTGATTGATAGATGAGTCTATCAATCAATGGTTAATAAATACTTGCTCATAAATTACTTTAAAAGATCCTCCTCCCTTGAATAGATATGTGATCTCCAACTTTATTACATTCAACAATCATCATTAAATCTATCTTAAGTTTGTCAAAATTATAACTATTTTTTTTAATGTATAGTATTACTCTTGATTTTATTTACATTTATACTTAAAATCATTAAGTGTCTCACTGAATCATTTATGTTAAAAATGAAGTTAATTTTATTGATAAATGCCTAATTCAATTAACAATGTGGTAAATTATAATGCAGTTAATTAATATAAAATTAGATTTGGTTAATTCAAATTAAATAAGTTAAAAGTGATGTCAATATCACTTTTGACTAGAAGTGAGTATACATGTTGACCCAGTACACAATGGATCACAGCTAGGTGGATCGGAGTGGGCCAACCTGCAAAATAAATGGATCAGCATTTTATTAGTTCGCCTCCACCCCGCATTAGACCGTAGACCTTGTAGATTAGTCTGCGGCCTGCACTCTTTCTCTTTTTTTGTTTGCCTTTTAAATAGCACAAAATAGAAAATAATACCCATTTTTTTAAGATGTAGTTTAGAAAAAAAAATTAAAATATAACTTTCCTATTAAATTCAACTAAAAAAATGTATTTTTTCGTGAAATAATACAATACAAGTTATGACTATTATGCAACAAATTAAAATATGTCATATACTTATTTTCATCAATCATCATATTAAACTAAATTAATTAGAAATTTTAAAGATTTTTTAATTTAGTTGGGCCAGTAGATATTGGCCTAATTATCAAGTCTTAAAAACAAAATTAATCAGACCTGCAGTGCAGACTGGTCTGCAAGTCCGCAGACCAAAACTCATTTAACCACGAGTTGAAACGAATCTAGCCAATAAACTCACATCTAAACTGATCAACATTTTCACTGATCCTAATTCGCGCATACCGCGAGTTATGTGAACCAATCCGCGAGCTTGAGCCCATATACCAACCTCTACTTTTGATCCAATTGTATTGTTGAATCATCCTCACAATATAACGACTCTGTATATTCTAACTACATCCCTCTCATTCTTACTCTTATTTTTTATTCCTCTTATTTTCATACTACCAAAGGCATTTTTATTAGAATATAGCTCTCTTTTTTTATTTATCGTTCTACTGGACTTTTTTAATTATGTACCAAAATGTGTTTATTGTAAAAGTAGTTTAGAAGTCACCATGAGTTATGGCGGCTTCTGATTTGTATAATTCTTTTTGTAAGTAAGTAGTTTAGAAGTCATCATGGGTGATGGCGGCTTCTAACTTGTATAATTCTTTTTTTTAGAAAGTAATTCAAAAGTTGTCATGAGTGATAGCGGCTTTTGACTTATATAATTCTTTTTTTTTAGTAAGTTGTTCAGAAGTCGCCATCACCCGCCATGGGTGATGGCGACTTCTGACGTTTGTAATTTTATTTTATTTTAGTAAGTAGTTCATAAGTCACCATGGGTAATGATGACTTCTGACTTGTGTAATTTTTTTAGTAAGTAGTTCAGAAGCTGCCATGGGTGATGGCGGCTTCTGACTTGTGTAATTTTTTTTAGTAAGTAATTCAGAAGCCGCCATGGGTGATGGCAGCTTCTTACTTTTGTAAATTTATTTTTTTTAGTAAGTAGTTCAGAAGCCGACATGGGTGATGACTGTTTTCAAACATTATATTTATAAAAAAAACAAAATGCTCATAGAAATCGTTGTTGTTCATGACTATTTTGTAGAAGATAAAATTAAAAAGAAAAGAATCTACTAAGAACACTTTTGACGACATCCTGAAGGGTAGGAATCAAATTCATTGTTGACTGAGTATACTGAAAAGAAGGAATCAGATTCCTTCTTGAAATACAAGATCTTTTTACTCCTTGGGAGATAAATAGATGAAACCATTGAAAGTATCTTCCTACTTCCTTATTCATCTACTTCCTCATTTATTCACTTCTCGCTTCTGCATTTTCTTGGTTCTTCTACTTCCACATTATTGTTTGTTGGCTTTAAGTGTTAGTGAAGAATATTCTTGATATTTTGTTTGAATCAGATTTGCAGGATAAGAGCCACTTAGGTATGTTGTATTTTAATATGAGCATTATTACTATATCTATTTTGTTTAAATAAATTTATATGTTAAGAGTTTAGAGGTATGTCTATTTTGTTTCTAGTGTCACTGAACATTCTTGCTATTTGGTTTGTTATTTTACAATCCATATACATGATTTTGGTTTTCTTGTTTACAGTTAGTTATGCAATAGCAACAAATTTGTCGTATGTCTCTATTTTAATGGACACATTTGCACTAATGATGAAGGTGTGAGTGTGTGACCTTTGAATGCGAATGTTCTAAAAGCTTTAGTGTTTATAAAGACATCACATTAGAGGAACTCAAGGTGAAATTTCATACAAAAATGAAAGTTGGAAATAGAAAAATAATATCAGAGATTAAGTATAGGTTTCCTATATCTATTGGTCAAGGATGTGTCCGGTATAGGGCTTTTCCACTTGAAGATGATGATGATGTGAGGTGCAGGTTTGATGCTCATGAGCAATTTCTGAATATTGGTGTAATTGAGTTACATGCTGACCTAGAGGACGTTGATGTTGATTCTGGGCCTTCAAATGTTCTTAGTCATCAGTGTGATGAACCATACAGACCAGATATCTCAATTATGACAGACTCTCCAATTAGAGGCATTGAAATAGATGTTGGAAGATAAACTTCATTTGCTGTTGATCCAGATTCGTCATCTAGAGCCCATGGTAAATATGTTGGCAACTTTAGTGAGCATGAAGAGTATGTTGAATTAGGCAACAATGATGACAGTGATGATTCTGACAGGGATGCCACCAATGATACTAGTACTTTTCATTTGTCATCTAGTGGAGGAGGTAGTGGTGTTCTTCCACCGTATGTGCCCGCATCCCATATGGACATCGTTGATTTGGAGGCGATGCATATACCCGAATTTCCTGAATATACTCATACATTAGGATTGGGAAGACATATGAGATTGGATCTATCTAATGCTGATTTCTATGTTGGGATGCAATTTCTAATGAAAGAGGTCGTGCTTTCAACTATAAAGTATTATAGCATCAGAAACTCTGTGGATTACAAAGTGATAGAGTCTGAGCCAACCAAATATCATGGTAATTGCAAAATGTATGGGCAATGGTGAAATTGGAGCATAAGGGTAACATTTATGAAGAAGAAACATGTATAGGAGATTAGAAAATATAATGGCCCTCATACTTGCACAACTGGAAGGATTTCACAGGATCATTGCAAATTAGATTCTGATATGATTTGTTCATGCATTATGTCATTGGTTCAAGCAAATCCAGCAATCATCATTTCAATTTTGATCGTTGAGATACGAATCCGATTTGGATACATAACTTCTTATAGGTAGAGGTGGCAAAACGGATTCAACCCGCTGGGTTAACCCACCAACCCGCCATTTTTTGGCGGGTTTAGTTCAAGTTTTCAACCCACTTTCATTTTCCAACCCGCATAACCCGCGGTTAAGCGAAGGCAGGCGGGTTGACCTTGGGTTGAGTTTTTTTTTAAAGTATTATAAATGAGTCTTTTTATTTGTGTTTATGATATTTTTATGGGTATGATACTAATTTTATTTTGTTTCTTTATTTTTTAGTCTTTATAAATTATAAATTTTCTATTTTTTATATTTTTGTGGATTTTTTTGTTTTTTATACATTTTTTTATTTTTTAGGTGGGTTAGGCGAGTTGATCCGCCAACCCACCTACTTTTTTCTCATTTTCTCATTTATGCAGTCAACCCGCCAACCCGCCAACCTGCCAATCCATCCTAAAACGGGGTGGGTTGGCTCTTCCAACCCATTTTCTAAAATGGGCTAACCCGCCCCGCCCCACATTTTAGTGAGTAGGAGGTGGGGCAGGGCGGGTTGGGCGTTCTGCCACCTCTACTTATAGGAAAGCATGGAAAGCAAAGCAAAAGGCAATTGTTCAAGTGTTTGGTGATTGGGATAAATTATAAAATGATTTGCCTAAATGGTTGGGTGCAATGCAACATTTTGTTCCTGGTACAATTGTGGAGTTACAAACGATACCTGCATATGAAGGTGCTCGACTAGTGAAAGGTAAGCGAATATTCCATCGACTATTTTGGACATTCAAGTCTTGCATTAATGGGTTTTCTTATTGTAAACCTATTTTGCAAATAAATGGTATATTCTTATATGAAAAATACAAAGGAACATTATTGTCGGCTATTGCATAAGATGGAAATCAAAACATACTACCAATTACCTTTGCCATTGTGGAGGGTGAGTTGATATAGTGAAGATAGAATTGTTGAACTTGAAGGTAGGGATAGGAGGTGGGCATCTAACCTAGTTGTTGGTGGCGAGGGTTGGTAACACCCCTCAACATTTTCCCCAGGGTGACTGATTCAATAACGGTGACTGGATGATAATACATGATCACGTTCGGGTGTAGGATGACTAAATGACATTCTAGGTGCTGTGAAATCATTGACATGTGATAGGTCAGGTTGACGCGTCCTCCCACTAACTCCACGTTGTCGGCTAGGTCTAGGGAGTTCCATGTCAAGTGTAGGAGGGGCTGGATTCAGATTTCGTTGGGGAAATAGCCTACTCCTAACATCCTCAAATTCCGATGGTGGACAAACAAAAGGTCGACCATTATATACCAGTTTATGTAATCATTAGATGGTATGAAATTATTACCAAGAATGGGATAACCTTGAGGAATTTGGTGAGAACGTATATCCCACCATTTAATCTATTCTTTATGCTTGGTGGGCCAGAATTCATCATGATGCCCACGCATATCAATCTTGTGAACAGCGTCAAGGTTCACTGGTTGTTGTGGAATTGGTTGTTGCATCCCAAACTGCCGCATAACCCTATCGGTGTGGTGCCACTCCACAACTACAAAACATATCAGTGCTGTATTTGCATTCCATACATGACAATGCTCAAAGGCCTCTGATGGGAGGCATGCTTGAATTTCATTTGAAGAATACGACATCCACACAAACTGCAAATAATTATTAAAATTATTAGTGTGTCTATTTATGGGTTAAATACATAAATACTTTAATTAAAATATGAGAATATTTACCTTATCATATACTAGTCGATCCAATCATAATCTAATGCTTTCAAGGTCTGAGGGGATACCAGTATGATCCTTACGAGTGCTCCATCTTTTCAAATGCATATAAAATCTTCATATACACATAAAAAAGTATAAGTTGATCATTTGATAGCTACATAGAATGCAGTTATTTGTGCCCTATCCTTGTGCTAGAATGAATGCTATGTCCTTGTTTAAATGCATATTTGGAGGGTTTTGTGCTTATATTTGTCATATTCGGAATTTAAGCCTTTCTGATATATTATTATGCAAAACTGAGCTTTAATGATTATGGATTGAGTAGATTTATATATGTTATTGATTTGGTGTTTTCTCTATGATAGGAGGGTCTCCAAACAAGGTTAAATATGGAGCAATTGAGCTTAAAGAGGAAGAGGAAGCCAAATTGGCATTCCAACAAGCAACGTCGCGGCCAAGGCGCGTAGACAACATGCATGCAAAGAAAGAGGATTTTCACCTGGTCATACTTGGACCCGGGCAAGAGCGTCGCGGCGTGAGGAAGTGAACGTTGCGGCGGTACATAGACCGACCCATTGTGCGCCGCCCATGCGAATATGTGGCGCCACAAGCGAGCGTGGAGGCGGTTGCGAGCCTATAAATAGATTTTTATACATTTTTCTCAAAAAACCTCTCCCTTCTCTCTCGTTTTCTCTCTGTTTTTCTGAGTTTTGGCCATTTGGCCATCTCTCTCTTTTTAGGTTTAGTTAGTTTTAGTTAGTTTAGGTTAGTTTTAGGTTAGATAGCTTGGCTAGATCTTCATGGCTGGTGGATTGGAGGCCAGGATCAAAGGATTGAAGGAGGATTCAAGCTTCAGAGACAAATCTAATGACCTTCTTTCTCTCTTTTCCCTTTCTCTCTTCTCTTCCTTATCTTTTGTATAGTTGAGCTATGTTTTAGGATACTTTGAATCCATTTATATATATTAATGATGTGTGTTTCTCTAAGTTTGTGTGGATGTTTGATTATGGTTCAATTATTATCTGTGCTTAATGCTTGTTCTTGGTTGGCCTCAATTGCATGATCATAATATTGGCAAATGAACTAGACATAGGGATTTGTTAATATGGATATGATGTGGTTGATACATGTTCGGTGAGTTCAATTGGCTTGGATGAGCTGATTCGCTAACTGGATAGAAATATACCTTTTAGCCATGTATAGTGGGAGATTGAGAATAGATCGTTCATGAGTGGAAGTTGCACTGGCTCTCAAGGAAACTTAGTGAGTTGGGCAATTGAAACCAGGGTTGATTGACCTAGACATAGGCTTTTGACTAATGAAGATTATCAAGCTAACCTAATTAATACATTTGTGTTTATGAGGGGAATTGCATGTTGTTGATAGATGTAGAGGGTGAAGGAGGATTTCTTGAAACCTAACCGCTTTTAGGTTTATTGCTTTTGTAGGTTAGATAGATTTTAATATTATTTTCCTATTTTTATGTCCTTGTCTAGAATTGATTAAGCTATTGGTTGGTATTTAGCGTTATAACATAATAATATCCTCGTGGGAACGAACTTTTACTCTGTATCTGTATTACTTGTGCGACCCGTGCACTTGCGGTTAGCAAAAAGGGCAACACGTTTGCACCTCAACAAGTTTTTGGCGCCGTTGCCGGGGATATTTCGTTATAAATGGTTTGCCTGATTAGATTCTAGTCCTGTCAACGCCTAACCAGTTTTTGGGTTGCCAGGGATAGTTTTTATATTGCTAATATCAACAATGAGTTTGATTAGTTCTAATTCAAGTTGTATATAAGTTGTATATAATCTATATTTCGTTTATGTTTTGTTTTAGTTTCAAATAAGAAGCCGGGTGATTTCATTCATACGAGGCCCTTGAGGGAATTCGCGACTCCTGAAAGGATTACCCTTGGATCAAGTTCTTGAAGACTACTCATCTGCAATACTTCAATTTTGGTGACAAAGTCCTGCTGGGACTATAACTCAGGCCCTTCGTGGGAGGGTACCCCATGTTTATGTTTAATTACTGCTTTTACTTTGTGTATAAATAGGTAGTATGTTAACATGTTTATGTTAAATATGTTAGCATATTAGTTTGTTCGTTGTGTTAATGTGTTTTTGTTAGTCTATTCGTGTATATAAGTGTTATTGTGTTAGTTTAGTAGTTTATAGTTTTTGTTAGTTGTTATGCGTTAGTTGTGTTAGTTCTTATTTGTGTATGTTTTAAGTGTTGTTTGTGTTAGTTAGTATATAGGTTCATATTTTACTTAGGTTAGTTTTATGTTTTTGATTAGTTTATAAGTTTTAGGTTTGTTTAACTTTTTTGTATATAGGTTAATGTTTTGTTTTTGTGTTTTGTTGTGTGTGTGTTGTACATTTTTGTAATTTAACTTTTTGAACAAGTTTTGTTGCAGTTAGAGACCCATAAGAGCCAAACTCAGCAGCAAAACTGTGTTTGCTGCTAAATTTAGCAGCTTGTGTAGTCACGCCACGGCGCAAGGTGTTGCGCGCCGCGGCGCAATGGGCGTTTCTGCATAATTATGCAGCTTTTTGTGGGCGCCGCGACCTAAGTATGGGTGCGCCGCGGCATGATCCCCTGTTTTTGCTGTTTTTGCTTTTATTTTTGTTATTTCTTCTGTTTTTAAATATTTAGTAATGCTCAGTACTAGTCTCAGGTTCCCTATAGGCCATGTTCTTTAAAGATACATTTCATTTTAGGTTTGGGGGAATATTTTTACATATTTTGTTACTTTTATGCTTAATGTTAACATGTATTGGTATTTTGAGTATGCAGTGATTTTAGTCAACATATTTTCATGATTATATTCTGTTTTGACTATCACTGATGTGCTGATGACAAGAATTTTCAATTTTCACTTTATGCAAATGATGTTATGCATGCTTGAATTAGAAAGTTGAATCTATTTGAATGCATGACATGTTGCAAGAATGCTGGTGTTGTTTTTGGTTGTTCATGACGTGAAAGGTTGCTATTTGCCCCCTTTTCAGTGAAACCTTATGTGATCTTAATGCAGGTAAAACAATTTAGTTGCTTTTGATGCATGATTTACATCTCACTTAGATGCAAGTGTAACTTTGAAAATGATAAGAGTGCATGTTTGAGAATGTTTATCGATATACATGTAGAGTTTTGATTATCCTTGAAATTGTTTTTGAACTCTCTTGAGGCGAAATCCTAAGTTGTGCATGATTGAGGAAATGATTAGGGCATTATTTGGACCGATTGAGCCTTAAAAAGCTTTTCCTGATATGATGATATCCATAGGTCCCTTTTTGAAGCCTTAAACTGTTTGGCCTTATTTGTTTTTCATAACCATTGTGTTCGTTAACCTGTTAGCCGTTCTAATGCATGTGAAAGCATGTCATTTTCTTCCTACCCTTATTGTTTGTTGAGTATATGATGTGTTATTTCTTGAAATGAGTCTGATGATTAGGGGTATGAATATTCAATTCAAAATGAGCCTGAAGGAACCGGATGCAAAACAAAGAAAAGAAAAAGCATTGCTTTGAAAAAAATAGAAGAAAGAAAAGAAAGAGAAAATCAAAAGAAAAATGAAAATGAAAAGAAAAGCAAAAGCTTAAGAAAAGTAAAGTTCAAAAAGCATCGAAAATGGTTCTGGCAAGTTTTATGATCTCACTTTTGAATACCCTGCTAGTATCAGTTGTGGCTCATTGATTGAAGTAGTATATTATGTGTTCAATATTTGTATTGTATCTTTTCCGTTCATTTCTTTCGCCCATACCATTGGCCTAACATTATAAGCTGATTAAGTCCCTTTTGATCCTCAATCTTGTGTGATTTACATTAGTGGAGAGAGAGTTGACTTACAATCTTGTGGATTCTGTGAATCATATGCATGTATGCTTATAAACTTATCTGAATGCGTATGACTTGATTAGAAGAAGTTTGTCTTGCATGTTTGTGATAAATGTGAATTGCATGGAGAGTTTTCTGGCTTGTTAGCATGTTTAGGATTGCATATGTGTGGATCTGTTTAAGGGGCATTTGCACTTTTTGAGGATTGATGCAGTCAGTACGCACTAGTATTTGTTTTTAATTGAAAAAGAAGATTGAAATATATTTGCTGAATGAAAAATTGATTTGAATGTTTCAGTGATTTACTTAGTTCTATTTTGTTTTGCTCGAGGACTAGCAAAATGTAGGTTTGGGGGTGTGATAGCTACATAGAATGCAGTTATTTGTGCCCTATCCTTGTGCTAGAATGAATGCTATGTCCTTGTTTAAATGCATATTTGGAGGGTTTTGTGCTTATATTTGTCATATTCGGAATTTAAGTCTTTCTGATATATTATTATGCAAAACTGAGCTTTAATGATTATGGATTGAGTAGATTTATATATGTTATTGATTTGGTGTTTTCTCTATGATAGGAGGGTCTCCAAACAAGGTTAAATATGGAGCAATTGAGCTTAAAGAGGAAGAGGAAGCCAAATTGGCATTCCAGCAAGCAACGTCGCGGCGCAAGGCAGAGCACGCCGCGGCGCAAAGAGGATTTTCAGCCTGGTCATACTTGGACCCGGGGCAAGAGCGCCGCGGCGTGAGGAAGTGAACGTTGCGGCGGTACATAGACCGACCCATTGTGCGCCGCGGCGCGAATATGTGGCTGCCGCGGCGTGGAGGCGGCTGCTGAGCCTATAAATAGATTTTTATACATTTTTCTCAAAAAACCTCTCCCTTCTCTCTCGTTTTCTCTCTGTTTTTCTGAGTTTTGGCCATTTGGCCATCTCTCTCTTTTTAGGTTTAGTTAGTTTTAGTTAGTTTAGGTTAGTTTTAGGTTAGATAGCTTGGCTAGATCTTCATGGCTGGTGGATTGGAGGCCAGGATCAAAGGATTGAAGGAGGATTCAAGCTTCAGAGACAAATCTAATGACCTTCTTTCTCTCTTTTCCCTTTCTCTCTTCTCTTCCTTATCTTTTGTATAGTTGAGCTATGTTTTAGGATACTTTGAATCCATTTATATATATTAATGATGTGTGTTTCTCTAAGTTTGTGTGGATGTTTGATTATGGTTCAATTATTATCTGTGCTTAATGCTTGTTCTTGGTTGGCCTCAATTGCATGATCATAATATTGGCAAATGAACTAGACATAGGGATTTGTTAATATGGATATGATGTGGTTGATACATGTTCGGTGAGTTCAATTG
Source organism: Ormosia semicastrata (assembly GCA_029884595.1). Classification (NCBI taxonomy): domain Eukaryota; kingdom Viridiplantae; phylum Streptophyta; class Magnoliopsida; order Fabales; family Fabaceae; genus Ormosia; species Ormosia semicastrata. The sequence continues at coordinate 6,521,471 of JAQQTO010000043.1, read as the reverse complement.
GCTTGGATGAGCTGATTCGCTAACTGGATAGAAATATATCTTTTAGCCATGTATAGTGAGAGATTGAGAATAGATCGTTCATGAGTGGAAGTTGCACTGGCTCTCAAGGAAACTTAGTGAGTTGGGCAATTGAAACTAGGGTTGATTGACCTAGACATAGGCTTTTGACTAATGAAGATTCTCAAGCTAACCTAATTAATACATTTGTGTTTATGAGGGGAATTGCATGTTGTTGATAGATGTAGAGGGTGAAGGAGGATTTCCTGAAACCTAACCGCTTTTAGGTTTATTGCTTTTGTAGGTTAGATAGATTTTAATATTATCTTCCTATTTTTATGTCCTTGTCTAGAATTGATTAAGCTATTGGTTGGTATTTAGCGTTATAACATAATAATATCCTCATGGGAACGAACTTTTACTCTGTATCTGTATTACTTGTGCGATCCGTGCACTTGCGGTTAGCAAAAAGGGCAACACGTTTGCACCTCAATATCATTCATTATAAATTAATTAGTCAAGCTTACTACCTACTTGCAAGAGGGTATACTGATGGCATAGTCACGCATGGTGCAATAAATGGCAATCGATACCAAGCCCAAGACTGCAAAAGCACTAAACATCTAGCTATGTCATGGCTTTGTGGAGTTGTAGCACGACACAATGCTCTATACAAAAACCCTAAACATGCAGAATCCCAACTATAATGTCCAGCCTGCTCCAAATCATGAAGTAATGGGAGATACATTAAATGCACCCGACTGCCTGATTTGTCGGGCATTAGCATTCCTCCAATCAAACATAAAATATATGCTCTAGCAGTACCTTTTATCTCTTATTCATTTGTATTTTTTGGGACATTTTTAAAGGTTGATTGAAACCAACTTATTTTCACTGTTGATCCCCTCACTTCCGTTGTTGGAGATGCCATGCCCAATAAATTTTACACTCCTCATCCCAATCCAATAAACTTGCGTCTGTAACTGCCATGCCATCCACTGGAAGTCCAAGATAAAGCGTGGCATCTTCCAGAGTCACCGTGCATTCACCACACAAAAAATGAAAAGTGTGTATCTCGGGTCTCCATCGTTCAATCAATGCATTTATTAAATCTAGCACAAGCAAAAATCGCCGCACTTGAGCTGCATGATAAAATCCAGCTGCCTTTAAATGGTTTATGATATTTAGATGTGGATTGTCAAAATTAATTCACCTAGAACATAAGATGCGACGAATATCCAATGAAGGATGTTCACAATTAATTAAATGAATTAATTATATAATTATAAAATAATAATGTAATAGATATAATATTTATAAAATTTAATTACCTCTTGTTATACAACTGAAGATACATATTGATCTTGCATTAAATGCAATAATTTTGGACATGGTGAAGCCATTTTCAACCTAAACAAATCATCATATATTTAAATTCAAATTAAATCATATTATAAACCAAATACAAAATCATTTCCATGATATTAAACATATCATATGTCTAAAGAGTTCAAAAAGCACATAATAGATGGAGAGTTCAAGAAATCCTATGCCACACGTTAATGGAAATGATATTCAGTTATAACTAGATGATATCAAACATATCATATATCTAAAGAGTTCAAGAAGCACAAAATATATGAAGAGTTCAAGAAATCATATGTCTCATGTTAATGGAAATGATATTCACCCATATAAAGATTCATTAGAAACTCTTATTCTATTCATCTTTGCAAGAGTTCAAGAAACAAAATAGATGGAGCATGATAAAGAAGAACAGAAACCTCTTACCTAATTTTCTTGATGATAGAGTCTTTCTTTATTTTTCTTTTCTTCCTTTCTCCTCTTCCTTTCTACTATTTTTCTTCCTTCCTTCATTCGCCTCACGTTCTCTATTTCTTTCGTTTCTCTCCTTTTCTTTCTTCACTTTTGTTCATATCTCTTTGTTTTTGTTTTTGTACTTATGTACTTAGTTATTCTTTCCTTATGTACTTTTCTTTATTTTGTTCATAGATTTCTGCAACACGTATTATTCTTTCCTTATGTACTTTTCTTTATTTTTATTTCCTTTGTTTATAGATTTCTACAGCCTTTATGTACGTATTATTCTTTCATTTCTCTTTTTTTTCTTTTTTTTTCTTTTGTTTATATCTCTTTCTAAAGCAAAAAGATTCTTTGTTTGACTTTTATGATCAAATGAAAGTGTTATATCTATTAGAGGTACTTTGATCTTCCATTACCAAATTTTTTAACTTTTATACGTATAATAAGAAATTATAAGACTTCATTTAGTCCTTATACTCATCATTTCATAATTTTCTATATACTATTAACTATCACTTAAGCTCTATTACTTTTTCTTGTGTTACTGAAAAAAAAAATATTACAAACGTCAGAAGCCGCCATCACCCATGGCAGCTTTTGAACTACTTAATAAAAAAATATAAAATTACACAAGTCAGAAGTCTTCATCACCCATAACGGTTTTTGAACTACTTATTAAAAAAAACAATTGCACAAGTCAGAAGGCACCATCACCCATGACAGTTTCTGAACTACTTTCTAAAAAAAAAGAATTATACAAGTCAGAAGACGTCATCACTCATGGTGGCTTCTGAATTACTTATTGAAAAAAATTATACAAGTCAAAAGCCGTCATAACTCATAACGACTTTTGAACTACTTTTACAACAAGCGCATTTTGGTACCTAGTCAAAAAGGTTCGGTAGAACAGTTTAAAAAAAAAACTATATTCTAATAAAAACACCACTACCAAACACATATTTTCTCTTCACAATTTTATAGTTTTGGTTTTGGATAGATGCAGGTGCAACCTTGGAGGTTTTACATGGAGGGACTTCCCTTTGTCTATAAATTAAGATCCATGTAATTATATGGTAAGCGTTAACTTCAAAGATCTAGATTCTAGATGTTGGAAGAGTTCATATATATATAGCTATAAATATAGTCTATGGAATTATAGTTGTATTAGAATTGAGAATAGACCCAACATATCCTCACGGGATATATTAAAATTGAAAATAAATTAGACCTAACTCAACCTTAAAAACTAATTTAAGAGGAGATAATTGCTTTATAAGGGATACTTTGCCCATATAACCAGCCGATATAGGATCTCGACAAATAGTGCCTACTTTAAAGGAGATTCTGACAGATATGCATTTCAAAGTTTTGAAGGGCTTAATTTCTGTTATCCTGCGCTCTATAATCTTGTAGACTTGTAGGAAAAATATACCAAGAAAGACACATTTTATATGAAATTAGAACACTGATTTAATAACTTACTTGTTGAAGACATGATTCGATGAACCAGGATTTGCTTCTATGTTGTACATATGTTGCACGTATGTTGCATGTATCCTTGGAACAAAAGGCCAAGTCTTCCTTTGCCTGATCACTCACTCCAAATTCTAGGTTTTCAATGGGACAAACCTAGAGAGCAATCTAAAGACGTGACGGCAAAGGGGACCTAGCCACGCTATTTATTAACCCTAGGCACCTCCCATTATGGGCCTAGTGGTTAGGCCCACACTGTCTCCCACACACATCAAAATTAAGTGTCCAAAGCCCATTAGTAATTAATCACATTTTAGTGGGCTTAAATATCATAGAATGGATCATAATATCAGCTCGTTTTTAGCAAAACAAAATGTCACAATTGATTACAGCCCACTAGAATTTATAGAAAAATTCTAACATTCTCCCACTGGGCAAAATCAATTGTGTATTTTCAATTTTGAAAAAAATATTTTGAAAACGACTCTCGAGCTAATAGCATATTGTGGCCACAACACATATGATCCCAAGATACAACACCTAATTAAAACTCCATCCAACAAAAGCCATGTAACACCGAATCATGGCGGTAATTGCATCCCTTATTGATGCAACACCTTCCATGGTTACAAATATCACTGATTCTGTCGACTAGTCATGAATGTGGAGTGTGGCAAGAAAATGACGTGCCAACGTGATTAAATAGCCATACCGTCATTTTCTTTGTCAGTCCTTAATTTCTCTCAAATGCATAGAAGCCAGAGAAATTACATGGTTTATCACTAAACCATCATGCCTCAGCTCCAAATCGGTATCAACTACGGGCACAATAGTCCTAACGACACCGAGCTCTAACAATTTCACATTTGATATACACATTAAAAAAAAGTTATAATAAAATTCATCTCATCATTTATTTCATCAAATCAAATGTAAAATATCATCAATACATTATTTCCTAAAATTCAAAATAAGAATCTAACAACATAAAAGAGGAAATAACATAAAACTAAAGCTCCCACTAACCAAACACATGAAAAGAACTCACAATACCCATGTTCTCAACATGTCTTTTGAAAACAATGGGCCTGAGTCCCTTGGTTAAGGGATCAGCCAATATGGAATCTGTGTCAATGTGTTCTACCACTATAGAACCTTCTTTTACAAGATCTCTAACAGTCAGGTACTTCAGCTCCAAGTGCTTAAAACCACTAGAATTCTTATTGTTCTTTGTATAGAACACTGCAGCACTGTTGTCACAGAAAATCCTAAGTGGCCTAGCAATGGAATCCACAATGCGAAGTCCCGTTACAAGATTCCTCAACTAAATGGCATGAGTAGCAGCAGCAAAACAAGCAATGAACTCTGCTTGCATAGTAGAAGAGGCAACAAGAGTTTGTTTCTTACTCTTCCAGGATATCGCACCCCCAGCCATCATAAAGATGTATCCAGAAGTCGATTTCCTATCATCAGGGCACCCACCAAGATCTAAATCTGTGTACCCCACGATTTCTAAGTTGTCAACTCTCCTATATACAAGCATATACTCTTTGGTCCTCTGCAAATACCTCATTACCTTCTTAGTAGCTATCCAATGATCATTCCCAGGGTTTGACTGGTATCTACCAAGAACGCCAACTATGAAAGCGATGTGAGGCCTAGTGCATACCTGAGCATACATGAGACTACCCAAAGCACTACTAAAAGGTCTATTATTCATTTCTACTTGTTCAATCTCATTCTTAGGACATTGATCCTTGTTGAATCTGTCACCTTTGACGGCCGAAACGTCTCCAGGCTTACAGTTCTGCATATTGAATCTCTCTAAGATTCTATCGATGTAGGCCTTTTGGGATAACCCGAGTGTATGATGTGATCTATCTCTGCAAATCTCGATCCCCAGCACAAAAGAAGCCTCACCAAGGTCTTTCATGTCAAAAGATCTAGTCAACATCTGTTTTGTCTCACGCAGCATGCCGAGGTCATTAGAAGCCAGCAATATATCATCCACGTATAGCACAAGAAAGATAAATTTGCTCCCACTGACCTTAAGATATATACACTGATCAACCTTATTCTCCTCAAACCCCATAGAAGTCACCACTTTATCAAATTTCAAGTACCACTGCCTGGAAGCTTGTTTCAAACCATAAATTGACCTCTTCAGTTTACAGACCAGGTCCTTATTACCACCAATATGCAAACCCTCAGTTGCTGCATGTATACTGTCTCACTCAAATCACCATTCAGAAAAGCAGTCTTCACATCCATTTGGTGCAAGTCCAAATCAAAATGAGCTACAAGAGCCATTATGATCCTAAAGGAATCCTTTGTCGATACAGGAAAAAGTCTCGAAAGTCAATGCCCTCCTTCTCGAGTGAAACCTTTGCCACTAGTCTGGCTTAAATCTCTCAACGTTACCCTTTGAATCTTTCTTTGTTTTGAAAACCCATTTACAACCAATTGCCTTACAATTCTCAGGTAACTCAACAAGTTCCCATACATCATTGACTGACATAGACTGCATCTCTTCATTCATCGCACGTTTCCACATTTCCGATTGTGAACAAGATACAGCTTCCTGATAGCTCTTCTTATCAATAATATCTCCAATGTCATATGCATCCTCACTGAGATAAACCATAAATTCATCACCTATAGCTGGTCGCCTCTGTCTAGTTGACCTCCTCAAGGGAATCTGTGCAACTAGCTCAATGGGTTGTGGAAGCTCAACCACAGCAGGAGGATCAAGTATATCATCATTCTGAGAGCCAGCTATATCCCCAGTCTGAACCTCGGTCTCCACTGGAATAATTGGGACCCTAGTCTCAATCGTCAGAATATTATCAACAAGAACAGGTAATGGCAAAGAAACGGTCTCAGGTGAAAGAACATCAGTCACATCAGGTCAAACAATAGGATCTGCTACATCAAGCTCCAGAAATTTAGCATTCATAGACTCTACAATTCTACTCCCCTTACCAGGATAGAAGAACCTGTATCCTTTAGCGCGATCCGGATATCCAATGAAAAAACAACGACTCGTCTTGGGATCTGTCTTTTTCTGCAAGGGATTATAAATTTTGACCTCAGCTGGGCAACCCCAGACTCGAAGATGGTTCAGGCTAGGTTTTCTTCCTGTCCAGAGTTCAAAAGGAGTTTTGGGAACGGATTTACTGGGAACTCTGTTAAGAATATAAAGGGCTGTTTTCAAGGCTTCACCCCACAGATATTCTGGTAAGTTACATCTACTCATCATGCTTCTCATCATATCTTTAAGTGTCCTGTTACGCCTTTCGGCTACACCATTTTGTTCAGGACTCCCAGGCATGGTGTATTGTGGAACTATTCCATAATCCTGTAAGTATAAAGCAAATGGTCCCATATGTTGCCCTGCGACACCATATTTACCATAATACTCTCCATCACGGTCAGATCTTACATGATAATTTTTTTTCAATTGCTTTTCCACTTCAGTTTTAAAAATTTTAAATTTCTCAAGAGCTTCAGATTTTTCTTTAATCAAATAAAGATAGCCATATCGGGAAAAATCATCAATGAATGTAATGAAAAACCTGTTACCACAAAATGTAGAAGACAGAGGCCCACTAATGTCTGTATGAATAATTTCTAAGAGATCTGAACTTCTAGTTGCACCTACCTTTTTGGTCTTAATAAACTTTCCCTAATGCAATCCACACAAGGATCCAAATCATCAAAAAACAAGGAAGGTAGAATATTTGTCTTTGTCAACCTCTCAACCCTTTCCTTAGAAATGTGACCTAAGCGCTTGTGCCACAACATAAAAGATTTTTCCTCAACTTTAGACCTTTTAACAACTGAATTCTCAACAACTAAAGATGAAGAAAAACTATCAGAAGCCAAAGATAATTTATATAAACCATCCACTAAAGATCCATAACCAACAATTTGGGAGTTCAACATCATATTTATTTTCCTATCACCAAAAGTAAAATTGAAACCAAGTCTGTCTAAACAAGAAACGGAAATCAAATTTCTCCTAAAAGAGGGTACATAAAAAATATCCTTCAAAATCAATTCAAAACTTGAATCTAAAACTAGGCTGAGATCTCCCACTTTCTCTACAAAGACTTCAAGATCATTTCCTACCCTTAGCTTGCTTTCCCTCGGACTGGGCTCCCTCAGATTTTTGAACCCCTGTAAAGACACAGCAATGTGGGTTGTGGAACCACTATCAAGCCACCAAGAATTTATAGAAACATCAACTAGATTAGGCTCAAGACAGACAAAAGCTAAGTTATTACCTCCTGATTTATGTTTGTTCTCTAACCAAGTCTTGAACTTACTGCAATCAGTTTTCTTATACCCCTTCTCCTTACACTAAAAACACCAAATGCTCTTCTTAAAGATAGCTGGTTGAGGACCTCCTACATTGTGATGCTGACTCTTACCTGGTTTCCCTGAACTTCGATATCTATGAGAAGCATTAGATGCACTCTTTGTATATTTCCAATTTCCCTTACCAGAAGTGGGTTTGCCATGGATAGATAATAAGGCTATGTCACTCTTTTCTTTCTTGAGTTTCTCTTCTTCAGCAACACATTTGGCAATGAGGTCATTCACAATCCATTTCTCACCAATGGTATTGTGGGCAATTTTAATTTGTGTGAAATCACAGTAGACAGCTTAGGGCATGTTCAACAATGAATTTTTCATTAAGGTCAATTTGGTGGGCTTTCAGTTTGGTTTGGATGTGAACCATCTTCATAATGAATTCCCTCACGCCCCCAATGTTGTCATATCTCATGCCCGTTAACTGTTTCATTAAACATCCAGACTCAGCGTTGTCAGATACTTGGTACCTCTCTCCTAGAGCGGTGAGGAACCCCTTAGCTGTCCCTTTCTCTGGAAGACCACTCAAAAGATGTTCAGAGACGGTCCTCTTGATAGCAATCGACTCAACCCGTCGACCTCTCCCACTTAGCCAAAAGTTCCTTCATTCAGCGTACTATTATCATTTATCACAGTTTGTCTTCGCGCAAAGCTAAATCAAGATCAGAAATTCCTAAAGAGAATTCCAAATCTTGCCTCCATTTCCCATAATTTGATCCATTCAGGATCTCAATAGAAGCAGAACAATTGTTCACAGAAAAGTTCATTGTTGAGTCAAAACAGGAATGCATTAGAACATATTACAAGGCAAGATATAGCTCAAAATGCAAATAAGCTATCATAATGAGGCCAATATCATGGCACATTCTCCTTTGGGCAGAATGCACAAACCAAGGTCATAACCTAGGCCAAAACCTCAGATGAGTTAATCCATGAGTATACACAGGGTTTAGAAAGTTGTCTCCTTTGGGCAGACAAGTCCCTTTAGCCCAACATATTCCCCAATAACTCCATCTCAAATCAACTTTCAATCACTACACACAATAACCCCCTTTAGGCAGGTAACTGCATGCAATGGTTAAAAGCATTCCTCAATTACAAAGAGACTTCCATGAACTGATACAAGTGGCTCCACTTTGGTGGTAACGACTCATAGCAATCCATAAAAACTCTTGCACAGGAATCATCATCTTCTCTTGCTCATAATCATATATCAAAGATTCCCAACATGTTTTGTACTCAAACAATTTGTTAAAGAATTATTAAAGCATGTTAATTTCACGATCCAACTTAAAAAATATATATTTATATATATTAAAAATAAATTTACAAAGAATGAAAAGGAAAGGAGAAAAGGAAAAAAGGAAGAAAAAATAAATAAATAAATAAATAATAGCAATCTTGAAAAGTTGAACGCACATTCAAAACGTTAACGTGCCTTTATATATACATTTAGCGCAACAAAACCATAATAGCACAATCTGTGCGTGGTCGATGCATTTGCATAATTCCCTATGCACTTCATGTTTGAATCCCAAAGAAAGCCAGTTTAACATTTATTTATTTTATTTTTCAAAACCATATACAGGCATTGAAAAACCCATACGACAATAGGAATTGAAAGACAAACCCATACATGAATTGAAAAACCCATACGGTAATATGAATTGAAAAACCCATACAGCAATATGAATTGAAAAACCCATACAACAATATGAATTGAAAAACAAACCCATACATGAATTGAAAAACCCATAAGATAATTAACAATCAGGTTCTAAAACATATAAAACCTGCTCTGATACCAAATGTAGGAAAAACATACCAAGAAAGGCACATTTTATATGAAATTAGAACACTGATTTAATAACTTACTTGTTGAAGACATGATTCGATGAACCAGGATTTGCTTCTGTGTTGCACATATGTTGCACATATGTTGCACGTATCCTTGGAACAAAAGGCCAAGTCTTCCTTTGCCTGATCACTCACTCCAAATTCTAGGTTTTCAATGGGACAAACCTAGAGAGCAATCTAAAGACGTGACGGCAAAGGGGACTTAGCCACGCTATTTATTAACCCTAGGCACCTCCCATTATGGGCCTAGTGGTTAGGCCCACACTGTCTCCCACACACATCAAAATTAAGTGTCCAAAGCCCATTAGTAATTAATCACATTTTAGTGGGTTTAAGTATCATAGAATGGATCATAATATCAGCTCGTTTTTAACAAAACAAAATGTCACAATTGATTGCAGCCCACTAGAATTTATAGAAAAATTCTAACATTAGACTTTCATAATCAGGGGCAACGATATTTGAATACATTTCATAATAGTTCATAGAATGAAAGAAGCAATGGCATCCAATAATAATATTTAATTATTTTTCTGACTTCTCCCATTTTTTTATCAAACACACGCATCAAGAACTGTTATTATTCCATAATCACCAGATAAATTGAGTTTAATTAAATGATTGAATGATGAAACTGACTTGTTTGGAATCATGAAAGAAGCTTCATATAGAATATCTTATATTACTACAATCTTTCACTCATAACTTCAGTGTATCTCCTGTTATTTCACTCATATAAATATGCACTTGGGGGCTACAAGAGCTTCTTCGTCAATCAGTATGCATCTAGATACATCGACAATTTTGCCTATTTCATTTTTACTACTACCAAGTATAGTACCATTATTATCATTAGTTGCGTTGCAGGGGACTTCTTGATGAATGGTTGTTCTTTTGCTCCTGTTTAACATCATGTCATCATTGAAATGGTTGTTAAATGAGTGTTTGATTAAGCCAATGTTGAAGACCTTTCATACTGGAGAACACTTGGTAATGTAGCAAGAAATCGTGGAAAACCTATAACTTAATTAAAAAATTTCAATGCCATGTGGAGTATAAAATAATATTATTCAGATATATTATTAAGCTTTTTGACATTCCCTTGTCTTCATGTGGACTACTAGGTAGCCCAATTCGAAGTTTATGATGGCTGACGACTGAAGAACCACTCAGTTGTATCTGCATATATCACTGTTTCATTTACCATCATGCATTCCTACAGCTTCTAAGTTCTAATATGCGAATTGACTTCAAATATTCCTAGATGCTGAAAGTACTACAAGGACATATATTGATCAAACTTCAAAGTTCCAACCTGATTTATTCTCCACCATGGCTAGCTCTTCAGATTGATTATGGATATACTTAGTTGCACTACTGAGATGTCACAAATCTGTCATCTTCTTTACATTATAGTTGAAGTAAACTCAGTCTCTTAAGATGTACCCCATCAGTGAAACGATTACATTCCAGCCAAAAGAAATGTCTAAGGTCTGCATAGTGATAAGGGTGAATATGGTAAGCATCTGCTTCTGGTGACTGCACGTCTACATACAAAGCAATTTTCAGTATCTGGTGCTGCTCAAAACTTTGAAAACTCCTCTCAGTATGCTCCCCTCAAATTCTCCTAACTTCAAAAACTACTTACACATGAGTTCTAAATATATGATTAGGCAGCAGCTAGACTGGTGCTTTCTCAACACAGGTTCGTGATTTAAGTGTGGATTTTCCTACCTTCAAAGACTTCAAACGATATCTATACATTGAACATAGATAGACTTGAAGAGTAAGCAAGCACTGTGGATTGGTGCTTTTTCTACCAAAAATTTTTGTAAGGAAAAAAAAAATTGGGGACTTCAATTATGGATTGGCGGATTCTTTTTTGCAGGCGTGTAGTCCATTGTATCCAAGTCATCACTACTGTCATGTACCCCTTCATGGTTTAGCTTAAACAGATTACTGGTTTGGCCCTTCTCAGCTCCATCCCTCGTCTCTCGCAAACTTCTGGCTGCAAGAGGAAACCAAAACAAGCATCACATAAATGATAGTCTTTGAATATAGTATGTATATAATATATAAATGATAGACTTTGAATATATTATGTATACACAATATTAATTCTAATTTGGCAAGACCTTGGTCATGTATACATAAACTAAGCTCACCTCTAGCTGTCATGAAGATGAAGCAAAGCAACAGAAAAGCTACTAGAAGAAGGCGCTTGCTTGGAAACATAGCCATCTTTCTTGACTCTATGATATAACTATGAAACCTTGCACTTGCACAAGATATGGCCTAGTTGCCCTTTTTTTATAGGGAGGGAGTTAAGTACTTGCCAAGAGGGTGCTCTCCTCCAAGGACAAGAAAAAATATTGTTGCGATTTAGGTTCCAATCAATGTCTCCTGCTTTGTCCTCCCTGAAAGTGACAACACTTTGCTTGGAATACAGGATCCAAGTAAGAGAAGAAATGGTTCCATTCCCTCAATGTTACTTAGTTGGCACTTTGTGTCCCCGAACACTTTGCACTGTACGTGCATTTACCAAAGATCTGCAAATAACCTCCTCCCCCAAAAAAGCTCGAAATTTAAAAAAATAAAAAAGAGAGAGAGAGAGATAGAGAACGCAAAGAAAGACATTCTTCGGGGGGGCGCGGGCATCATCCTTATTTTGTGGAATACCCTACGTACAAGAGACTTGTCCGGGCATATGTATGATTATGAAAGAGGATTCAAGCAAGCACCTAACCCCTTTCCAATCTCACAAGATAGGGTGAATTTCAGTTTTCCCTACATATATATATACTGACAGACATGGAAGCTTACACATGCAATTTATGAAACATCTCTTTCATTTAGTGTACATAATGACACATTATTTATCTCTATTATTGTGTGTACTAGTGTACAAAATTTGCCAGAAAGTATCATCAGATATATTTTATTCATAGATTTGATCAAGCATTAACCAATGATCTACATGTGAATTCCAAATAAATCTTAAATTTCTAATCTCATAGAAATTGGCAAAGTTAAATTTCATAATATATGTATAGTGCTGACAGACATATAAGTGCCTATGTAATGTATAAAACGTCTTCCTCTTCAATTTTGCTCATGGATATGCATAGTTTTGTCCATCATTATGCACTCAAGTATATAGGATTTGTGAATTTCTCATGACTCAAGTATATATATGGACTAAATATAAACACCTGCCACCCTTTCTAGTCTCATAGAAGTTAGGGAACTTAAATTTCACAACATATGTGTGTCGATATATATAAAAATGTAATGTAAAAGATGTCTTCCTCTTCTATTTTGTGTATATGGAGATAATGATGTATTATCATCTCCCCATCACTATGTACACAAGTATATAAAATTTGTGAAATTCTCATGACTCAAGTACAAAACCTGACATTAGGCGTTTTTCCCTGACTTGGCAGAATAACTCTCTTCCAAGCACATGGCACTTCCCCTACTACATGCATAGAGTGGTCGATATGCCTCCATGCGCACACAATAGCAATGCCCTAGGAAGAGTTGCATCCAGTGTGTGGGACTCTTATTTAATTACTCTGTCTTCTTCCCCAATCATCCCCCTTAATCATGCTTACTTTTTGGTTAAACAAGAAAGGAAACCATGCATTAATGAACGAAAATAGATAACCGACATCGATGGGGCTACGATCATTTTCAGATAAGGCGTTCTAAAATGTAGTGAATGGAAAAATCACGTGATCTATCTAATTGTGGGGCTGATTTGTCCCTTAATTTCCCATAAATTAAACATTGATTTAATTTCCTTGTTGATGCTTAAGAATAAAGACAAAAATACCTATGGAAAAGAAAGATTAGGAATAAATAAATAAAATTAAGAAAGCAAACAATATACCTAAGCAATTTCCAAGATACATATCATACGATAATTTTTGAAAATAGCTCCTCTAGAAATCTCAAAAAACAACATTACATACCCACCCTAAACTAGGAATGAGAAAATAATTGACAAACAAAAGAATCATTTACGTTAGCTAGTTTGCTTTTAAAGTTAATACCTAACCCAACTCATTAGTTTTTATATCATTATTTTACTTATATATGTATATATATATATATATATATGAAACTAAATAATTCAAATAATATCATTCATAATGCTTTTATGTGTAGCTTTACCCATGGTGGAAATTGGAAATTCTCGCATTAGATTATTGATGTCCTATTGATGAATCCAAATAAAAAAAAATTCATAGTAGTACACTTTGCCCACTAGCATACAGATACAGTACATTGTATGAACCAGCTTCAAAATGGTGGATTAGTTGAAGATATAGTGGACCCCCTTGATTGGCAAGTTCAGCCCTTTAGTGAGCCCACATGTGGCCGGGTCTGGTTCATTGAATTACAAATTTACACAGATCGTGCAAGGGATAGCCCACCCACAGACCCACTAGAGTAAAAAAACACCTTTTAACAAAATCAAGTTTTGATGACCAAAATAAAATGCAAAATCAAGTTTTTCGAAAGTTACCCCGACCCCCCCCCCCCCCTTTTTTCCTTCCGTTTCCAATTCCCTTCAGTTTCTCCACATGCAAAAAAGAACGGTCCAGCATTTTTCTAGGTCATTCTCTCAGGGCAAAATGGAATCAACATCCGTGAGTGAATTTGGCATATCCTCCACTCCAGATTTGGAGAGTTGACAAAGAAAATTTCCACTCCCCTGAAAAGTTCAGACCCTAAAATGTCAAAAAAAGTAAAACACTCTAACAAAGGAAAACTCATCACCACCAATCCTCTAGTTCTTTATTGATATCAGTGGCACACAAAGCAAAGGATATTATTGTTGCATGAACACAGTGAACCCCTATGGAGTATAACCTAACTTGTTTGAAGTAAATTCGAAATAAAGAAAGATCTTAAACTTTGCCCTTTAGTTGCTTGAAGTTGAAAGAGATTAATTGAAAAAGTATATTATGTGATTATTACTGTACCTTGTTGAATTTTAATAACTATGATTTTTTATATTTTCTCTCATATCATTTTTTATATCATTTTTTATATCATTAATTATATTACTTTTTTCTTATAATTTTTTTCACTTAATTACAACTATTCAAAAATGATGTAAAAAGTGGTATTTGAAAAAAATGATGCAAGAAACATCATTTTTTGAATTTTAATTACTCTCATTCTGACACCTCATAAGGTAATGTGCACTATAGAAATGTGAAATAAATATTATTCATTTTTACCGTTTAGTTCGTTTAATGATGACAATACGAAATGAAGGCTCAGTAGGAACTAAACTAGAGGACACCGTTGAAATAGTTCAATGATATGCTTTAGTGGAATAGTATAGTTCAGGTGATGGTCCAATTTGTAGTACAGTAGTTGGCACGTCAGGCACAAATGACAATCCAAGGGGCTGCTGTGGAAGCATGCGAAAAATACTCAATCAAGGGAAAGGGGACCACCCACCCCTAAACTTAATATGAGTAACAAAATGTTGGGGTAGAATGTGACCATGTCTCGAACCATTTGTGCATCCGAGTTTTGGAGTAGGGGCCAGTGGGTCACACCCCTTCGTCTAATCGAAACGCGTGGAGTCGAGCCACGCCGAGAATACAAAAGGTAACGTTGGAAGGGATTGGGTTTGTTAGAAAAGGGAGTGGTCCCAAAATCTTTGGACCCTGAACCATGCCGTGGCCCGGCATGAACCTGAAGTTTTGGAGCCTCTGGGCCGTCACGTGCTTCCACAGCGGCTTTTGCGATATTGGTTTGCTCTGCGTATTGGCATGTGGTTTAGAGGATTAGGAAAAAGTAATCACGCTTGGTTTCGGAATTATTTGCTTCACCAATGATGAATGAGACTGAGTAATTGCTTTTAGTTGTCTTTGCGTAGTTGGAGAAGCGATCAAGGTCAAGGGCACAAACTCACGTGCTTTTGTTGGTCATCAACTCATCATCTATAATACGTCTACATGGTATGGACCAACTTAACAATGGATAAAATTTATTTTATTTTATTTATATCTTAACAATGGAAAGAATTTTAAATACACATATTAAAAAAATATTTATTAATATATCATTTGTAAAATATCATTATAACCATCATTAAAGTTTGTGACTCTGTCATGCTTGGAGATAAAAATCATTTGTCTCTTTTTCTGTTTCTTAATTTAAATTTTATCACATGTCATAAATTAATTTCATGTCTTTTTTTTTAATTTAGTTTTTATGTGTCAAAATGTAATTAAAAAGACAAAAAGAATGAAAAAAAAGAAACAAATAATCTTCATCTCATGCTTTGATCTTAGAACGAGATAACTTCTCATTAAAATTAAAAAAAAATTATTACATCACATTTATCATTGTATGATATATTAATTATGTTGGCTATTATTTTCTCTCTTTTTATTTTAAAGTTTTTTTGTCATTATCATCTATAACTAATATTACATTAATCATGGTTAATATTTCACATAACTTAAATGACATACAATGAATAATATAATATAAGAATATTATCTTACAATAACTGCATATAAGAAGGGGATGCTATTGCTACCTTATAGTTTATCATCCTAGAATCATTAAAATGAATCAAATTTGAAGGATTGACTTAAATAACCTGATAAAATAAGTGAATTAGATTAATAAAAGTGAACATAAAATAAAATAAAAAAACTTGAAATCCTAGACTCAACCCAAACAGCTCAAATCGACTTGTTTTAATAACTATCCGACCCGTTTTGATAACAATACTTATCACAAAGACTTTGGCTCTTCCGATATAGTTTTTTTATAAAAATTGGGGCCAGTGTCACTTAAGGTGTAAAAGCTAATCGGCTTCTTTGGGACTTTTAAATTTGGACTTCTCTCTTTGATTATCATTCATCTCATGCTTAGAAACCTGAAATGATAAATAAAAAAATAAAAGAAAAATGATAGCCCAAAAGGAAAAAAAAGGATAAAATATATTTTACCTCCCTAAAGTATGTTATGCTTTTTAACATACTCCCATGATTATTTTTTTTCCTTTTGGCTATCAATTATCACAATCCTCTCTTCAATTAAATAAAACAAACCTTTAAATATTTAAAACCAAACTTCAAGATAGTTAAATGAAAAAAAAATTATTTCATTAGGAAAGTTAAGTGACAAAATAAAATAATTTATTTCATAGTAAAGTTATATGGTGTGCTCGTGTCTTTCTTTTTTCAATACTTGCATAACTCGGACTGAACATTGACTCAATCAAAAAGTCAGATTAACGGGTCAGTGATATATTATATGAAAAGTAATTTATATAAAAAAACACTACATAAAAAATACATTATATAAAAAAAATTTTAAAAGTGTGAACAAACTGGCAGTGCTAATTATTTAGTTATAATTTTTTAACTTTGAATTGGTTAAATAATAACATAAATTAAAAAATCAAAAATATTACTTAATAGTGCATGTAGTCCAATGGTAAAATGTATTTTATTCTAAGAGTCTTTTAGCTACTATGTTTAATTCCTACAATTTGTTTCTTTTAAGTTAAATTTGAAAAAAAAGGAAAAAATAAACTACCCGTTGATGTGAATTTTTCGCAAGTGCAGTCGTTCAAGTATTAAATAAATATCATTCTCATAGAGATCAATACGAGTACTAACTCTTATAGTAATATCAATTATCTAAGAAATCGAAAGCGATAAAGAAAATAATGATTTAAAGCAAGACAAAAGATTAACTAATAAAGTAAACAAACAAATTAAAAAGAATAAAGTTCAACTAAGTTTTTAAAAATCTAAGACTAGGATTTTACTTACAATACCTGTTAGGATGAATTTAAACTCTATATTTGCTAATGATCAATTATGTTTTTTAAGGCGATTTGTCTTAAATTATTTAAAGTTTAATCTTTTTACACTAAAAACATGTTAAAACCCTATTAATCTCATTCACATAACAATTAATTGAGTTATAACTCATTAAGTTTCATGACAACTGCTTTGCTTCTTGAAAGATTTAAGTCTATCTCTACGTCATAATTTCTATGTTGAATTCTTAGATTTTTAAATAATTAGATTTCATCTCTAGATCCTTCACCTAATGCCTAAGATCATGTAAATATGACGTACAACATATTACAAGCATTAAACACACTAAAAATAAATCAAGAATAATAATTTCTCATTAACAAATAATTGAATCAATAATTCAACATAAAAATGTAAAGACTTACATCACAATCTTAAAAATTAAAAAATTAGTCACACAGAGTAATTATAACACAAACAAAAACAATGTCAACCATGATTTTATCTAAAATAATAAAACAAAAGGGAGTATGAAAAGAAGAAGAAAATTATATGTCTTTGATGAATACCTCATTGAACTCGTGTCAAATATTGTGCCTTCAATCTTTGGTAAAAACTGTCCAACCTCCTTATCTTGTCTATTAATAAAAGATTTAACCTAATAGATATATATTTTACACAAAATCTCATTACTTAGTCCTCAGGTAATTTTCTTGCTTGCAAAATGCTTGAGCTATGCATAATGTAGATTCCTTATCTTTATATGTAATGAGATATTTCGTTGTTCCATTATTTCGATTCTAAGTTTTCCTATGATTCCCATGGAATTTACCATTAATGATATTGAAGTTTCTATTTTTTTTTTTTTTGGGTGAAATAGAGGGACATTGGTAGCCCTTGATGACCCACATGGTTACAAATCAGTCCCCATGTAGTAAAATTAGTCTCTTAATATATTCTGTTATTTTTTTGCCATTGTTGCAGCTGGCCATCCTATAAGCAAAATCAAATTAGAGAAAATTTTGGTGATAACTATGTATTTTACTTTTCCTTGCACTGTGGAGTCCAATGAGATTGTTCTGTCAGAATTTCAAGAAGAAAACTTGGATTGATCGGTTCCAAGTGCAGAATTTATTTACTCTAATTATTAGGTTGGACCGTTTGATTCTTAGTACTCAATCACTTGGCTGGGTTGGTGCCAATTTATGTTTGTAATGCCTGCATCTTCTATCATTTTGTGTTTGTAAATCTGATTTATTTATCATTTATAGCCTTCCCATATATTTCAGGAAATGAAGTTTTAATTAGTATCTTAATGTTTTTTTTTTGTTTTTTGTTTGGATAAATTAGTATCTTAATTTTGACCTACTAGCCAGTATATAATATAATGCCTGGAAAGGTCTTGAATGGAATTGGGTTAATTTAAAAAAAAAAAATTCTAGCTGTTTTTGTTTGGATTTTCCTTGGATGGTGTCATCTAACAACATAAAGGATTTGTAGAGAGCAACTTTGAAATTCAAAAGGATTGAAATACATTTTATGATGGATTACTAATATATAGAAGGGTTATCATACCGATTTTGTTCTTGATTTCCATTCTCTTTATTTTATATAATTAGTTGTGTAGAAAGAAGATATGTATGTTAATCTCTATTTCTATATTATTAACATGAACTTAGTACTTAATATGAGCCGGTTAGAATATGACTCAGTCATGAATGGAATATATAGCTCAAC
Source organism: Ormosia semicastrata (assembly GCA_029884595.1). NCBI lineage: Eukaryota > Viridiplantae > Streptophyta > Magnoliopsida > Fabales > Fabaceae > Ormosia > Ormosia semicastrata. Next base: position 6,502,395 of record JAQQTO010000043.1, on the reverse strand, counting down.
ACGACTCAATCTCTTGAATTTATTTGGCCATTTTTTATGTCTTTTTCATCTTATAATTATTGAAAAATTGATATTGAACTTTTTTGAATACCAAATCTGTTCAATTTTTAAATTAAGAACAATACTTAAAGGCAACGTTGAGAAAATGAATATATATAACAATACTTATAATTAATTGTTGTTAATAAAACAATTATTTTAATTACAATTTCATGATTACACAAATTTGACCAGTTTACCTCAAATTTGTCATGAGTAGGGACCAAATAAGTCTAGAGATCAGGTCATGGGTTTCTTGATTTGATCGTCATACAACTATGGTTAAATAACAATATTATATATGGTTTCATTTTCAAAATTTCATATATTATTAAAATCAATTTTGCTAAGTATATTAGCATTGTTTTTTTTCCCATTTTTCCAATGCGGCGTTTGTAATGGTAAGCATTTAATATCTTATGTTTTTTCTCTTTGATTAGTAATTATATTTTGAAAAATGATTAATTCTTTTAATTTATCATCCTAATAATCTTTTTAATTATTAAATAAAAAATATTAAATATTTTTATATTATCAAAATATTTGTTGCATTTTAATTTTTTATTTGATATTTTTTATTAAATAATAGAAAAATTATTAAAAAGATATTTTAAAAAGATATAAATAGCAACTATTTTAATCAATTAAAATATAAAATATCACGATGATATGAAAAAGTATATCACCTTTCAATTAAAGATGTTAGACAAATGATATTATTGAAATGATGTTGTTATCTTCAACGCAAGAAGCTTCAAATATATTAATTAAAGATGTAAACAATGTTGTGACTCTTAATTTTATAATCTTTATGTTTTCTTGATTTCTCATATAACATTGCAGAATTATCTAGTTTTAGTTCTTTGAATTTTCTTTTTCAAATTTTATGATTAGAAGTGGTTGTCATGTTCAATGATGAAGTTTGATGTCTTAAATAAGTTGAAGAAAATGGTTTGAGTTTTGGAATATTAAAATGTTTGACCATGAGGAAAGTTCACTTGGAGAAGGGAAAATACTAATTACTTTAAACTATAAAGCAATATTGGGTTTACCTGTGGAAATTACACATCAACTCTATTTTTTTTCTTCAAATATCCACTTTGAGGTAAATTGTTCAGTATAAATTAATAAATTAATTTTAATGTACAATGTTATAATTAAAATTCTCTAAAACAACCCTTTAATGCTCACACATATTATTTTATAATATTGCGATATTTATATGTTTACATCATATGGATTGAAAACTTCACATTTACATGATGAAGACTTTACAGGAAAGCAAAAGAAAATTAATTGAAATAAAATTTAATTAATAAATCAAAATTGAAAAAATTGGTATTTACACTCACTAAGAGTTGTGAGTTTTTTTTGTAATAAAAATTTTAATAGTAGGCAGATTTTTTTAGGGCAATTTGGATACTCACACTTATGGGAAAAAATATTTTGTTGCATATAATTTATATTTTTAAGGTACTTTTTAATCAATCATTTACTTACTATTGCCTAAGTTCTCTTTTGTTAATGAATATTTAAGATTCTTATTTTTTATGGTCGTAATATTGTATTTCAAATTAGATACTACGTCTAATCATTATAAAAATACATTTGTTTTATCAAATACCTCGAGTTAAACCTTACTATATTAATATTTTTTAATTATTTTTAGTTTTTCTATATATTTACCTTTTTATCGTTATAATTGAATTAAATATTTTTTTATTAAAATCATTTATCACACATATTTTAATGTGAAATTATTAAAATTATTATTCAAAATAATTTTATTTTATTATATATTATTTGAATTATTATTTTTAATATATATCATGTATCACACGGGTACATATGTTACTATTTTAAATACAGAATTCTTTATTTCTATGCCTATTTCTTTCTCTAACTTCTGGTGATCTATATTTAAAAAAAGAAAAAAAGAAAAAAAAGGCGATATTAGCGCTTAGTAGTGCCAAACAGTGTGAATCTGAGTGGAGCTTTGTCTCAATCTGGATATGATATCCTGGTGACCAAACACAGCCGCCAGTGAATGATCCCGCGCTTATTCGAAGACGGAAATCACCAGTCCCGCTCACAATTACAGTGGCGGCCGAGCACAAAATGATGGACCCCATCATCCTCTCCGACGAAGAAGAAGACCCGTCAACTCCATACCCGGTCCACTCCAAGAAACGACGAACCGGACCGGACCCTAACCCAAAACCAAACCCGCCGGTTCTCCTCCTCGACGATGACCCTACCCCACAGAAGCTGCAGCAGCATGGTCATACTCATTCGTCCACGCCTTCTTTCGTTGCCGAGACCCCATTGTCTCCGCTATTGGATTCCGATGTTGCAATCGTGAAATGCACAACACGTTATTCTCATTCCGATCTCCCCGTTAGGGTTTCCCCTACCGACCCAAAGTTATCGGGTCAGTTTTTTTTTTCCCGAAACACACTGCCATTACTCAATTATTGTTTATTCTCAGCGTACTTTGTTGCTGTTTTGTCAATTAAAATTGTTTTTTTCTTCGAAATTTTCCTTGTTCTATAACAACATTTAGCCGAATAACATGCGCATTTTCTGATTGTTGTTCAGGAATCAGTCAAATGATATGTTTGGAATCGGATAATGAGTCGGAAAATTTCGGATCGGGCAATCGAAATGAGAATGAAACAAGGGAAGAGTCTTTGGATCTAGCTGGAGATTCAAGATGGACTTCAAATTCAATGGGGTCTGGAAGTTCACCTGGTATGTACTAGTTGACAAGTTACACTTGTTCTTCACCAACTGAAATGCTTTGTTTATTTGTTTATGTAATTGAAAAAAATTACAGAGAGACATATTTCATGTGGAAATGCTACTCTAACTGAAATGTCCGGGTACAATCCTTCAAATCCAACCTCTTCACAAGTGGTTAGTCATCTGATAGTTATTTTCTGTGTTGCGTTTATGCGCATGTATTTAATTATTTATTCATAATTTGATTTTCATTGATAATATGAAATTAGTCTCCTCATATCTTTTTTGCTTTAATTTAAATGAAAAAGTGGATTGTGTTAATGTTACTATGCTGCATGCGTTTTGCTGCATGTATTTGAGATTATCTTATCTTATTTTATAAGTTGTATGGCCATCCTAATGAGGACAATATGAGCATGGAGCAGGAGGAGGATGTTGGAAAAATGAAAAGATCCAAAGTTTCTGCAAAGAACATAAGCAAGGCAACCGGAAAAACAAAGATGACAAAAGAAGAAAGAAGTCGCATGATGGAGGAAAAAAAACTACAGAAGGAAGTATGTTTCGGTTTATAGCTCTGATTAATGTTCATATCATTCATGATTCAACATATAAAACCTAATGAAAATCCATTGTGCAGCAAGAGAAGTTAAGAAAAGCAGCTCTGAAGGCCGAAGTTGCAGAGCTGAAGAAAATTGAGAAAGAGAAGCAAAAGTGGGAAAAAGGGAAGTTTGCATTAAAATCTATTGTGGCAGAAATTGATACCAAGGTAGTTGAATCAGGTTCAATTGGAGGTAGGATATTCATATCTTAATCCATAACCACATGATAATTTTTAATGTAGTTTCTTAGTTATGATTGTTTTCTCACAAAACTTCTATTATCTTGCTTCAGGACATCTGCTTACCAGATTTGCTGAAAAAGGACTTACTTACCAAATTACATCAAATCCAGTCAAAGGATCAATTTTATGGTCTATAAAAGTTCCAGAACATATTTCACAGGTAAGAAATGCCTGTAGTTCATCTGTAAGCACCTAAATCATTAAGGATTTCTCCAACTGCAATCTGTATCATTTTTTTGGCCTATTCCATATCCGTGTCTGTTGTTTGCTGTATACAGTATTTATTTATTTATTTATTTTTGGCAGTTCTAAATAATTGTTATTCTTTTGTACTGTTTTTATTTGGGTTGACTGACATGGTTAGCCTTTTAATTTTTTTCTCTGACAGTAATACATTGTAAACTGATAAGTGTTGTGATGGGAAGTTTTATGGTGATGTGAATAAGTTTTGAGAAAAATGAAGCAAAAGTCAGGGAAGAGAGTAGTTAGTTACATGAGTTCTAGCTGCACCACCTGCTTCTGCTTTGTTGGTTATAATCTCACAAATTGTTAGTATCTATTGTGCATAACTTTTCTGCCTCAGGTGTAATCTCATGTTTTTTCATTGGCTTTCTGCAAAGAGTTGAAATGAAAGTTACTTTAAAATTTCAACCACACACATATGTATTTTTGTCTATATTCAAGAGAGGGATGCCATAACTCCAAGATCATGTTTTAGAAACCATAAATCTTAAGATTCTTGTTTTTTTGGGGGTTGGGGAGAGGTGGTAGGAGGAAGATGCAATTAACTGTTGAAGTCTAGCCTAGTGTGAAATTATATTTACATATATATCTTATTCACAAATATCAATTTCACTTACTATTTGCAGCTTTCAACTGAAAGAATTGAGGTTCCATATGTCTTACTAGTTTATGAAGCCGACAATTTTTGTAACCTCATCATCAATGATTCTCTTTTGGATCAGCTCTCTAGCATTCGAAGTCATTATTCTGCTTATACAGTTTGTTACCTCACCAATAGGTTAATGGCTTACATTAATAAAAGGTGAGTGATATATTGCAATTTGTCTAGTACGTCAATTCTAGTAGCATGGATGTATGTGTGAAATTGGTCGCAATTATGGTGTTGTGCATTGTGCTATATTGCCCCATTCTTTTCAGAATCAAGTCTATGACTCTTCTCTCTCTGTCTGTTGTGTTTTATGCATGTGCATGCACATCGCTGTGGTGCAGCAAAGCTATTCTTAATCTAATTCATTTGCAATCATAATCTAGACATTGTATGTTTTTCTTTAGAATATGATAATCATTGTACATAAGAATAAGAGTATTCACACTTTCTTTTCTTTTTCTCTCAAATGATGGTTTGACATGTAAATAGAGTTGCCTGTGCATTATGAGAGAAAATCAGTTAGTTTTAGACTGGTTCTGCCTTTCTCTCTCGTTCGCTCTTTAAATATAGATAGAATCTAATTATATCAGACTTGTTGGCAAATAGAGACCATGATATTAGCTGTTTTGATAACAGTTTATTATCACAACTCTTAAACTGGCCAATGTTTCCATCATCCATACCATCTTTATGTTTAAATATTTTGTGATGCAGCCCACGAATTATTTAAATTTAAGGGTTGGGTGGATAGGGAATTATGGAAATAGGCTAGGCTGGGTAGGAATTCCGAATAAAAGGGTTGTGTGTGTGGGAGGAGTCCACCTCCTTGGATGGAAATCTGATAATATCAGAATTCTAATCCGAAATTGAAAAGAAACAACAGAATATTATATTCCGAATCTACTTCATTGTATTGTACTGAACTCCCAAAATACAAAGACAATAATTATTTATAGACTACATAGGACTCTAGAACTGACTAGACTCTTAAGTGGCTTAATTAATGACTTTTGACTGACTTTTGGACTACTTTTAATTAATTAGACCCCTAATTACGAGATTACTTAATTAACTACACAAAACCATAACTCTTTAGCAGTTCTAAACCTTAATACAATGAACAATGACTCTTGAGGTCTTATAGCTCCCATGTCTTATAAAAACATTCTGCTCATCAAGCACATCTTCAACTTCCTCACGTGCTTTTGTCACCCTAGGCAGTCTAGGAATAGTTTGTCCTCCATTAATTTCTTCATGGAATTCGTAATATAGACTGAGGTCTTCCACATTAAAAATAGGACTGATGCTAAGCTCTAGTGGCAGCTCTAATAAGTAAGCATTGCTTCCAAGGCGTTTCAGCACCTTGTACGGTCCTGCTTTCCTTGGATGGAGCTTCTGATATGCACCTTTTGGAAAACGTTCAGGCCTTAGCCTTATCATAACTTGGTCTCCCTCCTGGAATTCCACATCCCTCTTGTGTAAATCCGCACTAGACTTATATTTCTGGTTGCTTATCTCGATTTCTTTTGTATTTCTTTATGAAGCTTATGGATGTGTTTAGCAAACTCCTCAGCCTCTTGGCTAATTCTGGTCTCAATAGACAGAAGTGCAAGATCAACAGGTTGTCGTGGCTTCAACCCCGTTACTATCTCGAATGGTGAGTGACCAGTGCTCCTGTTGATAGAACTGTTGTAGGCAAATTCTGCTGTAGGCAGAACTAAGTCCCATGATTGGGTATTGTCTTTTACTAGACAGTAGACATCTTAATAGATCACCCAAACTTCTATTTATATTCTGTCTGCCCATCAGTTTGTGGGTGATAGGCACTAGAAAACTTCAGTTTGGTGGCCATGAGTTTCCACAGGGTCTTCCAAAAGTAAGACACAAATTTAACATCAGGATCTGAAACTATGCTTTTTGGAAGACCATGCAACCGAACTACTCCACGAAAGAAGAGTTGAGCAATTTTAGATGCATCAGACGTTTTCTTACATGGAATAAAGTGAATCATTTTTGAAAATCTGTCCACCACAACAAAGATTGAATTGAAGCCTCTTGGATTCTTAGGGAGACCTAGAACAAAATCCATGGATAATTCCTGCCAAGGTGCATTAGGGACTGGTAGTGGTGTATACAAAGTGATCCTACTTTGTGAGTTTACTGACCAATAGCTGAAGGACTTTAAGTATGAATCGTCACCATGAGTGTATATTTCAGAATAATTATAGCTATAGCAATTTTTAGAGGCAGTAGGCTCAATATTGTTTGCTAATAGTTTAGACCTAAGTTATTTAGAATTTGCATTCAGAAACATTGGCTGCTGAAGACATCTGATCTTTCAGACTGAAGCTTTTGAGCAAATTTTCAATTTTATGGAGATTTAGGAAAAGATGAGAATAGAGGCAAGTAGCATTGTACTATATATAAGTTAGCAAAAATTCAACACAGGAGGAAGGCTTTCATTTATTGCTGTATAAATGGTAAAACAATAGTTTAATTGGAGATTAGTAAAGACTGAAGAATTGGGACCCTTTTTCCTTATTGCTTCATCGGGATTCTGGACCTATACTCACTAGCCTGGAAAAAGTGCTTTTCACCCATCGCCACCTTCACATAACTTAATACGAGGTTTGAAGTTTGAACTGAACTCCCAAAATGGATTATATAATTTTTATATTATGAAAAAACTAAAGTTTATATAAAATTTTACGTTGTACATGTATTTGAGTGGATGAATTAAATTTGCGCAAATTAATACCCATATTGGTTGCCTGTAAAAATCTAAAAATAAAAGCACACCCTACTTATCATCCACTTAAGCCCTAATTAGGTGAATGGGTCAGGTACCTACCCATATTTGTTTATGTCCCTATAAATCTTAATGTTTTCACACCCATTTTAGAAAATTATAACAAGGAAAAAATTATAAAGTTTAAATTTGGGAACATTTTTCACTAGGTTTTTCTTGTTTATGAACTTTAAATATGCATCTTATTTTCTAAACATTTCTTTTCAATATCATATTTTTAATAAATGCAGGACTTACTTGAATAGCATGATGTAAAATTTCTCTTTTAATGTTTTTAGAATTTAGATGTAGAGGTTGTTTGGATAATTTGTGTAAAATTTCTTCTGAGTAGAATGTATTTTGGAAGAATTAATTTGAAAGAATTACTTTTGGAAAAATGAGTTTTGTTTGGATAATAGTGTTAGAAAAAATTACTTTTGGGTGTGAAATTAGCGAAATGGTATAAAAATTCTTTTAAATATTGTTGACATATTATAAATGAGGAAAAATTTGAAAAACCATGTGCAAACTGCATTACATGCCAAAATGCAAAAGTAACAAAATCCCAGTCTTGACTGAATGCAAGTTTCATGCTGTGCAAGGCACAGATTACATTCTGTATTTGGTTGCCAAACGTGATAGAAATGGCTCAAAGGATGTTACATGGTGAAAAATGAATTTGCACATGCAAATCCATCATATTAGTATTTTCCTTCTATTTATATCTGTCAATGATTTCTGATATTTCAGCCAATTTAAGGATAACTTGTAATTTCTTTTCATGAATATTTGACAGTATTATTTTTAGTTGAAAAATTGATTTGATCTGTTAGGGAACAGGAAAAATACAAGAACCCAGAAAACAATAGTTGTTGGAGACGTCCATCTGTTGAGGAGGTTGAATAACTGACCTTTCATATTCAAAATTATAAGGAATATGTCATGTTTTTAACATTTCCCTCGTTGTCTTAACATGTCTATATTTTTCTCTTTTAAATTGTCTTGTAGGCGCTGGCAAAATTAACTACTCATTTCGCTAAAGTACATTCCAGGCAGTGTGTAGATGAGGCCGAACTGGCTGAACATGTTGTTGGTTTGACATGCAGCCTAGCATCTTGCCAATTTAGGTACTTGTTTATTTTTTTGTATTTAATTAGAACTTTCAATCTTTGCAGGAAAACACTTTTTTTTTTTATTTACAGCATTTTTGTTCATTTAAACTGCAGAAAGAAGTTAACTCGATTATCTGTAAATGCAAATGGATCCCTTATTCCAAAGGACTGTGTTGACCGGAATTTAATAAAGAAAACTATGTGGTGAGTGATTTTACAATGTTATATTGCATTAACTCTTTGAAACAAGCACCTGGCTCTCTTTCTATTACTCATTGTCAATTGTTGTTTTCCATGCTTCATTTTCTAGATCTTGTTTATATATAGTTGTGTTCTTAATATCTGGTTGTCTTTTCCACTTGTATGTTTTAGATTTTGATTGAGAATTTATTATAGATACCTGAATTAACTTCCTCTGTTGCTTTTTCCTTTTTTTCATACAGCTTGAAAATGGTATTATAATTGCTATGTCTTCCAAGATGCTAAAGAGTTTAGTAGTTTGTGCAATGACATATAATTAGGAAGCGACTGTTTGTAATGACTAAATGACAAACCTTACCATTAGACTCGCTGCTGTCACATAAAGGACACAAGTAATTACTTAGCTCAACCCTGGAAGACACATGGTGAAGGGAAAATTGCTGGAAGCTTTTCATTGTTTTTCTGGTTTACAATTATTATTTGGAACACCTGGCATATTTTCCCTTCGACAAAATCAAGTTCTGTTGTTGCATAAAATCTATTATTTATTGAACTCATGATATTATAGTAGAACTTACTTTTTGACAAGGTAACTATAGATGGGTGGACTGTTTGGTGAAAAATGGGTTTGTCCTGACAGTATGGCAACAATATAGAGTTGGGTCATTTTAAGGGTTTTGGAAGTAGTTAGAAGGAAATATTCTTTGGAGGTATCAGTGTTTGTAGTAGTTTGATGTGTTTGCCTGGAGCACAATGCTCAAATATATAAAACCAGTTTGGTGTTTCTTTTTAATTTGGTGTGGTCCTAACTTTTGATTTTGCTGTGGTCTGCCTTTGACATATTAGGATAGGTTTTTTTAGTTAACATATAATTGAATCTGAAGGCTCTGTTGAGATTCTGGGACTTCCTTTTTATTCATTCAAGAATTATCTTACATTTTGTGGTCCTTTTCTCTTTTCTATCAATTAAGTTTCCCATACATTGAAGAATTATCCTATGCTTGATGGTTTTTGTTATAATATGTGACGATTCATCTTTTCTGCCATGAACTCTTGATTCTCTATCATCTGTAGTAGAAATGTTTCATATTTAGTTGGAAGATTTGGGTTTCCTGTCTTCAGTGTACTTAGCCTTCAATGTTTTAGGAATTTTATATATTGATAATTTTTAGATAAACTACTTGATTGCTGAGTAAATGGCCTTTTATCTAATTATCATTCAATTCTGCTTTGCATCATAATTCATAGCATTGTGTTCCTCATTTTGGCTTCTATGACTAGGTTAAAAGCTTTGGTTGCTATCCCCAAGGTACAGCCACGATTTGCTATTGCTATTTGGAAGAAATACCCAACCATGAAGTCCCTGTTAAGTGTTTATATGGATCCAAGTAAATCGGTATGTGTTGTTTGATTGCCTTTGTTCCCTTTGATTTTCCTGATTGACCAATTGGACACTATGAAATTCAATTTGTGTGGCATCTTTTAGTTGTTATAGTTAAAAATGTTTGCTGATAAAAGAAGGGATGACCAGAAGTTTTAATTTTGTCATTTTTAATGATAGAAGATGCAATATAAAAAATAAGACTACTTTCATCGCCACAGGAGCATGAGAAGGAGTTTTTACTTAAAGACTTGACAACAGAAGGTTTGCTTGGTGGTGACAGAAGGCTAGGTGAGGTTTGTTCAAAGAGAGTGTATAGAATTCTAATGGCGCAAAGGGGAAGCATTAGAACAGATGATGTCGAGGATGGTGCTGATTTCTTTGAGCGTTAGGCATAAAGAGCTTTGTAATTGTATGTAAAGCATATTTAACAAATGGTGTCAACATGTAAATATGTATGGACTATCATTTCTAAATTGCATCACATTTAACCAAAATATGAACGTGTAAAAGAATCGTGATGATGATGTACGAATTACATGGTTAATTGTGCTAGTCATTGTGGATACATATTAGGTTAGCGATTGTTTGATGTTGGCACTTTAGCGTTGACCAACTTTTAGTGATTGGATAGTATAATATATCTACATTACATTGTTTAAATTTTGATGAAGTTTTAGAGTAAGGTTAGAATAGACTCAAATTGCAGTAAAAATATTTAGTCTCATTTTCTATGTATATGAACTAAGTGAATATATATATATATATATATATATATATATATATATATATATATATATATATATATAAAAGTGGAAAAGTCCATTTACCCCAAGATTGGGTGATTAATCATCTTGTCTTCAAGCAGGCTCAAAAGACCAACTTTATTGAGTTTTGTTTACGATAAACTTTATGTCTTATTATATTTACCACTCAAAATATAATTTAAAATTATAAATATGTATATAGTATGAAATTTTTAATTGTAGATATGTTGTTACGTATAAAGTTTGATATGAACTCGAGTCAACTAATATTACTCAAATTTTTGTTGAATGATATTCAAAACCTCTAGAAAAATTCTACATTACATTGTGCTACATTGTTCACTCTTGTATTTAGTAAGTTATGCAAGCGTTCAGTTTTTACAACCATTATAAAGGACAACCAGTTTTAATTTAATACAAAAAGAATAATTCCTAATTGAATTCAAGGAAAATGCAACAGAGGGCACAATATGATGTGACTTTAGCATGTCTGACAATAGATATGCTCTAACTATTTCTCTCTCTTGAGAAAGTTATAGTTATAAAAATTCGAAGTTATAATATGTCTAAGATAAGGACTCATTTATTTATCACAGCTTCCGAAAGGGAAGAGTGACTCAAATAAATATAAATACTAGAACAAAAGCATTCAGAATTCAGACCACATGAATTATGAAACAGAATTAGGTAGAAATAATCAAATTTCATGGCCGAACTTCTTATTTGATCCATAGAGAGTTGATAGCTTCTCTGGATCAGGCCGAAAATCCAACGTCGAAAAGGACCTACGTAACTGACCATTGTCTTCGTTGCGATTGATCATATCAATGACAGAGGCTTGTAAGAGAGCGTAGTTCTTTATGTTCTTGAGAGCATTAGGATGACCCTCAGTCTTGGGGGATTTTCTCTGGCTAGATAGAAAAACTGGGGATATAGATGCATTTATGCTCCTTTCGTAAATAAATAGTGACGATGTGCTGCTTGCACTATTCCCCGTTTCTTGACTTTGCATGTTTTCTTCCATATTCTTCTCCTGTCAAAACCAAAGGTACACAATTTATTATCTTTGTCGTCATTGTATGCTACTATCTAGCAAAAACAATCTCTTTAAGATTAAGGCCAAGGGACACCACCATTGAACAATTGTGACATGATCTGTATGATTATGGAAAAAAAAAAAACAAAAAACTAGAAATTCATTATCATATATGGAAGTTGCTAGGTCACACTCATTTTTTGGGTCACCAATATCTTGATGTGGTGTTATCATTAAAATATTGATTTAATAAAATTTGCCATTAATTTATCAGGTTGTAATACATGTAAGATTCAATTTTTATTTTTTTATTTTTTTAAAAGCCCAACTTAAAAAAAAATTAAAGATAAAAGAATATTAAAGGTGAATGTTAAAATAACATTATTTTAGTATGTAAATAAATTTTAAAATTAGACACATTAAATCAAAATTGGTAATATATAACAATATACAAATAGGTAAAATAGTCTCATTTAATATGGATTGCAACTTGGGGCGGACCTACCTTATCATTAAGGGCGTGGTTGCACCCCCAAACAAAATTCTGTTTCTTTAATTATTATGTGAAATTGGTTAAGCAAGTCTTCTCAAATAGATAAAATGCGCACCTCCTTTAAAGATTTTATAGTATTTATGTGAGTAGGTGTATATGTAATACCCCCACCTGAAATTTTCTGGTTCGGCCCTAACTATATATATATGGTTGTAACATGTGTAATATACAATATATATATTCATTTCATTTCACTAGGTTGTTTTAAAGGATTTAGGGTTCGTTTGAATACATTTAGCAATAAAAGTACTTATTTTAAAGTTCTTATTTTATAAGAGCTTATCTTTTAAAAAAAAAGTTATTTTACATTTGGATGTCATATTTGAAAAATACTTACAATAATATTAAAATCGCTTATTATTCTACTTATTTTAAAAACTTAAAATTATTAGTTTCTAAAATAAATAATTGAATCACTTTTTTTTAACTTTTAGTTTTTTTTAAGATGGTATGTAAACACACTTAAAATATTTTTAAATACTTAATTTTAAAATATAAGTACTTATTTTAAAAATTAAATGTATCCAAACGGGTTCTTAATGAAGTGTGGAACCCACCTCCTTTGACGACTCTGAATCTCTCCTGTTTTCTTCAGCAGTTTTGTTCTTTCCTGACAGACTTACATGACTTGTACTTGTTAGAGATACTTGCCCTTTTCTTAAACCCTTGCGCCTATATCATGAAAAACAACAAACAACTTATCAATTTCAGTCCTATGACAACATGAAATCCAATACTTCACTATGGCTATCAAGAACACATAATTTAGTCCACGTGGGTCATCTAGAAATTTCATGTATGGAAATCACAATGCTGGGTTTTGTTTTCTCCACTTTCATCTCTTAAAGTGGCCCACATGTAGTGAAAGAAAAAAACTTCTCTGGTTCTGAACTGATATCATACCTTTTGCGTCTCTTAGTTTGTGAGCGTTCATCCTCGTCTTTGTAGATTACTGGTAACTCTGAAAGGTCACATGCTAATGGACTAGATTTGAAGAACTGAAAGCAGTAAACACTCAGCATATTGCAATTTGCAATAATATGTTTTTAGGCACATAAAATTCATATAATTTGGGAATTTATATGAAACTCTTATTGGATTAAAGCAATTGTCTTTGTTTGGTCTTTCAAACTTTTGAAAGTTCATGCATCCAGATTAGACTTGAAAGTTTAGTAAAAAACCCTTACTAATTCCAAATATCGAATGGCTGATTCAGGACATGATCTTAATGTCAAATCAGATGATCTTGCTGAAAAGTGAAAACTCATGAACAATGGAAAATCCCACAATAATTATCCCCTTCACATTTATATCTTTAAGGTCTCCCAAAAAAATGGTAAGGTTCATTAAAGTATTTTATTGCAGTCCATGGTCACAAGTGCCTGTCTAATTGTCAAATGTCATCAAGTTGCTTGGAATGACATATCATACTTGAGGTACTGTAATGCTACAAAACACTGGCCAATCATGTTCCAAATCTTCCCGACTCTTCCGAGATTTATCAAAAGAAATTTTAATCTCAACACTCTTACTAACTCATTCATGTCAAAAAGTAGATCAAAATAAAATAAAATAATCTGAACAGGAAAGCAATAAGATATGCATCATTAGCAACAAGAGAAGAGCTCACTTCACTTTCAAGAGCAGAGGCAGTACTGCCACGACAGACAGGATCTAGATCAAGAAGTGTGGTCAAGAGACTAAGGGAAGAGGGAGGATAACCCCAGAACTTTTCATCATAATTAGCTTTGTAATGTTGTGGCGGCCGGTAGCTTGTCATTAGCTTCATTTTTATCCAGTAATCCTCTGAAGGAGAACCACAAAGTTTGAAGATCATGTGAAGCTGTTCAACCTATATACATAAAATGCTTAGTAGCTGATCAGAATTGAAAAGCTGTGCTACTAGCAGCATTACTAAATAGATTCTTTTTTAAAGGGGGGCTTATCCACAATGACAAGAAAACAAAATGAAGGAGAATTTTCTTCAAAGATTCATAGATGAATCTGATATAAAATCCAGATACAAATGCCTGGAAAGAATATTGTTATAATAATGATCACAAGAAAACATGAATTAGATTCACGTAGAAGACACAAACAATCATGTATAACCCCACTCAGAAGGAAGATAGAGGACAGAAAGATAAGAAAAGAAAAACAAGAATTCTTCTAACATGCATGAGACATGAGTAGACGATACTGTCATCAATCAAATCTCCCAAAAGCTTTAAGCTGTTAGGTAAAGCACATTAATGACTTTATTATGCCTCTAACAGATACTGCTTGGTCAAATTCTCCATAATGATCAATCATCATTTTGTATGGTGTCCAAGCTAAAATCTTTCACTATCTCCTATAGTCCAAATAAAGTTTTACCTCTGTCCTCCCGGGCATAATTGGTCTTCCAACAAACATCTCAGCCAATAGGCATCCTGCACTCCAGAGATCAATGCCATATCCATAATCGGTTGAACCTAAAAGAAGTTCAGGAGCTCTATACCAAAGTGTCACCACTCGATTTGTAAAAGGCCCTTTAGGTTTAATAGCAAAAGAATGTGCAAGCCCAAAATCTGCAATTTTCAGCACCCCTCTTTTATCTATTAACAAGTTAGAAGCTTTAATATCTCGGTGCATAACTCCCTTGTCATGACAATGCTGCAAACCTAAAAGCAGTTGCTGCATGTAACACTTGATCTGTATAAAATACAACCAAACCACTGTATTATCATTTATTACAAAGTGATGAACAAAATATCAAATATGAACAACTTTGAAAGTGACAATAGATTTGTAAGTTGGAGCTGCAAATCCTTAAGTTATTGATAAACAAAAATAAGAGTAACTAAAAGAAACAAAAGATTTAGGAAAATGCTTCTACCACATCACTTTTCAATCTCACATCTCTCGCATCAATAGGCAGCATAATTAAAGTGGAGGTGCGCAAAAATTTTAGTAAGATGAATGTAATTAGCTAGTGGAAACTATGCAGATGTAAGCTGATATGTGTGCAATTTTGTGAAAGTAGCATTATTGAAAGATTTATATGGGGCATAACATTTAACATGGGTGATTTATATAGGGCATAAAATTTAACATGAGTGTTTCTTCAACCACAGACTCATTGGCATTTTGGTGATCAACATATGACAATATAACCTTTCCTTGCAGCAAACAAATCACAATTTCACAAACATCTCAAGATTCTAACTGTTAAAAATCTTTGAGAAGAAATCTAACCTGTGGTTCAGTGAGTCTCTCCCCAGGGCGGGAGATAATTCTGGTAAGGTCAGACTGCATGTAATCAAAAACTAGATAAAGACTATACTGCATCCTTGATGTTGCCAGGCCTTTAAGTTTGATTACATTGGGATGATCCAGCGCTTGTAGTATCATGATCTCTCTTGCCATAAACTTGATGCTTTCAGAATCCGATGTGTCAAACCGTACCTTCTTCAAAGCAACAATCTTTCCAGTGTCCTTATCTCGGGCTTTGTATACATTGCTATATGTTCCACGCCCTACCTATAACCCCAAAAAAGAAGTAAGTAATCATCCTCAACATACATGCATATGAAGAATGAAGAACAGTCAGAAAACACGGAGCGAGTTTAGTAAATCTAATAAAGAAAGGAAAATGATATTTGCTTATACACTTATTCTTGCAAACCATTCACATATTTCAAGATAGACTTGTGAGAAATTATAACATATTCTACGAGTAGCAATCAATGCATGCTCCAAAAAGATCTCTACCGTTAATTTAAGTTAGTTGTTGCCTAACATCAAGGTGGAGAGCTTCCTGGAGAGCATGCAGTAGAAATTACAATGGGACAAAAATATTATCTAATGACTTACATGAAAGTCTATGAAGAATTTGTGTCGTGAGAATAAAATTTACGAAAAAGTTAATCATACACTTTATTATTTACATTTTTTTTTAAGAGTATGTATTTTAATGAGAAAGATAATAATAATAATATGTATAATAAATAATATTAAGGAGAGTGTAAAAAGTAAATTGAGAGAAAAATAAATAAAAATATAAGAGTTGTAAAATTTACGCAACTATCATTACTCTAAAAAAAAATGTACTAGTATTATTACCTTGTCGAGCTTTTCATAGGAATCAGCGCTCTTGGGAACCAAACTAGCCAAAACGTTTTTGGGGATATTATCAACCAGCCATTTTGGCCACCCGTCCACAAATTCATAGCTTGCAATCTTCTTCTTCTCTTCAGACCTCCTTGAAATATTCCCAACCTCATGACTCTTGTTATCTCTGCCAATACCAACACCCTTTTCTCTATCCCTATCTCCTTCTTTCCCTCCAACTCCTACAACTACAACACCGCCAGCAGCTGAAGTAGTCTTGTGCCCACTCACACTCACTGATCTCTTCTTAGTCTCCACTTCCAGGTGCTTAGAGGATGAATATGTCGTTGAATAATCCTTATGGCTGATTGGTTGTTTGGGTGCAGAAACTCTCTTCACATAGTTAGTGTCCCGTTTCAACCTCTCAACATTGTGGTTTTGAGGGGGAGTATACTTGCCGTTAACGCATCCCATGGCAACTCCAAACTGCAACTATATCTGTTTTGGTAACAACCAGGTAACATAGCATAGCATATACTATAACTATAACTATATAACAATAAATGAAAACGTAAAAAGAAGAAAATAAGGAAGCTAGCGTTTGATGGCGAATGTGGAAAAGAAGGGGAACGGAACTACCCTCTTAGCCGGCATGGTTGAGAATTGAGACCATTTGGAATTATCTGAGAGGATCATGTTCATATCATGATTAAACCGTGGCTTTCTCCGTCAATGGCGATTAAGTATGAGACTATAAAACCAATGTTTGGATTATTATACCGTCATCACATCAACAACATAGAAACTATGTTCTTGACGAACCGGCTGTTTTAATTTCAAATTGTTCTCTTGCAACACTGACACAACACTACACTATACACGCCAAATATAAATCAATTGATTTTCTTTTCATTGCTTTCTTTCTTTCCTTTTTTATTTTCAAGGATAAGCTGGATAGTCATCTTACTTACGACTTACGTGTGTATTGGATGGATGGATATAAGAACATTTGCACAGCAAATTCAGTTTGCACTATGCACATTGCACACATACTGTTGGCCATATATATATGGAGAATGTTAAAGTAAAATATTCTATATCATACTCTTTTCAACACATCTCTTTTTATTAAGTTATATCACATATTAAAGTATATATTCAAATTTTGATTAACGTGTAATCAATTCGATCACATATTAATTAAAGTACACACTTAATTTTAATTAACGTGTAATCAATTCAATTAGTGTGTAATTAAATTTGAGTATATATTTTAATGTGTGATGTGGTTTAATAGAAAAGAGTGTGTTGAAATGAGTATATTAAAGAGTGCGTTCCTAGCATTCCTTATATATATATATATATATGAGGAGAGATCAGCTTACATCAGTATAAGTCTTTTTTCTCTTACACTCATTTTTAATCATTAGTTTCACTTTCATCTAATGGTTGAGATTATGTCATTAAAGGTAACCATTAGATGAAAGTGAAATTAACGGTTGAAGATGAGTGTAAGAGAAAAAAGACTTACACCTGTAAGTTGATCCTCCTCATATATATATATATATATATATATATATATATATATATATATATATATATATATATATATATATGATCTTATTCAAAAGGAGATGAATGTTTATCATGAGAGGTAAGATGATGAATCTTGACCATTAGATCTTTCATGAATGATCAAGATTAAAACATAAATACATGCTTCAAGCAACTTTTAATCTTGATCATCCATGTATGGTTGTATGGTTAAGATTTACTCTTCTCACCTTCTTGTAATAAAAACTCATCTCACTAGATATGTCTCCTATATATATATATATATATATATATACATATATAAATGATCTTACTCAGATGAGAGGAATGTTTATTGTAAGAAGTAAGAAGAGTGAATCTTGACCATTGGATTATAGATAAATGATCAAGATTAGAATATAAATATATGTGACTTTTTTAAGTGAACAAATGACTTTTAAATAACTTTTAATTTTGATCATCTATATATAATTAATTAATCAAAATTTAATTTTCTCATCCACTAAAAAAACTTTCTAATTAAATATGTCATACATATATCATGTTTGCCTATTGGATACAAAACACATATTCTAAATCAAGAAAAATACAACATTGAAGTTCGTTCACAATGGCCAAATAGATAAAGTTGGGCCAGAAACGCTGTTTAACTACAATATATTCTAGAATAAAGCTAATTGCACAAATAATTGGTGCTTCACAGTTCTCACATTTATGTGATAAAATTAGAATATAAGTGTATAAAAATTAGATAAAATTAATTATAATTAAATAGTAAAAATTATATAAATGTAAGATAATACATGTATAAGTATTTGTAAATAATATTATTTTATATTCTAAGGCACATTGTACATAATTTTACAGATTTTTCTTAACTTACAACATTAAAATATTTTTTTTTAATTTCACACAAATAATGTTATTTAACACTAATAGTTAACGCTATTTAAACAAAATTCTTACAAAACTACTTTCAAATCGACATTTTAAACACAAATTATTCTTTTAAAATGGTGAGCTCTCTGGTGCAACAATCACTTTTTATTTTTTAGGTGTTACAACTCACACACTAATGTGTGACACATATAAAAATAATGAGGCTCACAATTTTTAGTAACCTGTTATATTATATCTTTTTGTAATATCATTTTGACTCATTTTTTATACATGTTTTTTTTTTTATTTGAGGCTTTAGACATTAAATATCGTAAATAATTAGTATTAAAGATCTAAAAGTAGTGACCAAACCTTAGGAGCACACCAAGTCTACAACCTAGATTAAGTTCACGAAAATTAGGAAGAAAAAGGAAGAAAAAGATAAGTTAATCTCATGAACTTAGAACAACTTAGAAAAAAAATCAAAGTCAAGGCAGACAGTTATTAGACTCAAACAAAGAAAATTTACTAAGATAAAATAATGATTTGGTCAACTTAGGAAATACAAAGAAAAAACATACACTATATATAGACTAAGAGAGAAATCAAATCTCGATATTCAACAGTTAGCTCGTTAGTATAAAAGTAAGACGTCACAGTATGGTCTCAATTATTAACAAAAGATTTTAAATTAAATCTCATAATTAAAATATTAATAAATTGATATTTAAATTAATATTTATTTTAAAATATGGTAATTTATACCATTTATAAAATAATACCTTTAATTTAGAGATATAAAATAAAAAAAATATTTGAATTTTATTATATAAAGATAAGAATATATATGTTATTTTGCATAATTTTATATTTTATTCTCTTAATTTTTTAAACAACTCTCGTATTCTTTTCTCTCATTTTCATTTTTTTCAAACATATATAGAGAAAATATATTTTTTTCTATCAATTTGCTCTTCTTTCTAGTTTTTTTTCTTTCTATATTATAAAAGAATTTTATATAAAAAGAAAGTTTATAATACAATTAGTCATTAATTATAGATATTGAGTCTTTCTTTAAACATAAATTATACTATTAGTCACTAATCATGAATATTGAATCATTCCTTAAGTATGGATAATACAAATAGTCACTAATCATGAATATTGAGTTTTTCCTTAAAAATATATTATACAATTAGTCACTAATAATTAATATTATTAGGTCTTTCCTAAAACATAAATTATATTAGTACTCACAAATCATGGACAATGAGTCTTTCCTTAAGCATGGATAATACAATTAGTCACTAATTATGCATTAGGTCTTTTATTAAGCATGAATTATACTAGTAGTCAATAATTATAGACAGTGAACATTTGCTTAAGCAGTGACAATAAAATTAGTCACTAATCATGGATATTGAATCTTTCTTTAAGTATATATTATACAATTAGTCACTACTAATTGACATTGGGCCTTTTCTAAAGTATAAATTATATTAGTACTCATAAATTATGAACAATAAGTCTTTCTTTAAACATAGATAATACAATTAGTCACTAATCATGCATTGTATCTTTCTCTTTAAGCATGAATTATACTAGTAATCAATAATCATTATGGACAATGGCCTTTTGCTTAAACAGGGATAATACAATTAGTCATTAATCATGTCCATAGCCCATGATTAGTGACTAATAGTATAATCTATGATAGAGGAAAGACTCTTTATCCATGTTTAATGACTAATAGCATAATTCATGCTTAAGGATGTCCATCATTAATGACTAATTGTATTATTCATGCATAAGAAAAGGTTCATAGTCTATGATTAGTTACTAATATTATAATTTGTGTGTAAAGAAAGACCTATTATCTATGATTAGTGACTAATAATATAATTCATATTTAAGAAAAGGTTCATTGTCCATATTTAGTGATTAATAGTATAATTCATGCTTAAGGATGTTCATGATTAGTGACTAATAGTATAATTCATGCTTAAGGCTATGTTTGGTGCGTCGTATAAGGAGAACCTGATAGTATAAGTTAATACTATCAGGCTTTATTAGGTGTTTGGTATGTCACCTAATAGGATAGTCATATCTGATTAAAGTTTTTTATCATACTCTAATAGTATAACACTATCTTTCCCATAACTCTCTAATATAACTTGATAGGATTTTTTTTCCACCACTACCCTCCACTTTTATACCCAAAAATCAAAACAACCCAAAATTGAAACTCATCAAGATTAGAAAACCCTCCCCCACCACCACGTTCCTCACCACCACCACTCTGCCTCACCACCCCAGCCGTCGTTCCTCACCATCATTCTGCCTCACTCCTCCCTCACCTAAGCCACCTTCAATAGCCAACCTTAGCTGCCATCACCACCGTGCAGTCATCATCCCCTGCCCTATCCCCCACCTAAACCACATTGCCACCTCAAGCCTAGTCGTCTGCTATCCAATCAGAACCGTCCCCATGGCCAACCACCCAGACCTGCCTCATCCTCAACCATCTGGAACCCAAACCCCTTTAAGCCTCCTAACTCAAACCACCTCGGACCCCTTCGTCACCTCGCCTGCAACCCGCAAGCTCCACTGCGCCTGATCTACGACCAACCCCGAAACCGTCCTTCGTCAGCAGTGGCCATGGTTACAAATCACTATGGACCACCCAGGCCTGCTTACGGCAGTGACCCAAACCCGTAAGCACCAGATCTCCCCCAGCATGAAGAAGTCCCAGATTTGCAGCTTGATGATGTTGGCGTTGACCCAAACCAGTTTGCACCAGATCTCATCTACCCAGTTCCTACACTCAGTGATGCAGAGTTGCAATAGATCTGTAGTTTTTTTTTTTTTGAAAATGTAGTTTATTTTTTATTTTTTATATTAAAGGGTATTATAGACATATTAAATAATTATTATACTATCAAGATTCTTATATTATCGAGTACCAAATATATAATTGTATAAGAATTAATCAAATTCTTTATACTATCAATTTTTATCCTACTATCTTATATTATTAGGTCTTATGCTATCATGTGTGTCAAATGTAGCCTAAGGGAAAGCCTATTGTTCATGATTAGTGACTAATTATATTATCCATACTTAAGAAAATACTTATTGTCTATGATTAATGACTAATATTATAATTCATGATTAAGAAAAAACACATTGTCTACGATTAGAACTAAAAGTACAATCCATGATTAAGAAAAGACTCATTGTTTATAATTAGTGACTAGTTATATTATTTATACTTAAGGAGAGGCTCATAGTCCATGATTAGCGATTAATAGTATAATCTATACTTAAGGAAAGACTTATTGTCTATGTTTAGTGATTAATAGTATAATCTACGTTTAAGGATGTCTATAATTAGTGATTAATTATATAATATATGTTTAAGGAAAATTTTAGTGTCCATAATTAGTGAATAATTGTATTATCTATGCTTAAGAAAAAGCCCATAATCTATGATTAATGATTAATATTATAATCCATGGTTAAGAAAAAATTCAATTTTCGTGATTAGTGACTAATAATATAATTCATGATTAATAAAAAGTTCATTATTCATAATTAGTGACTAATTGTATTATTCATACTTAAAGAAAAAATTCATAGTTTATAATTAATGATTAATAATATAATTCATACTTAAAGAAAGATTCATTGTCCATGTTTAGTGATTAATAGCATATTTTTGCGCTTAAGGATGTCTATAAATAGTAACTAATAGTATAATCTGTAATTAAAGAAAAGTCTATTGTCCATTATTAGTGACTAATAACATTATATATGTTTAAGGAAAAACTCATAGCCTATGATTAATGATTAATATTATTATTCAAGGTTAAGAAAAGGTCTATTATTCATGATTAGTAACTAATAATATAATTTATGGTTAAAAAAATCATTGTTCATGATTTATAACTAATTGTATTATTTATATTTAAGAAAACACCTATAGTCCATAATTAATAATTAATAATATAATTCATACTTAAAAAATTGCTCATTGTCTAAGTTTAGCGATTAATTGTTTTATCCATGTTTAAGCAAAGATTCATTATCCATTGGTCTTGGTCTTGGCCTTGGCTCCGCGGAGGGAACTGGCGGCGCCGTTGTAGGCGAGCGCTTCGGGAGTATCAAATGTACCCAACCAGACGCGAGTCTTCTTCTAGGGATCGCGTATCTTAGCAGCATAACGTCCCCAGGTTCGCTTCCTGACCCCTCTGTACTGTCCCTCGCGAGAGGCCGAAGAAGATGAAGACGCCATGAATAGGAGGGGAACCGCACCAGACCTGACTGGGTGTGCGTGGCGCCGACGGCACCTTCGAGGTTGTGAAGTTGGGGTTTTGAGACAATGGTTCGGAAGAGGAAGTGAGTCTCACCGCCTTCGATGTTAACAAACCCAACCCCATTTTCTGATTCTCTCTCTCTCTCAGATCGATTGTTTGGGAGTGTGGGGTTGAATTGAAGTGAAAAAGAAGACGAGAAAATGAAAATGCATTTGCAGAGACATTCTCACTCACCAAGTCACAGTGAGCTCAAGAATTAGGAATGGCAGACCCGAATAGATGGATGGGCGGGTTAGATGGAGAATGGTGATGCAGGATTGTATGGATAAAGTTCTAAAGATTTTATTGGTTAAGGAGTTGATTGTAATTATAAAATTTAATTAGTTGTGTAGGTAACTAGCAATTAATTTTTACTATTAGATCAATTTTACAGCTAAGATATATCCACCAAAGCAGTGTCACCTAAAGTACTTATGGTACCAGAGATTTGTCCTTCAAAAATTATTTTTCAGAATTAACTTATGTTCTAGTCAAATTTTATGCAATTATATAAATTTAATTGTATTGTGTTAGCAGCTGTTTAGAACAAATAATTGCACAATAGAATAAATGATAATATCTTATGCCTGTACTACCCCAAAAACTGATGCAAGCTAATCGAAAATTTTAGGCATCAAACTGTTGAGTTTACAAAGGCAAGTGAATAATTCCGCTTTTGAAGAGCATTCTTTCAATTCGCACCAGTATGATAGTTTATTGCAGACGTAAGATGAAAGGTTCAATTTAGCATGATATTTTATTACATTTCAGCTCATTAGTACTAGAGAATTGTTAACATATAGCACAGCAACCAAATGTCCAAATCAGGACATTATTGACTAGAACTCTTTCAAAATTATAGGACCAAAGCGAAGAGAATGCAAAAGAGCTAAACGGTAGTCCCCTCAATAACTGATTTTTACACCTGATAAGCTGAGCAATCTGTCAGACTCGTTGCTTTCTTTCTTTTTTTCCTTCTCTCTTCAGCAAGTGTTTCTATAATTCTATTATGTACAATTTCCTTTTTCTTCTCTTTCCTAAGCAAATATCTTCAAAATGATGAACTCAATTGGTCTCGAACTTATGCATCTAAGCTGCTATTTAACAAATCCACCGATGCTACCACTGTCTCCGCCAATAAGCTTTTTAGCTGGCATGCCAAGATCAAAAGGTCCCAAAGAATCATTCTGTGTTCAGATAGTATATTACTCAAATCAGTAATCAGGGAATAAAACATAACAAAAACTGAAATGCTTCAATAAGAAAATGAAGTACCCATTTGATGTCTGTTAAACCAAGACTTCTTTCATCATCATAGGAACGTGAAGAAAGCAACAAGTCTGTCGGAGTCTTCCCGGATGGAGGATTTTGTGAAAGCCCATCTTGATCATTAATCTTTATAACACCATAGGAGACAATGAAGTGCAGGTTAATGATGGATAACAAGGCTTTCATGCAACTTAAAATCTACAAATAGAAACATAATCTCAATCCCGCATCAATTTGAAGCCTGATTTCCGTCCCAATGTAACATACAAAGTTATTTTATTGGCAAGGCATCTTTATGCATCCATGGATTCATTTGAAAGTCGAAACATTAAACATTAATTATACATTGTCTTCTTAAAACAACTATCGTTTATAAACCAAAATTGAAGACCAAGATATACAGGAACAAGAAGTCGATGTTCCTTGATTCGAACCCCCCCGCCCCCAAAAAAAAATCCCATTATTTCATAATTAACTATTAAAGCTGGAAGAAAAGAAGTGATTAACAAAAAGGCAATATTATAACTTGTGTACTATCTTACAAAAAGAACCTTAGTAATTTTGCATCACAGATACTAGCCACATGAAATTATCTTACATTTCAATAATATATTCTCATTGAAGACTATGAGCAACAAACCTTCTCTGTATTTGGCAACTTCAATGAGTTTGAAGAACAATCCTGACTGCAGGCCACAGAATAATTGTTTCCACTAACAGTCTGCACATCTACTGTTGGGGAAAATAACTTTTGAAGTGGAAATGCATGACATGTTTCTTCAGCATCCAATATAGATGTGCGCAAGTCTTCAGCAGATAGTCTTGAAATAGGAGGATGACTAATTTGGGTGGCAATAAAAGCATCCAATGAATCAGAGATTATTTGACTTGGTTGCATGGCTGCGTTGCTGCCAAATGATTTTGGATCAGGAGTACTGAACCTTCCCTGTAAGGATGCTTCAGACAGGAGACCCCCAATGCTTATATTGGTTAGACTATCAACCCATGGCAATGATGGCTGTTGAAGGCTTTTACTTACTCTTGGCTCATTATCCTAGTTAGAAAAAAACATGCGTACCTTAGAAAACAAAGATTTGTGGTGCAATGTAATGGAACTGAATTTTTATTAGAACATGTGCTATATAGATAATAACTGCCAGGGGACTGACATTTAAAATTCATTTTAGAATTCAGGGCAAACCACAAATAAATTCCTCATACATGTCATAAAGGACCATAAATAAGAGTTTCATTTACACTAAATCAGTCAAAGTGTTGTTAAGCTTATGATATCATAAATGTGACTAAATAATGGCATTTTGAACTTTACTTGCAAATCTCCATAGTCCATATAATATACTCCAAAACTTTCCGCATAATTCTATAAGACACACAAAGCAAATCATCATAAAATCATTTTAATGTTCCTTAAAAAAAATAGTATTTGTATAACGCAGATCCACCAGCAATACCCATGTCTCCAGTAATAAAATTCTTGTGTAATTTAAGGCAACTATCTGCAAGTTACTGTAATGCATAACAAAATATCTAAATAACAGTTTACCAGAGGATCAACGGATGCATTGTCCATTTTCTGAGCCACAACTTCATTTGCTGCATCGCCCACATCAATTGCTTCGTATTCCTTACTTGTCACCTCAACCTTGTCCCATTCATCATTTAAAGTCTCTAAATTAGCATTGCAACCTCCCTCTGTTCCTCCAGACTGTACACCAGGCTTATTTGGAATTGGTGTGGAAGGTATACCAAAAGACCTAGGTTCATGTATGTAGAACCAACCATACCTTGAAAGAGAGAACAAGTCAACATTGTATAAACTACCTAATTTCCACATAAAAATGAAAACATATAAGAGGAAATGGTTAGATATTATACTTCAACCGGAAAATTGCAGGGCTTCCAACAGCAGCATAGACATCTGCGGCTGTTATGTGACTATCATTAATTGTCCACCTTATGCAGTTAGATAGATGTTCCATTATATTGTATGGGAAAAGCATAGGATCCCCATTGGCTATACTTGAACTTCCCCACTTCTTTTCAAGGTGTTTCAGCACTGAAGAGATTTTCTTTTGACCTCTGAGCGTGAGTTCTAGATGTGGATTATGCCCATCCTGAAAAGGAAAATAGTATAAGCATCAAGACTTACTGCATGGAGACTAGGACAGATTTAAAGTATATCTAATTTGTCCAAATGCTTCATGTATCACCATGTGACCTTTTCAAGTCCTATTCGAGTTTCTTTATTTATTGGAAAAAGTTGTAACTTGATCTTTGCAGAAGAAGCGAGTGTTTGTCCAGGATGAAGTTCAAGGGCCTCTCTCTTTTCCATAAGAAATGTATCTTTGTCGGGAAGTTCTGGGCTCATTCTTACAGGTTCCTTAGATGGAAAATTCTGATTCTCTTTATCGGCCAACATCTCTTCACCACATCCTAAAGAGAAAGAGGTTTAACTAGATTTAGCAAAATGCACAAGATAATGGCAAGTGAATATTTATGTAAATTTCAAAACAAGTGTAGTCTCATCCAAGTAAATAAAATGATTCTTTGCCTTAGCAAAAATATTACTAATAGGATAATTAAACCTACAAAGTTGAATTCAAAACATTTCTTTTATGATATAGACACAGCAAATTCAGTGCATCAATAGAGAGGACAATATGAAATCAAACAATTATGAAATGAAGCACGAGTACCTCATAATGTCTGCCATACTCGTGTAAGATACGTACTCGATAGCGTATCAGATACTTAAATACTTGATAAATGTTTGTTTATTTTTTAACAAAAGTAATATCTCCATACCATACTCATGTCGTATCTTATACCCATATTCGTATCCGTGCATCATATTGAAAATCAATACAAATGGAAGATTGGGGAAAATGTATCACCTTGTGCTTTGTGATTCCACCTATTAGTTCTCTTCGTAGAATTTTTCACTGCAATGGATCCTGTTTTTAGACTGCACTTTCCAGAAGCCTTCACAGCTTTGCTGTCTAGTGACCTAGCTGTTTTCATGACAGTTCAACCTTCCTGAAAGTGATAATAATAAAACAATCTTTATTGTTATCCTTCTTAAGAAAGCACCAAAGAATGGCCAAAAACAAAGAAAAAGCACCAAACCAATAATTTAGATGAAGAGGTTTTAAGACTATGGAGCAATGAACATTAAGTTCTAGAACATTCATCAAATAAAAATCATCAAGACTTACTTTCAGTACCTACTGTTGTGAAATCATAAAACCAAACAGATAACATTAGATTAGAGCAAAAGGGTCCTGGTAGTTTCTCAAGAAAAAAAAATCATCACCTTTCAAGAAAATTCTCCCATTGGAATTATAACATACCCACCATTACCAATGTCTGTTAACGCAATTAGAAGAATTATGCATACATTTTGTCAGCTACAAATTAGTAAAGCAGATTTAAAATTTCCACAAACTCTAAACTTGGAATTGTGGGGAATTTGAAGAATTATGCATACATCCTTTTTGCTCTGTACTTAACCAGAATTATCAAAGATGTCATTTTTCCTTTACTTACTTATTTCACACAATTATCGAATATACCAAACTTGGGAGAAGAGAATACTAAATTCCAAGAAAGGCTCCCACAACCTGAATAGCGATTTGGATCACAATAATAATGACATAAACAATCCTAGCATCGCATATTAGCGCATACCAAAACCCTAATTTGATAATTATGTGATTCTGATTACCAATAACATAAATACTCCGACACAACATGCAACGGAATCATATTCAAGGATTTTGTTGTAGAATAAAAACGGCAAGGAGACCAGAGGAGTGAAAAAAAAATAGAAAAGGTGAACGCGAGTGATCATCGGATGCAGCAGGCCATGAAAATTGAACAAGCAAAGCAAACAGGTTTTTTATTGGCGGAAACTGATGATTCAATTTTAGCGAAGAAGAAAGTGAAATTCAATAGGTCGGGTTGAATTTTAGAACCTTCAAGAAGCCCCGGATAGAGGAGTAACTGAATCGAATCGCAGAGAAAGGTGCAGAGTAGGTGCGGGCAGAAACAGTGTGCGCGGGAATGAATGTTGAAAGTTTGTAAGTAGAGGGAAAGAAAGTCGTGTCCAAGGCAAAGGCGGCAAACACCTTTTTATCGTTTCGTCTTTCTGGGCTTATGTTGGGCTTGTCCTGAGCTGGCATTGCTAATCATCATGTCAATGTATGGGTTGGGCCTGGCCCATTTTAATGCATGAAAGCTATTAGGTTCTGTCCAAAAAAAAATTATCATGTCAATGTGCTATAACTTATAACTTTAGTAAATTAGGTATAATACTCTAGGAGTACATAATTTTTTTTCAGGTTTTGAGATTGGATCTGACCACTATAAGCCCAAAAAAGTAGAGATAAGAGGGTAGCAAAAAATAAGTTTTATCCAATAAAAAAACATTTTTCTAGGTTAACTGTAAGATTGAAAGTTCACATTCAGATGTATCCTTTTATAAATTTTAATAATACTGTAAAATTATTTCATACTACATCTATATATTTTAAAATTAACATAAAATATAGTTTTTAAAAGAAATATCGTCTATTTAATTATTTATAGTAATTTAAAATTTAAGACGAGATATCGTCTATAAAACGTAAGTACATCTTTTTGTTTATGTTATGTAGATTTTCCCCTTCCCACTCTTTTAAGAGTAAAACTAAGCCGGGTATTTAAACTTCTACCCCCACAAGTGCTTTCTCAACATACTCGAATTCTTAATATTAAAGAATTCCCTCAACGATTGAACTCAAACTTACTTCCCACTTACCCTTTGTGTGAATATTTTAGTGCATCTCCTCCTTATATGATTTTAAACATAACAATCGTATTATACAGATCGTATTCGTATGTGATACAACTATAGATTTATTACTCAGAATAAATTTTTAGTATAAGACCTTAACTTAATCCCATGCAATTATCACACAAACCTCTTGCACTACAATTTGCTATTGGAGTAATTAAGAACTGGCCAACAGGCCAACATTTTTCCAGAACTATCTGCTTACATAGTAGACTGATGTTCAAGCTTCAAACTGGACGACAACATTACACAAATGAATTGAAGTTTATCCACAATAAATTTTGACATTTTTCACCACACACATTTATGACCACAGATTTCAGAAATGAACTTCTCTTTTCTTTTCCCTATTCTAAATAATATAGCATCAGTATGAAAAATCATGTCCGGGACTGTCTGCATGCATATCCATGCAATCACCGGAGTTGGAAGAATTCGTATCCCTGTTCTGGCCACTAGGATAAGTCATCTCACTGTTCCGGGTTCCATTCCCTGATGACATGATATTACTTGAAGGCCAGCTCCCCTGTGCCAAATGATACGGCTGAAGGCTGCGACGAATGGGGCTAGAGAGAGCATTTGAGAATACAGAGTTCTTCCCTTGTTGATCAGGTTGCCCAGTACGTATTCCCTGTCCTACGACAGTCGTTGCAAATGCATTAGAGGGTATGGATGCACCAAAGTTAGTTTGCATTGCAGTCTGGGAGTTCTGTTGATGAAATGGCTGCCTTGGAGACATTGGTGACTCCTCTGCTCCGTATTCAAGCTCATTCTACATACACACGCATAGCTTATGGTTATATCTATATTCAGCTATTCAGATACATCCGAAAACGGATTTATTCAGTGTGACGGATAACCTGAGATAATATAATTGTAAGATATATGCGTATATATATAGGAAATTCCAGTCCAAGTGAAGTGAAAAAGGAGTTTCTTTTTCATGCTCTAACTGTAGTTCAACAATCAAGATCTGGTTGACACATAAGACCTAACTCTTCTACGAATAAAAAATATGGACAGAAAAAATAAATAAATAAATCATACAGCTATAGTATTCAATGTCCAAAAAAATCACAAAGATAGGCCGAAAGGTTTTCAGGTACATCCATGACTACTTGTAAAACCAAAGGTTGAAGGATGATGTCCATTAAATGGCAGTTTCACAATCAAAGCAATTGACAAAGGGACCTAAAAGCTATATGCAAAGATAGACTCGATGCAAGATAAATGTTGAGTACCTACTCCAAGAAAAAGGATAGTTCATAATATAAGGAGCAAACTAGCTCAGTAGCAATTTGGATAGAAGAGAGGGCAGAGAGAGCAAGAGAGTATTTTCATTGAACAAGTAACGCTATTGTTACACCATACAAAACCCAGAAAGACCCCAAAAGAAATACGATATGAGTAAATATTGAGAGACTACAAAACCTGCAAGTGAGCAACTATATCAATGGTGGTCACCCTTGATCCTTCTTGTTGTTGTCTAAGAATCCATTGATACATTTTCTCCTGTGAGGAAATGGGAAGCAGCGTCATTCAAATAAGAAAGGGAATAAATAACCAATTTTCAACAGCGAGCAAAACATTCAATTCAAACACACCAAGCAACAGCCCAAAAACAAAACAGCGAGTAAAAAAAATAAAATAAAAATAATCTAGTTTTTGTGTACAATTGGCATCATATCCTATCCACAACAAAACAGCCATTGGAATCACATGAGCAATTAGGAACTTCAATGTGCAATTAGCGAATACACTCCTCCAGTTACTTGAAGGATGAATTTTGGATTTTTCAAGTCTTAGTTTAGATTCATTGAAATCCAAATCTGAAATTCTTCAACCCAGTAGCCTATCCAGTAACCCTAAAACAGTAAAGGGCAGTTACAACTAAAACGTAACGAGAAAATCCAGGTTTTTTATTTTCTTTTCTGCGTGCAGATTTAATTGTGAGAAATTAGGAAAAGGGAAGAGCAATTAGGAATTAAATGAAATGACGGAAGAGAGAGAAGGGGAGTAGACCAGAGCGTGGCGTTCACCGGCTTGGAAGGAGAGTTTTTGTTGATTCATGGCGTGAGTGTAGAGGTGAGAGAGGGAGTTAGCGGTGCTGCAGAAGGTGGAGTACATGGTGCGATCCACTTCGTCCAGACGCGTTGCCACCGATTTCCTCTTCTTCGCCATCGAATTCAAGTCCAAACGAATGAGGGCTGGGTTTTGTTTTGTTTTGTTTTGTTTTGGGGAAAGGAGATGTTAGATTGAAAATTGAGGAAGAGAAAGAAACTATAAAAGTTGATGCTTCGTGGATGGATACAAAACAGAGGGATGAAATATGAATTAATGAATGAATGAATGACGGTGCGGATGAATCTTCTCCAAGTGGCGCACACGTGGCGCATCTTGCCACGCATCCTTCGCTTTTCTTTCTTTCTTTCTTTCATGCTCTTTTTGCAATAAAAAAATAATATTGTAATATTACATTTTTTTTATGATTGTAATGTTATTGTAGATTTTCCTTCATGTTATTAAAAGAGTTTGATTTCTTAACTATTATATATAACTACTTACTTTTTAATTTACTTGATTCGTAGTATATTTATTTTGATAAATAAAAATTAGATGCATTATAAGATGATAGTGAAAAATATAATCAATCAAAAATAGTTATGTGATAAAAGTGTTTGAATGGATTTAATTTTTACCTTGTAAAAATATATATATATATATACTATATGAGTGAACTAAAATAATTAATGACTTTTTTTCGAAGTAAATAATCTAATTTATTATAATGATATGATACTTCTTATTTATGGATAATGTTAAAAAAAATATAATTATAATACATGTATAAGGAAAAATATTAACAATATTTTTTTGAGCTGAAATATTTACAAGATTTAAATATACTTGAGTAGTTAAAACTTAATCATCATTTTAATTGAGTCTTAAAAAATATTTAATTTTTAAATTGTCTAAATTTAGACAAAATCATTAGGACTGCATGGAAATGAAAATTAATTATATGTAAAAATATACTAATGTAACAACTTGAAATTTGCTCAATTTATCAACTATCATTATTTCGCTTTAGTAAGTGACTCGCCACATTAACATATTTTTACACATGAAAATATTCTATTAGGGTTTTGGTGGTTCTAATTCAATTTGAACTAAATTGGAAAATAGAAAGGAACCAGGATTGTCTTAGAAAAAAAGGGGGCGCCTAAGCTCAAAAAAGGAACAATAAAAAATTAAAGGAACATTCCTATATTGGTAATTCAGTTAGTAAGAATTAAAAACATATAATAAAAATAACAAGATTTAATATTCTTAAATGATCTCTATCTCAATTTTATTTTTCTTATTCTCATCCCTACTCTTAAATCTTATTAAGGAGTTATCTATAGAGTTCCTCTTCTAAGCCTACAAAGTAAATTCTATGTCTTACCAAAAAAAAGAAGAAGAAAGAATTAAAGGAGCAAAATAAAATACGAGCATGAATCAAAGCACTCATATTATAAGAAAGGATAATCCTTTTTTGAGAAATTATTACATGTCCGTAAAAAATATATATTCCATAAAGATATTCACTATTAATTTTAGGATTTTGCTATATTAAGAAATATAAAATAAAAATTTTTAAATAAAAATATATATTTAATGTATTGAAAATTAAAAAAAAAATTATTTTTTTATTTAAAACTTTCTATTTTAATATCTTCAACAAAAAGACATTTATTAACAAAACTTTTAGTTTTAAACATATTCATAAAAGTTTTGTTATATTTTCTTAAAATATTCTCTTAATAATCTTCTTATTATTTAATAAAAAAATATTAAATAAAAAATTAAATGTAACTAATATCTTAGAAATATAAAAAATATTTAATATTTTTTTCATTTAATAATTAAAAAAATTATTAGAATATGAATTAAGAGAATTAATCATTTTTCATTCACAAAAGTTTTAAACATATTCACAAATTTTTTTAACAAAACAACTTAAATATCCTTTTATTATTCCAATAACATGTAATAATTTTCTATGCATACCAGACAGCATATTTATTGCCCTTTCTCAATAATCAACTTTAACTTCCATTCCCTCTTACGTTATCTTCTAATACGCTTGATCCAATAGTTGCCTGAAACCAAGGAGTGATCAGGTTCATTTAGTGGAGGCTTTTACAGTGATTCATTTTGGTTAGAGGGGCACTCCTTTGACTCAACTGAGCATAATAAGTTTTTATAATTTATAATGTAATCCTTTGTGGGGTTTTTTTAGTTTTAGTGCTACAGGTTTTAAAAATCACCGTTTATGCTTTTCATTTAATTTATTAAAAAAAACAAAATTCAAAGCTGATTCTTGTCAAACACCAAAACTACAGAATTCGATGAACGAAAGAACACCCGCAGAAGAACCCTCCCTTTGGCACACAACACGAACTTCACTGCCGTAAAATGTGTCATCGTCGAACTGTCGTCCCATCTCGGGGAACTTACCTAACGATGTCAGCCTCGCGTCGTCATCCAACGACCATCTCTAACGTACCACCATCTATCCACCGAGAACCTTTGCCCAAATGATCAACCGCACCATAGTCATCAATCACCGCATTCGGAACCGCAACGCCGAACATCGAACCTCTATGCTCACCCTGTCTCTACTCACCAAAATCCAACTCACTTTTGAAATTACTTTAGAATGTATTTGGATGATAAAAAAATTAAGAAATGATTTGTTTTGTAAATTAAATTTAATTAAATTTTGTATTTGAAATTTTATAAATAAAAAATAATTTAATTTTTAAAATCTTATAAATTTAATTTATTTTTATTTAAAAATTTTATCAAATTTAATAAGATTTAATTTAAAATAAATAGATTATTTTATTTTTAATATTTACTTTAATTATTTTTTATAAGAATAAAAATATAAAATAATAAAATAAAATTATTTTTTATTTTAATAAATTTTAAATATAAAATTTAATTTTTAAATTAATTCAAATTTTATTTTTTTAATAGGTTTTAAATGTAAAATTTGATTTCTACATCAATTTAAATCAAATTATTTTTAATTTTAATTGATTTCAAATATTATTTTAAAGATTTATTTTATCACAAATTAATTTTATTTTATTTTTTTGAGTTTTGATAGTCTACGGGAGATAGAAGAGCGTATTTACAGTGATTAATATTTGATATTCATAAACGAAAGAGCATGTTTACAGTGTTGAGCTCAAAACTTCCATCTTCTTGCTACTTTTATCAACTTAGCCCAGACCCAAACTCGCCAGGTGCTGGTGTTGTTGTAACAGCTGAACAAGTTCAGATTTTTATTGGTGTAAAGGAGTATTAAATAGGTGGATTAGTTTGATTTTAAAAAAAATTATAATGGATGAATTTAAAATAAATTATTATCTTTATTTAAAATTTTTTCTTAATATAAAATATTTAATATTCATCCTACCACAAACTTATCTATCAAAATCTTAATTTAATTTCCTATCAAACTATCCTAAACCTCTATTTTAAACAAACTCCTAATAAATTCTAATATTTAATTTATCTATTAAAACATTTTAATAGACACATAGATTATATGCCTATACTCAAATCACTCATTTTAATATCCTTCAAAATATTCTAAAATTTTTCACTCATTTCTCTAAAGAAATTTTTTTATTCTTTCAAAAACATTTATCTCTCTAAAAACTTCACCTTTCTCCACCTCGTGCCATCTTTCCAACCCTCACTCACACCTCACGCATCACCATAAACACCCCTTTCCCATTCACCCAACCTTGTCCCCCAAAAATAACCGATGTCTAAAAACACCCCGTTTATTTCTTCTAATCAATTTCATTCACGCTTTTTTCGCCAAAAAATGTTTGTCCTCCGATAAAAATTTCTTCAAAAAAAGTTTTCTTCTTTCTAAAAAATTTCTTTCGCTCTACAAAATTTTATTTTCGAGCCGTCTCTAAGAAAAGATTTCCTCCCAAGCCGCTTCTGATTCTAAAATATCTCTCCCGCTAAGCATAATTAGATTGACAAAGATTTAATACTTAAACAATTGAAGATCCGAGCCCGTCGAAGACTCACTCACCCAATGCCTCCTCCTCTCTGGTGCTCCTTACAGTCGTGTTCTCTCTTAAAGAAAAAGCGTTAGAGACATAGAAAACCCCTTTATGGCATTTAGTTATTTACATGATCGCAAGTAGGTGATTGGGCTAAAAAAATGGTAAAAGTAAAAATAAAATAAAAATAATTGATTTTTTAAAAATAATAATAATAATAATATGGGTTATCCGAGTTGCGACAAATTACTAACCTTGTATTTTGTAAACGTCTGAGTTATGACAAACTGATGGTTTACATTATTATTATTATTATTATTATTATTATTATTATTATTATTGTTGTTGTTGTTGTTATTATTGTGTTTTCATTATTATTTATATTATATTTAAATTATTATCATGTTTTCAATTTTTTTAAAGTTAAATCACTAATTAATAATTTTAAATAAAAATTTTGTAACAAACTTGATAATCAATAGGTGACGTCTCTAGCGTGATGCGAGTTTCACCTATTTAATTCTTAATTTGAATAATCGAGCCATGACGAACTGTTGATTCAAATTTTTAAAGTTTTTAATAAAATCAACCAACCCACAATATTTTCTAGAAACTACGTGACTTTGAGTTCCTCATTGCACTGTGAGACACGTAAGAAGCGGACTCCAATTCTGTCAAGCCAAAAATTAAATTTTTATAATTTATTTGTTTATTTCATATTTTTTACAAAAGGGGTAAAATACATATTTTCAGGGATTATTGAGAATTTGCATAATTAATTTAAGGTACCGCCTTAAGACGAGTGTGTTAGGGGTGCTGTAGGATTAAGTTTCCGCCATTCTCTACACATAACCGACTCTCAAATTCAATCTGGTTTCAAAGACTATTTTTCTTGGGTTTTCCAATTTTTCCTAATAAAAAAAATAAAATTGGTGGCGACTCCTAATTAATAATATTTTTTAATTTAAGTTGTTATTTCACCGCGATTAATACGGTCGCGACAGTGTAAAGGGCTATCAAATAGATAGATTAGTTTGATTTTGAATTAAATCATAATAAATGAATTTAAAATAAATTATTAATTTATTTAAGATTTAATATAAAGTGTTTAATACTATTCAATCTATCTATAACTTAATTTAATTTTATTCATTAATCTATTTTAAAAGATTAGATAAATGAATATTTAATTTATCTATTAATCTATTTTAATAGACTAGATGGATTGATATGCAATCCACTCATTTTAATAAAAAAATTTATCTCTAAATATTTTCATTCTCTCTAAAAAATTTTATCTTTTCTTTCTAAAAATTTTCTTTCTTACTACAAAAAGTTTATTTCTCTTAAAAAAAATTTGATGTCTAAAA
Source organism: Ormosia semicastrata (assembly GCA_029884595.1). NCBI lineage: Eukaryota > Viridiplantae > Streptophyta > Magnoliopsida > Fabales > Fabaceae > Ormosia > Ormosia semicastrata. The sequence goes on along the minus strand of JAQQTO010000043.1, from coordinate 6,465,589 downwards.
AATTTATTTCTTCCAAGAAATTTCATTCTCTTTTTTAAAAAAATGTTTGTCTCTAAAAATTTCTTTAAAAAAAGTTTTCTTCTTTCTAAAAAATTTCTTTCTCTACAAAATTTTATTTTCTCTCTAAGAAAAGATTTCTTTCTGGTTCTAAAATATCTCTCTGTAAATAATTAGATTGACAAAGATTTAATACTTATTAATTGAAGAATTAAGACTCACTCACCCAATGCCTCGAATTACAGTCGTGTAATCTTAAAGCTTAGAGACATAGCTTTATGGCATTTAGTTATTTACACGTGCATGGTGATTGAGGGATGCTTAGAGACAAGCAGGAGTTCAAGGGTAAATATGTTACACTAGTGACGAATTTAAAAATTTTGAGCAATAAGAACAAATGTAATATTATTAATACAAAGTATAAAAATTCAATAATTATATTTATATATTAAAAAATATATTAATATAAAATTATAAAATATTAATTTATAATTGTTCCTTTTGTATTTTTATATTTTAAAAATATTAAATGATCTTTTAATTATCATTATTATTAAATATTTCTCTTTTTATATATATAACAAAATAATTATTTAATAAAAATAATATATTTAAAAGTGAGGACATGAGGTAAAAATTATACATATAAAAAAGACATATACTTATATAGAATCAAAAAAAAATTTTAAAATAAAGTGAGAGGATATGTCCCCTCTCATTTACACATGAATCTGTCCTGGGTTACACTATTAGTATTTAACATTGGCTTCTATTTGGTTTCTAGCAAAGAAATTTTGTTACAGACTTGCTTAGTGTTTGGAATTTAGTTGACGAGATTCAGAATTAGATGAGAATTTTTAAATTGTAGAAATTAAAACAATGCAATTGAAATACCAGAATTTATCAAATAAAACCTGTTTGTATAGGACTAAAAGTGAAAGAATTTTCTATATGCTCAATTGACAACAAAAATATATTGGATTGATTTTTAATTAGATATTCAATGTATATTTTGGTTAAATTATTAATTATTTATAATTAAATTTAATTCATTAGATCCAATCTAATAAAATATATTATTTAAATTAAAAGGATGAAACTGATTTTAATGTGAATGAATTAGATAGATTAAAAACTAATAGATTTTATTGACGGGTTACCCAAATGCCCAAACATGAAGGATGGTTTGGATCGGACGAAGGTGGTCCTCCGGCACTGATGCTCTCCTTTGCCACCGAAGATGGTTTCCCGGCCAGCCTCACCTTCTGTATTTTTGGACATGGAGGAGCACCCTTTTGCAAATAATTTGTACACAATTTCTGATATTTTTAAGGATTAATTTTGTAATTAACATTTTTGTAAGATAGGCTGTTAAACAAGTTGTAAGCAATAAATCCTATATTGATGTATTTTTCTTCGAGATCAATGGCTACAAACACAAGGAGCACCAGTGCTCCCTAAATATTGGAGAGCACTGTAAACGTCACCTCATTCAGTATGTTAATAATAGAAGACAATCACTTTAAACCAAGACTTTGCGACATCCCACATACCACGTTAACTCAAGGCCTAAGAAATGCCCCAGACTATAGCAATAGGTGCACTACATACGCCAACATGATAAGTAATAACAGAAGCCTATGATCTAGGTCCCATTATCTCAGTAGAGAATTCTACCACAACCAGCATCACTTAGGTTTGTCCCTTTGGCTGCACCATCAGTATTAAGCTTTGCGCAATAGTGGGGACGGAACACCCACCTTATATTTTGCCATTTGTATCTATATGTAGAGTGGGATTTTGTTCTGGAACCCATAATCTAATGCACATAGGCACGAGAATTCTGACTCTAGGGTCCGACGGATGAGAGAAGTCTCCAATTCAAAATGAACCAACAGTGCGGTGCGGAAGACATCATTCTCAAAACTTTCAAACTAACCTAAGAGGTAAGATCAAGGTCCAAGGAGCAGAACTTTACAATTTGGTCTGATACCACGAGTCTATTCCAAACTTGATTAGCATAAACAATACCTCAGCACGTGGATGTTATCTCTACATGCCTAATATGTGATATTAATTCTGGTTTGGGTATTAAGACTATTCCTCTTTACAAGTGTTTTTTGGCCGGATCAGAAATCATTTAATGAGGAGAATAAAATTATAAAAAAATAATAATCAAAATATTTAAACAATAAATCTTACTATGTGCAGGTGCAACAATTATAAAAAATCACAAAATTACATTTTATTTTTAACTTATGCGACTTTTTGCTCTAACATCTAAAGCATTAAAGTTGATTTTTTCACTTTTCTTAATTTCTTCCAAAAAAAAAGAGAAAAATATTGATGCAGATGTGAAAATACCTTTACTAATATTGTGAATATTGAAAAAACTCGGATATGCATTGGAGAAATTTAAATTTATTTTTATCTTTTACTTTAAAATTTAGTATACTTTTTTTTGGTACATAACTTAGTACATTTTTTATTTAAGTAAAAAATTAATTTTAATATATAATTGGATCTACTCACAATTTTTATTTGAGTAAAAGATCATTTTTAATAATTAGATCAGCACACAAATAAGCAAATTTAATAACTCTTTTTTAGAGTTATTTTAGTTACTCATTACATAAATCAATACAAATTAGAAGTAGGAGCTCTTTTCTTTTTTACATGCTAGTCTCCCTTTGGATCCGTCCCTAGCAAAGATTCTGTTGAACTTAAGTTTACTTATTATTTGAGTCACTCTTCAAGGGTAAAGAGCTATAAAATCTAATGAAAAGTAATTCAAATTTTATGTGTAAAAAAATGTAAAAGAGTTATGAAGCAATTAAAAAAAAACTGGAAAAAAAAACAAAGAAGAGAAGAAGCAGCCGCCGATGCGTTAAAGGCCGTCCACGACTTTGTATTGTGGTGAAGAAGAAGGAACTACAAGCGTTATTGTTTAATTACTTTTAGTTGAAGAATAAATATGTGGTTCACAAGAAGAATAAGGTGAATGGGAAGGCCCCATAAAACGAAAGTCACAACAAAATGAACGATCTTTGTTGTTGCTATTGACTATAGTTAAGAGAAAGAGAGAAAAAAGGACTTGAAGGTTACTAAAGTTTTATGAGTTAACACTTGACCCGCATGTCTTTTCAATTTTTTTTTGTACATGTTACTCTTCAATTTTATGCATATATAAACTAAATTGAATTATTGTTTACAATATGTATTTTTCATTGGATAAAACTTAAATGTTGTTACTTAGGTGCTTGTAATACTGTTTTTGTTGTAATGAGGCGTTCATGATGACCTAATCTTTTATATGATTTGATCTAAATCTTTAATTAATTAATTATTAGTAAATATCTCTTATAATGCAATTTTTTTAAAAAAATTTACATAGAATCTAAATAGATATAAATCAAATGAGAAAAATATTTAAAATTATAAAAATATATACTTAATTAATTTATTCAAATAAAATATATAAAAATATAAAAAATAAAAAGAAAACAAAATATTTAAAATTAAAATTAGAAAGGACATATGCATAATTAATTAAAAAATAATTTGAATTTAAAATCTTAAAAAAAATTAAGAAAGATATGTGTTATTTTTAAATAAAAAATAGTTTAAAAGATTAAGTTACTTTTAAGATAATATACTCTAATTATTATATAGAAATAAATTTAATTTTATAGAAAATAAAATGTAGGAATAGTTACATAACTCCTTGGATCAATAACTCCTGAAGAGTGTGTGAGTGTGAGTGTCAGTGTGAAAAGTTAGTTCACATATATTTACGTGAAAGAGACTCTCAATGTGCATTACTCTCAATGACAAACAATTAAGAGAGAGGCAAGACACATAAGAGATCAGAGTCCATTAAATTTGACATGTTTGTTGTGAAAAGCACATAAGATTTCATTGGTGATCTTGTGTGAAATTGGTAGAGCTGGTACATATTGATGTAAAGTACATTGTTGGAGAGCATTTGCTTGACATTAATCAAGTACGAATTTCATTCCGTCGTGCTTAAATCTCCAAATTCTTTTCTATAATTCTCTAATAAAAACATAATTATTTAATAAAAACATAACGTGTGTTATTTTTTAAACCTTCACTGTGATAGCTTTAAAAAGTAGTATGAAATGATTAAAAAATAATACATATATTATATTTTTATTAAAATGTAATACCAAAATCACTTAGGAGTTTATGTAAGTTTTGTCCTTGCACCTAAAATACTTCATCTAAACTTGTCCTCTTTCATTCTTTCCTCAAGGCTTTACCCATTTGATACTTGATGCATTTAAAACTAAAAAGAATTTATCCAAAAAGAAAACACTATGCTCACATGATCGATATATTGTAACTTTTCTTTCAACCTGTCCGAAAATTTCTTTCCAACCATCAGAAAACTCACTTTGATTCGAGAATTTTTTTTTAAATTTCTCGTTGCTAATAAACACCAGACAAGAGCGAAAGGAACGGGAAAGAAAATGACCCAGAAACTGACCTTTTATGGCACAACCTCCATACCAAAATGAGACTGATAAATCACACTTAAAACCCCATGCCAGCAAGCAAACCCACTGCCACATTTCTTGTTCTGATACGCCATCATTTTTGTACCCAAATTTTCGTTAAATTTAAGGTAAGAATTAACCATCAATGATAGACATAATGTCAATTTTTCAATGCCATAAATGATTGTTAGCAAATGGGTTCAGTAAGTTGCAGCCATGTATTAGTATAAGAAATTGTTTTATTGAATATCTAAAATACTACACACGCGTGATACATCATGTTATATGTGAATATGATTCTTTGTTCTAGAATACCATATAAATGACTTTGCTTTATCTATATCTTCATGTGAGGTGAGTTTCATTTCGATGTTGAATTTCAGGTGTTATATCGGAACTCATAAGTATAATGTTACTGTTAGTGATGTAATTGTTTAAAACTTGACTAATCTTGTCGATGACATTCCGTTTACTCTGTTACTACTACTTGTTCTTGGTTTGGTTTCCCCCCAAACTCAAACTCATCAGCGAACCTGGCCGTTATAAAAGCATCCCAGAATCCCATCTCAAAAAGCAAACAGAGAGCCCCGATTTCAGGCTCAAGCGCAACCATTCAAACAAAGTACAAAAACTCTGAGCTGTGTGCTATTTGTCCTTGTCTTTCTCTCTCTCAAACAAAAACACTCCACCTCTTCTTTCTGTCTTAAACGCCTTCCACTTTGCTCTTCAACTCTTTCCTGCAACCTCCGTTAGCTTCTTCACATTCACCACCCTTCCTCTTCTCCTCTCTTCAGGTACGTCGTCGTTTTAATCCCTCCACCATCGCTACGACCTTCTTCGTTCAACTGAAAAAAAAAATTAAAAAAATAGTGTTTCGGGGAGTCCTATGGTTTCTTTATTGATTATGGATCGCGGATCCGTGTTTGGAATTCAGTTTGAACGTAACTTTTTCCTCAAGTTATTTATTACTTTCTTTTTGTATGCGTTAAGAATCACTGCAGTTTCATGATTCTCTCCCTTCAGAATTTAAATCTGCTGTGAATAGAAAGGAGTAACGGATCTGATGCGGATTATGATATTCCGCTTTGATTTCAGCCCCTCTTTTAAAAAAAAAATTAAAAAAATTAGCTGAATTCTGTCTTTTGAGTTTGAGGATGTTGGATTATATCGTAAACTTCAATGTTCATGTTCCGGTCCTTGTAAGTTGTAACCTCCACCAGCTGTTTCTTTTTTCGGTTTTTCCTGTAAGAAACCCAGAACCAGTTGTTTCTGTTCAGAGACTTGCTTTGACAAGCAATGAAAATTACACATGGCTTCTTCTTTTATTAATATTAATATTATTAATATTATTATTACTATTGGAATCTGTGCTTGTGATGACTTATTTTTCCATGCAGATAAAGACATTGGATTTCGAAATTAGTGATACATTTGTACATTGGAATCTCTAGTTCAATATGTCTTCTGCTTCTGCAAGCAAGGGTGATAGGAAGGCTTTCATTGATGCAACATCGTGGATGTTCAATGTAGTCACATCTGTTGGAATAATCCTTGTGAATAAAGCCCTGATGGCTACACATGGTTTTACTTTTGGTATAACATCAATTCATGACCTTTTTCCATTTTCACCATAAAAACTATATGTTTTTTTTTTTTGGGTACAAGAAAACTATTTTTAAACAACTTTTCATTTACATGATTTTGGTATTGAGATTGATAAGTATGTATTATTGTTTATATATATGCCACAACTACAACAGCCAAGTGCTGAGAATAGCGCTGGATGATTGATTAAAAATCTCTTCTATAACCAAAGAAGAATGTGATTTGTGGTTTCTTCTGATGTGAGGCAACAGATTGCTTCTGAACTTCTGCACTACTCCTTAGTCCTGACATTGTATATCATACATTGCTACTATTCTGCAGCTACAACGTTAACTGGTCTGCATTTTGCCACAACAACCTTGTTGACAGTCATTCTTAAGTGGCTGGGATATATCCAGACCTCTCATCTTCCCTTGCCTGATCTAATCAAATTTGTCTTATTTGCAAATTTCTCTATTGTTGGAATGAATGTGAGTTTAATGTGGAACTCTGTGGGTTTCTATCAGGTAACTCTTGGGCTTTTGGTAGAATTATCAAATTTTAACTCTCCCTGCGACAAAGATAAGTATTTATAATGTTTCTTTCCTTTGAAATGAAATTTTCAGATTGCTAAGCTGAGTATGATTCCAGTGTCTTGTTTCCTGGAAGTTGTCTTGGACAATGTGCGATATTCAAGGGACACAAAGCTTAGCATTTCTTTGGTTCTCCTTGGTGTTTCTGTCTGTACAGTCACTGATGTGAGCGTCAATGCTAAGGGTTTCATAGCTGCTGTAGTGGCAGTTTGGAGCACCGCACTGCAGCAGTATGTAAGTAACATACTAACTCTATATTCGACCCTGAATCGTAGTTGGGAGAAAGCAAATGATCAAAATTGAATTCCTTCAACCTTGTCATAAAGATGGTTCTAGAATTGGTGAATGCACACTTTCAGATTCATGATGCTTGTTATTAACATTCATGTATATAAGACTTTAATCGGCTTGTTATAGATCTAAAATTGACAAAATGTGAAGCCTGCAGCAAATTTTCTTTGTAAATTTGGGTTTTGATCACAGGTAGTGTTCTCAGATACATATTCTGGGTCTGACTTATGTAACTTAGTTCATTATAATTCTAACTCTTCCTGTTTTATTTGGGTGTCATGATCTAGATTCAATTGAGCTAATATTTTACTTCGATTTTGTGCAGTATGTGCATTTTCTTCAGAGGAAGTATTCTCTTGGATCGTTTAACTTGTTGGGCCACACTGCACCGGCACAGGCAGCAAGTTTACTGCTCGTAGGCCCATTTCTTGACTATGGGTTGACAAACAAACGAGTTCATGCCTACAGCTATGGTTTGACATCCATTGTAAGTTTCTCTGTCTATGTGTTGCTTAATTACGTGCGTTATTGACTTTTGGCGTATACGTAGTTTTAATAATTATCTTGTGGATCATATGTCTGTGTTGTTATGTGACTGGGAGCCAAATTCTATTGCAAAAATCCAGTAACAGGTTACTGAATGACATTAAGAAGTCTAAAATCCTTTGGTTAAGTATGGTTAAATCCTTACAGATTCACCATGCAATCACAAGTTCACAACCAACTGATCATTTAGAGGTTTATAAGTAGTATCTGGTTTGTCCATGTCTACCTTATCATAGTCAATAAACTCATCTGATTAGCTCTGAAGGAAATGAAGTATTTGGCATGGAGGACTTACAACAGTTTTTAGTTTGGAAGTCCTGCATTGCTTGTGGCCAGAAGTTCTAGAAGGATCCTGCAGTTAAGAGTGGTTCCAAACTCCAGATTGGCTGGTAAACTAAAGGGGGGGGGGGTTCAATAAATAGCACTAAAAGTTCAAGCTTTTGTAACATATCCAGATAACTTCCATTCATGCCGTTAGTTGCTTATTAGGGAGAAATTACCTTTGTAGTCTCTTTGCAGAGGTGAAGTTTCTTTCTTACCAAATGAATTCTTCTTTGCTCTTCCCTTTTTTTGACTCCCTCTAGCAGATGTTTAGTTCAACTTTATTTTTCCAGTACTATTAGCATTTCTGTATAAAAACCTTGTGCACATTTTTCTATTCTTTTCCAGAATGTTTAGATTTGAAAATAAAGATCCTGAAAAATCACCCGTAATTCTTTCTGTATCTTGTGCTAGCTTGCACTGCTCCGGACATTTCCTTACATGCTTATTATGACATGAAAAATTGCCTTCAATCCCAGCACTTAGATACTGAATGTTATTCTCTCTGCATTATTAACGAGACCAATCTAGTCAAAACAATGTTACACATTCGAGCAATTTTCTCTTAAGATCCATCAGATTCAGCTGTCATGTTGAATCTGGAGGAGGGACTATCCTTTTGAGTTTATCACTTTTTAAAATTTCCCGTGAAGCTTCAAAATTTTAATTAGATGTGTTTAATCTTTGTCTTTCTTCTGTAGATCACTCCCTTATCTTTCTGGGTATTGTATTTTATCTTCCCTGATTTGAGAATGATGCTTCTTGAATGATTCCTTTGGCCCCTAGTGCTGCAGGCTTGTGCCTAATCAAAATGTAATTATCAGTGTTTCTATGTGTCTTATGCTCCCTTCTATCCAAATCTGATTCTAGTTTTTTTTTTAAATTTATTTATTGTGTGTGTGTGTGGATATGTGTTATCTCAAATGACTCTCATTGAGAGAGAAAGACAAGTTATTCTGTTGAGGGACACATTTGTGTCATTCTCTCTCCAAAAATGATAGTGACATTTTCCTAGGGAAAAGAAGAGGATACAAATGCGCATATATTTGTATCCAAAAGAAAAAAAAATGTGCATACATTTTATGTTAACTTTATAAATACTGTCTGCTACCCTCAAAAAGAAAAAGGGAGTTTATAAGTATTACACCTTCACCAAAAAAAAAAAAAAAACCTAAATACTGTAACTACTATAATACTATTATTATTAAACTGATATGCTCCTTCTGTCTGCAGTTGTTCATCATTCTGTCTTGCACAATCGCAGTAGGGACAAACCTCAGCCAGTTCATCTGCATTGGCAGGTTTACGGCTGTATCATTCCAAGTCCTTGGCCATATGAAGACTATTCTGGTCCTGATCTTAGGATTCATCTTCTTTGGAAAAGAGGGTCTCAATCTACAAGTAGTTCTAGGTATGATCATTGCAATAGCGGGAATGATCTGGTATGGCAATGCATCTTCTAAGCCAGGAGGGAAGGAGCGTCTTAGCTTGTCCATTCCTACCACCAAAACTCAAGATTATAGTGTACTACCAGTATCCTCTGAACCGGATCAGAAGGTATAGAAATTAGTGGAAGTTCAAAAGAAGAGATAAAGGAGTGAAACTTCTGGTGTTGTGCATGGGAAAATCAGGTGCCCTCTAGGTCAGCTGATTTATTTTCTTTACACCTAGAAGGAATTCCCAATTATTTATAGATACATAGTTATATATCTTTGCTTTTATGTTACTGAGTTGGAGGAGGACACATCGGATGGGTTCAACTCCCGCTAATGAAAAACAAAATGTTATTTTCCATAAACAGAAATGGTTAAACAGTTACTTGTAATACTAAATTGTAATCTCGTTTTCACCTTTCAAAAAGATTGCTTAAACAAGCAAGCTCACTCACCCACCCACAACACAACACAAAGAAATCAGAGGCATAAAAGGAATTAATTTGTTTTTTTTTAAAAAAAAGGTGATTGTTTGCCTCAACCTCACACTGTCACACACGATGGGCATGCAATGCATTATAAGGACCCAGTTGCAGGCTGTGGTCCATCAGTGGCACAGATTACATTGTAAAACAACAACCTACGTGGGCCTTGAACCCAATTAGGGTTGCCCTGATATACCATCCAAGTATAAAGGTATATAAACTGACGACAATAATTTTGATATATTAGAAATAGCATTGTTGAAAAATATCTCTGATACGTGTGCCTTGAATCCAATTAGAGTTGCCCTGAGATACTATTCGAGTACAAAGGTATATTTATTTTTTGGTCTTTGACTGGGAGTATCCACCGCTGATAGCAATGACTAATCTCTAGCAGAAAAATTGAAGGTATCACTTAAGGCGAGAATCCCCTCTCAACTTGGATTTTTTCCATACACAAAAGTCGAGATTCGAACCTCGAACCACTTGTTTAAGGGAGGAGAGCCCCAACCAGCTCTTCCCAACCCAAGTTGGTGAGTACAAAGGTATATAAATTGACGAGATTAATTTTGATATATTATATGTGCAGAGAAATAGCATTGTTGAAAAACATCTCTGATACGTGAGCCTTGAACCCAATTAGGGTTGCCTTGATATACTATCCGAGTACAAAGGTATATAAACTGACGAGATTAATTTTGATATATTATATGTGCAGAGAAATAGCATTGTTGAAAAATATCTTTGATTAGGTACTTAATTATATTTTAAAATATTAATCTCTTATTTATTGAATGAAGATATCATGAAGAATTATATATATATATATATATATTACATAGCCAAATGGTTGAGTAGTAGTTCAAGATTTGTACTCCTATCTTGATTACTCAGGTTCAAAGCTTGGGCTAGTATCAAGGAATTAAATTCCTATAAATGCATAATGTTAGTGTACGGAGTGCGCCATTATGATAGCTCGAAGGAATTTAATTTGGATTGAAGCGAAAATTGGATGATGCTATTAAGGTTATAAAAAAAAAAAAAGAAACTCCATTACATTTAGGGTCCGTTTGGATAGTGCACTACAACAAAATTAGTCTATAGCAATTTTTCAAAAGTGTACTCTAAAATACACTTAAGTGTAGCCTTTAATGAAGACTATACTTTTTGACCCTAAGGCAACGCTTTTCTTTTTCACTCTATGGGTACGCTTATAAAGTGTTGCTTTATGTCAAACTCTATGGGTATGTTTATAAAGTGTTCTCTTATGTCAAACGTTATGAGTACACTAAAAAAGCGTACTCTTATGTCTATTGCTATGGGAACGCTGGAAAAGCGTTTCCTTGTGTCTAACTATGTGGGTACGTTGGAAAAACGTTCTCTTATGTCTAACTATGTAAATACGCTTGCAAAACGTTCCCTTATGTCATGTTATATGTTTCACCTAATGCATCACTTTACAAGTGTTCCCTTATGTTGCTATTTTTTTTTAAACTTTCTATATTGACTACTCTTTTATCATTTGTAAAAATAACATTTGTTAATCAAATATTATTACCTTGTAATTAAATTGAATAAAACATTAAAAATACTTCATTTTTTAATATTTTTAATGCCATTTATTTTATATATTATTTTTATAGAATTTTAATTTTAGAATATAAACAAATTTATATATAGTATAAAATTTCAAACAATAATATAAGCTAATTTTTATATTTAACACATTATTTAAAATATTAACCAAAGTATCCACAATAACACATTGATGAAAGTATTAATCAAATAATCCAAAATACTCACCATCATCATAATCCAAAGTACTTAATCAAAATAAAGATATATATAATTTATAATGTATGAGAAAATTATTTTCATCAGGCTCTCTTCATGAACATCAAACATACTAAGTAGTTCTATTGCCATCCCCCAATGCAATACCAGTATTGTCCTACAAATTTAAATTAAATTAAAGGATTAGTAATGTATAGATTCATTTTTAAAAAGTCAAAAAATCTCAACAACTCATACATATAAAAAAAATAAAATCATTCAAATACATAGTCTGTCAGTTATTATTTCAAGAAATTGTCATTGGTCAAATTAAAATAAATAAACCCAAAAAAATAAAATTGAAAGTATCAAGTTTTGTAAAAGCCCAACAATATAATTTATCTCAGCTTATGTAGAAAAAATGTCTGTTTTCTAAACCATTGCAACCAAATCAAGTGAGAAACACTCATTTATTCACACCCTGATAAAGATTTTCCACTCAAAATACAAAGTAGCATACAAAGGAGAATTTTCATTACTAATACACACTAGGGATGGCAATGGGGTGGGGCGGGGACGGATAATGCTTACCCCGCCCCCATCCCCGTCCCCATCTTGTCACGGGTATCCATTTATGATCCCCACGGGTAGGCGGGAGTATCTGCGGGTAATTAATAATTTAAAATAAAATCTTAAAAATTATAAAAAAATAAAGAAAATAAATTTTAACACCATATACTACAATTTTGTTCAACAATTTAAGATTCTTACAAAATTAAAAAATATTATAACTAACAAACTAAATTCAATTATATTTTGTAATAATCAATTTACATAAATAACTATTACATAAATAGTATATATTTTTTAACAAGTTTTATCATTATGGACTCATTCAATAAAAAATCATTTCAAAATAATAAAAAGATATGTATTTTCATCTCATCTCAAAGTAAAAAAGAAAAAAGAAAAATAATATATGATACATATTAGATGAAAAAGTATGCTTAATGGGTTTGCGGTACCGTGGTAATGTACTATAATCCCCGCCCCACCCCCATTTATTAAACGGGTACCCATCCCCCGCCCCATCGCGGGCAATCCCCGCCAATCCCTGCGGGTACAGATAATTTTGTCATCCCTAATACACACCCATCAAACCAAGCAATCATTAACAAAATCAACATGCACCCCCATCAAGCACACACCTAGCACCACATGAAGGGACCCCACACCAATCAGTAAGCACAAAATCAACATCAAGTACCACCAAGTCCTCATTCATTTGATTGATTAAATAGACTTACTCTTGCTCTCTATAAAAGATCCCTCTTAATTTTCTCGGGTTCAGTTCCACAAACAAAACGCGCAGACACAACAACATTCTGCTTAATTTGTTTCAAAGCCAGCATGAAGCAGCTTCTTTTAATTTTTACACACCACTTTCTGCCTACCCTGTCTACGTGCAATACACAATAGTAATACACATATATGATTAGGATTAGTTTTGAATTACAACTTATTTAACACAAGTATTAAAGCTTAGGATCCCCGAAACCAAAGAATATGATGTCCAAGGTTTTACAACATTATCACTATTTAGAAATTTGAAAATGACACAAAAGACACCACGTATAAGATATTTTACTGCCTGTAGCTGGTTTCACTAGCTTTATTAATATTTTAAGTGAGTCTAATTACCATTTGTCCTTTATGATTTAAGGGGACTAGTCAAGATACAAGCACTAGAATCTAAACTGTTTGAAACAAGACAAGATGAAGAAAGGATACCATTTCATGGTTCAGAACATGAGTTAATCTAGAAGAACGTGGAAGATGGTGGCCTACAACACCTTGTGCACTATTCGCATTCGGTGGAGAGTTTTGGGTAGATTGCAGTAATGCTTCAACTTCTTCTACACTCATTTCAGGGTTATTTTGCTGTAACAAAATCTTTACAATATGTCGCAATCCTTTAACCTCTCCCTTCAAATCTCTGACTTCAGTTTGCAAGGATTCAACTTTCTCATTGTGTTGTTGTTTGATTATGTTGATTTCTGCATTTTATTTCAAGTACGTCGTTGTAACTGATCTACCATAGCATCGAACCCGCCCGGGCTGCTCCTTCCCAAACACTGCTTGAAATGCATCCTCATCAGTTTCTCCAGCCTCTTGGCGATTTTGAAGTTCTGACTGTTAAAAAAGAACATTAATAATAACATCAATACTAACATTAATAATATCATTAATAATAACACACTTCATTTGCTTACAATTGCATCTTTTGTCTCTGAATCAACTTCTTTTCCTTTACTATTTGTGCGGGTTGCAACAAACATTTCAAATTTTGTTGGATCTTCATTGTTCTCTTTGGTTGAGCACTACAAGAATGAAAAGAAAAGTACAAACAATCAAGATAATACTAGCAAGGTATGAGAAGAAAGGAAAGTCATGTTGCCAACCCAAGTGTCTAATATTAATACCAGTCTCATGTATACTATTCCAAAATTTACAGGCCCCATTCGATGTCCAAACTTCTGCTTCTTTCTATTTACAGAATTCATTTGACACATAGACTACATTCCAATAAAAAATGAAATATATATATATATATATATCAAATCATAAAAAAATATAACTAGATCAGTAATTTGACTAAGGTTAGAAAAGATTATTCTATCTCACTTGGATAATGAGATGACTCCAATAGTTAATCAATTTGGTGAAAGTTACCTCTGGTATGTCAGCAGGACGATTTTTCAACATATCTTCAATGGTATCATATTTATCAAAATGCTTCTTCTTGATCTTTCTCTTGTGTTGCTTCTAAGCATCGCGAATAGTAGCCATCACCATTTCTTTGCATCATTTGGAATGATGAACTTGGACTATGCAAAACACAACATATATCTTAATTTCATTTAGTAAGAGAAACTAAATAAAAATTGAAATAAGAAAAAGTGGTTGTTCTTACATTAACATAGTTCCACATGCGTTTTTTATTTTCTTTTGGCACAGCTGTCCAATTAGTGTATAGCAGGGTGATAAATCTTGGATTCCTAGTAATTGTGCCTAGAAAATTGCTTAAATCAGACACTCTTTTATTAGTTGGTCCTACTACTTGTCCCTTATCAAATGTCTCCTCCTCTCATTCTTCCATAGTTCTTGCATGAATTGATTTGCAAGTTATTTTTCCTCGATTTTTTTTCTTTTCCATTGTACCTAATTCCATGTAATAGCCAAAACAAAAAAAAAAGTTATAATAGTTAAACGATGAGCATGCAATATTTTCATAATGAGTGTAACATATACAAATAATTAAAAAAGTAAGTTTCAAATATACCGCCTTCAACATGATCAATGTCCATAACTTGATCTCCAGCAAAGTCATTGTCACCAACTTCATGATCAGCAACATCATTGTCATCTGATGACATATTATTTCCTCCAAAATCATCCATTGGTTGAATATCAGGTTGTTTCTCTCCCTCCACATATATCCCTTGTTTTTCTAGAAATTGATCAAGACTCATTGTTGGGTGAATTGGCTTCCTTTTAGCCTTTTTAAGACCGTGTTGCTCTTCAATAGCAGGCTGGTCTTTTACTTTAGCTTGTGGGATGATCTCGGTTATAGGTAAAGAAAATTGGGTAGCTTTATTCATAGGATTCTTCTTTTTATGAATTACTGGGGTCTGATTTTGCATAGCTTTATTCTGCCTTTGCCTTTGGGTGTAGTTAGCTTGAATTAAATTCAACCTACTTTGTCCTTCACTTGCACCACATGCTGTAGGCATATGGTTCTTCCTTTTATGAGCTTGCATACTCACATTCTTCTGTTCATTTGCAATTTGTTCTCTTTTAAGTTTAAGTTACCTAAGCAATTCAGTACTTGATCATGCTTGTAATTCAAAATTGAAGCATTTATTCTTTATAGGACTTCGACCCTTATTTAGGGTCAAAACCTTCTTCTTAAGAGCTCCTCCTTTGTACATTCTTTACACTAAAAAAAAATAAAGGCAACAGTCTTATAAATAGAACAAATTTATAGTTTGTCTCGAAGCAAATACAAATCAATAAGAATAGAGCATCTGAATCTGATTTGTTAGTATATTATTGTTAGTGATCATATAGTTGCAAACTTATGTATTTAGGACTGATATTTGTCATCACTGTAAAGTGTTAAAGGTTGTTTTTCTGGGATACTAGTGTTAGAATTGAGATTATGGTTATTTAGGATCTTAAATCATGTTGGTTAGGATGTTACATATATGGTATCCTAATCAGAACTTCTGTCTGTTCAAAAACACAGGGGGGCGTGTATGCATATAAAACATATTTTGGCAAAATGTTAAGATATGTGGATGTGATACAAGGTATATATATATATATAAAGAAAGAAAGAAAGAAATGAAGAAGAAAAGAAGAAAAAGTTGATGGTTGTGTGGATTGAGGTTGCAAAGTGCTGGGAATTCAAATCAATATCTAGTATAAGGTAATGCAATATATATCTTAATTGAGAATCCATCTCTTAACTAGTATAAGGTAATCTTAGATCAGCTTTTGACAATGTTTCATTCAGATTTCACCAAATAAAAATAAAGCAAAGCAACACATCAAAGAAAATGCAATGTATAATAATGGAGAGGTTTTACCCCGCAAAAATCACAACTAGCTCCTATATGAACTTTCAAGCCAGGATCAGATCATCCTATCTTTCCTCCTTTACCATTATCCAATGAACTTGAAAACACAAGATCGTGAAAAGAGCAATCAATGTCATACTATATTACTATATTACTAGAATAATTTTCCTGAACCAAAATAATTTGTGTATGAATATATTATGTCAAAGGTAGCAAAATGAAATTACCTTCTGGATACAATATTATTGTGAATGTAGGATTGCTCTAGTTTTACACAAGAAAACTAAGGTAAACAAGCCTCATATATATACAATTCTTATGAACAATAAGAATAAGAAGTACAAAACATATTTTGAATTTCAGATGGAGTAAGGTTAACTTCGCACAGGCCATACATAAAAGAATCCAGATTCTGTCAGGGGCCAAATTCTAAAGCCCCTAACCGGTTAGGAATAGCTCTTAATCGGTTAGTCTGATAAAACAGAGGCATTGCCTCTTTATCCTTTCAATACTTAACCGATTAGAAACTTGGTCTAATCGGTTATTTGCTTAAACAGATGATGTGGATTAAAAGTTACAAGCCCAAGTGTAGGTTGTTTCAAGTAATAAATTCTCGGAAGTCCGATGTCGATCCATAGGGAATTGATGAAGAAAAATTTATTTGACGTAAGGAAAATATTTTGTCACAACAATAAAAGTAATAAAACTTGGTCACAAATAAAAAAATTTACTTGGGTTAGGAGATCTACTCTTAGTATATAAAATAAGGACAAGATTAATTCTTTTTATAACTTAATTAGAATCTACACATAATGGATGTTCTAATTGGAAAATACAACAATCAAAGTTCATTGAAAATTATATACGTAATTATATTATGATTCCTTTAATTATTTAGTAACACCACCACTTATAAATGGGTTCAAGCATTCATTGTGCCAACCTCTTGTCTACAATGAATCAAGATCTTCATTTTACAAGGAGGGTTTCTAAATTGATTAGAAACAAAATACAACACGTATAATGACCACTTGAAAATATATCATTTAAGTACAAGAAAGAAATGAATCTAACCTTATTTCATTACCAAGAGCTTCAACCTTTCACCCAAGTAAAATGAAACTTAGTTACTCATAGACAAGTAGAAAGAGAGAGAGAAAAAGAAGAAGAAAAATATAACTTCAATTTAGAACAAAAGAAAACTATAACAAGATAATCAAACAACAAAATAGCATGATTTTGGTATCTAACACCAAGACTCTCTAAATGATCAGCCAAAGCTCCCTTTTATAGAGGATTAGAGATACAAAATGACAAGAGGGCTAAGTCATGAGTGAGTGGATGAGTGAAAAATGTCAAATGACTTTTGGTGAGTGAAAAATTATGGAAATTTTTTGTCTCCGAAATCATTCAGTTCTGAAGTCATTGAATGTATCAGAATATTAAAATATAGCCTTCATGAAAGTTGTAGGCCTGGATCTTAGCTTTCAAATGCCACCAGAATCACCTCAAAAGGCCACCTACAGCCCGAGATATGACCCAATTACTGTATAGTATTTAGGCCTAGTTACAACTCCTTTATTATAATTTCCAAGCTCAATATGACCTCCAAGGAGTCCGATTTGAATCTTGTATTTCATGAAAGTTGTAGATATGGGTCTTAACTTACAGATACCAAAATTTCAGCCCAAGCCAGATCTTACATCCCGAGTTATGCTCTGATTACTGGATACTGTTCAGGTTCCAATCACAAAACTCGTATTCTGACTTCCAAGTCCAATTAGTTCTACTAGATGTCCGACTTTGATCTCGAGCTCTCATGAAAATTGTAGATCTGTCTCTTATCTTTTCAACAAGATAAAATATATAATTAATAGACATTTAGAACTCAATATATGGCTAAAATACAAAAATAGTGTAAGACATAAATCATGCTAAAAAAATCAATTAAGTCCAATTTGAGTCCAAACTTACAAAACATAACTAAGTTCAATCAATTAAGTACATAGAGAGTGTAAATAACTAAAAATGATGGTTTATTAATGTATCAAATAGGTGATTATTAAATTTTCTCATACTTAACTTTTTGCACTCCTGGACAAAACACACAAGACTAGAACTAGGGAAAAAAAATGACACAGACTCAAAAGCTAAACACTCTAAAAGACTCAATTTTTAATAATATTTAAGAATGAAGAGCAACCAATCATTCAAGTAATCAAAACATTTATGAGGTAACGTTTCTTCACATCTCAAACCAACAAGTAAGGAAACTTCAATTGAAAAGCATTAGTCAAGAATGATAGATCTTCACAAGATTCACTCCCAATCCCTTAAGTGTTTAAAAGGTAGGTATTTCACTTAATTCAACCTATGAAAATTACACTACCATAAGTTTGCTTATCTTCTACTTCTCCACTACTCAGAACACATGCACACACAAATCATGAGGACTTTATTCAAGGTTGTAATTGGGTGAAGGTAAAGGAGAAGGTAATATGGATATGACAAGTTAAATACCAAAGAGAATAAAAGAGCATGAGAGTTGAGTTCAATTAACAAGCACGAAAGTTCATCCCAACTCCACCTAATACAAAGTCCCTCTACATATTCTTTTTCCTTTCCTTTATTGCCTTGTTGACCCTTCTTTACACAATTTTTTTTATTTTATTTTTTTTGTTTTTGTTTTTTTGAAAGATGAACATAATATATACATTTAAATAATTTTTTTAACCATTCTACACACACACCCCACACTTGTTCAAGAACTCATCCAATGACAAAGCTAATGTTCTCTTATTCCCTAAGGCCAGGTAAGAACATGATTTTTCATTTAAGACACATAATGAGTTCGAAATAAAGAATAGTCAAATAAGCTCAAAGGGGTTAAGTAAGAGGAAATAGGCCATTTCCAATGCTTTACGTTGACAGGAATCAGAGAATTTCCAAGAAGTCATAAGAGTGCTTGATATCATATTAGGAATCAAAGAATTTTCAAGAAGTCATAAGAGTGCTTGATATCATATTGAGACAATATGCTACTAAGCAAGGCTGGCTATTTGATTAAAGTAGCTATTTCAAAAAAAATGCCTCAAGCATATTTATATAAGCATATGAAAATGTAGTTTCAAAAAGAATCAAAACAAGTTCTAGAGTAATAATTTCATGAGTGAAATTCATTCAAGAAAGAAAAGAATGGTACAAATGTTCAATTTATTCATCAATAGGCTCAAAGTCTCACAAGGCATAATTCTATCATTCTCAGTCCACCAATTTGACATCCATAACTACGCATGTGAATTTTAAGAAAGAAGACAATTTACTCAATTATGCAAATTTTCCTGAATTTGAATTGCTACTTCCGCACAAACTAGTTGTCTACCCAATTACTCCTTACTCTGCCACCAATTTTGATGCGTCTCAAGAGTAAATAATTTACTCATTACTCTGTCATTCCTAATTACTTTTGTTATTAATAAATTGCTGAAAAACATATAAATACAATAAACATATTGACAAACACACTTCTTAATTTTTTTTATATTTTTTTTACACAACTATCCTTCTCCCCAACCAAATCACAACATTGTCCTCAATGTCAAAACATAGATAAGTAAATGATAGAAGATAGTACCTGTTGTTGCAATTACTGAAAAGAGAAACCTTACACAAATTAAAATAGAAACAAAGTACGATAAATAAAATTAAAGATAAAGGAAAGTTATAGATGAAGTGCCAGATCATACTCTTGTTCCTTGCTGCCTTCTGACCAATCTGTCTGAGTTATTACTAGTTCAGGTTAATAAATAAAAACTTATAATTTATCAATTAATTCATCAATAGTAAAAGCAGATATAAGGAGTCGTCTTGCCGAAGGTGTGATAAAACTCTGTTCCACAGCATGGTCAACAAAAAATAACAAATTACCAAAGAAATTATTAATATTCAATAAACCTATGGGTTTATGGTGGATGTTCAGTTGGGCCTAAGAGATAATTTGAAAACTTCTTCCAAAGTACCAAAACCACTCGGTAAAGTAATGAATGCATCAAAGTTTTCAAGCATTGTCCTCATTCGTCCATGCATAGATGATACTTGAATTTCCAGCCTAATTGTATGTCCAATGATTTTCCTTCGAGTTAAAGGTTCAGGAATGATACCTAAAACTTGACCACCTCTTATATGTGCAGAAAGTGATACAGCCCCCATTAACCCAATGCTACCTCCCCCATATACTACATGAATATTTCTTGCAGCAAGTGTTCTACTAACAGTGCTTGCTGCATTTACAAATTCTAAACCTTTCCTGTAACTTGTCCCACAGAATACACAGATACTGGTAAATCTACAAACTAAAGAAGAAGCTCCCTCCATTTCTACATTCACACACTCTTTGAATGATTATGAGATGCAAGAAAATGAAGAAAATAGAGTGTTTAAATAGGAAAGAGAATAGAAACAGTAATAATAGCTCCTATATGAGTAGGTTGGCTGTTGTCAGAAAAGTTTGAATTTAAGAAACTTTTTTTTTAATTTTTTTTATTTTTTTTAGACTTCAAGAAAATCATCAGGGTAAAGAAGTCTAGAAACTCCAGAAAGATCCCGCCAAAAGGATCGTCTATCCAAAACTAAAATATAACAAAATCATACAAAGATAAAATAATAATAACAAATGATGACATACCTTTGTGTACAGGTTTCATGGCATATCTTTATACTGTGCATCGTGAGTGCAGTAATACCAAAACGACTCAGCTAATCTTGGAATTCTTCTCCCTTCCACTTATTTGAAGAAAAAAGAATAAAGAAACCATCGTGGGTTTCCATCCTGGGTTTAGAACCTGGAGAGCTCACACTTGTGTTCGTAACATCAACAAAGATACTAAAATCTAAAACCCGCAATGTCTAAGATCTAGAACGCCCCATCCTAGGGCGTTGAGAACCCCTTCTAATAAAAGAGAGGATCAAGCTCAGATGCTTCATACGCTTTGGCAGTCACGGGTTACTTCTCACTAATAACCAAAGTGGGACGCTTCTACCTATCCATCGACTCTACAGTGCCTAGATGGTGAACATTGGGTTATGGAATGCGGCTATCTACAAAGCATGGCACATGAACCTTATTTACGGACCGGCGTGCGAAGGTCCACCCGAGTCAATGACGGGTCTGCCACTGGCAGGGGCTCCTAATCTAATTAAAGACAGAGTACAACTGAAATTTTGCCCTCTTTTTTTTTCTTTTCTTTTTTCTTTTTTTTTTCTTTTTTAAGAAATGTACAAGATAATATATATAAGTTGTTGTGATTGTGGCTCACATCTTCCTCTGGTTTCACGTCCAGAAACGGCTTAAACGCCTTCTATGAGTCGAGGATAAACTTCCCATCTAATTTTCTTATAAATTGGCAAACAGAGTCTTTTGAGTCAGATTTCCAAGACTGTAACGCTCTTGCTCGTCCCTAAAAAGATTTCACAAACTAAGAAGTTCACGCTGCACATATCCATAAGAATGCATCTTAAGAGTCAATAAGATATTATCTAATGACTCCTTACTCAGTCCATTCTTAATGAAGAAAACTTTATCTTCTCTGTTTGCGAAAACCATTCCCAAAGAATGACATCGCGTATTACAATTTCATCACGCACATTTGTAACAAATTTTCATTTTTTTTGCTCTTCTCCTTTTTGAATATGAACTTTTACTGAGACTCGGCATGTATGGGACAAATGAATCTGAAAATTCACCAGCTAAACGAACCTTTGCTTCGATTATCCAGTGTATATCTTCTGGGATGCCCTTGTACATTAACAGTCTTAATCTTTCATACCTAGCTTCGTAGATTTTGGTTAGAGCATTTTTAGGAACAGAAGGGAAATACTTTCTTAGATTTGAGAGAATGACATCATTTTAAAGGAGAAGGAATTAGTTATTTTGGAAAACTGAAAAATAAACTGACTTGAGAGTCACGGAGTACCGTTATCCGTCACTTAACCGGGAACACAAAGAACTGCAAAAAGAAAGAAACAAAATTAAAATAAATTCTACTCATAACAAGGATTAGAAAGAGATATGAATTCTACCTCAACAACTTGATGTTCCAGAAATGGTTTGATTCTTTGTCCATTGACCTTAAATACATTACCATTCTTAGGGTTCTCAATGTCTATGGCCCCATGAGGATACACATGTTTGACAATAAAAGGACCAGTCCACCTATATCTCAATTTTTTAGGGAATAGGTGAAGACGAGAGTTATAAAGTAGAATTTTTTGACCAATTTCAAAAGATTTTCTCAAAATTGATTTGTCATGAAAAGTTTTTGTTCTACTTTATAAATCTTTGAGTTTTCATATGCACCATTTCTCAATTCCTCAAGTTTATTCAATTGCAATTTGTGTAACTTAGAAGCATCATCAAGATTTGAATTAAAAACTTTAATGGCCCAAAATGCTTTATGCTCCAATTCTACAGGCAAGTGACAAGGTTTTTCATAAACTAACCAATAGGGTGACATACCTAAAGATGTTTTGAAAGTAGTACGGTAAGCCCAAAGTGTATCATTTAATCTTAAAGACCAATCTTTACGATTTGGTTTAACCATTTTTTCTAAAATTTGTTTAATATCCCTATTTGCTAATTCTACTTATCCACTTGACTGAGGGTGATAAGAGGTAGTAATTTTGTGTGTGATGTTATATTTCTTCATTAAAGATTTAAATAGTTTATTACAAAAATATTTCTCCTATCACTGATGATAGCTCGAGGGATTCCAAATTGACTCAAAATATTTTCTTTTAAAAATTTAAGAACAGTTTTGTGAACACCCAATTTTGTCCGGATCCTTAAAACCTTTAATTAAAAAAAATAATAATAATAATCATAATTACACTACTTCCTGATCCAGACAAGCCCAACCCAATAGAGAAAAATTCAAATCCCCCACCTTAGCCCAAATGTGAGCTCGTTTAAAAAAAAAAAAAAGAAGCAACGTAGCAGCAATGGCTCATTTAACAAAAAAAAATATATAAATAAATAAAGGAGCAAGGCATTTAATGTTGGATGCCCGTACACGTAAAAGGAGGAACAATGCATTAGGCCTGCAAAAGGAAAAAAAAGGGGCTCAGGGGAGGGGCTCAAGATATAAAAAAAAGGGGAGGTTACGTAAAGAAAAGGAGACGAAAATGTCAGGGAAGAAATGATGAAAAAGATGATATAAAAGGAAGAAGGGGCATCAGACGAGGAGGTTTTTTTTGGAGAAAAAAAGGAATCCTGACCAACTCTTGGATCTCCATTTTCACTTCTGCTCTCCTTCAACTATCAGGAAGAGAACGAGCTTCATCCTCCAAGCGTTCTTTTCCTCTTCCACCTTCTGCTTCAATTACTGGGAGATTCACTTTCAAAAGAATAAGTCATTAGTTTCCCACTCCACCTTCGACCGTCGGAGCCAAGAACCATCGGTGAGGTGCGCGATCCAGGTTCTCTTCATAAGGCCTCTACCTTTTTTTTTTTTTTACTTATTTGATAATTTGAAAGTTAGCCTGCTTCTATTTTTTTTTGCTGTTGTGAGTTTAAAGTTACATGACATTTTTTTTCTTTGGTGCCTGGGTCTATAGAATAAAAAGGTGTAAGTAGTGACAATAATAACTAAGAATGTGGAAATGGGATGCCCACTCACCCAACCTCCCAAAAACTAGACTCTGCTACCAACCATTTCAACTACCAGCCTTCCTCGATCGACCGTCGGATCATTAACTCAAGACCTCACCATAATCAACCGTCGGTCCGTGACCCATTCCACCATTATGTGGCCCTTACCATTTTGCCCCATCACCATCATCCCACAGGTCAGCATTCACTCCTATTTTATCACCAAGTGTCCACTCTTAACAATCCTTCATCACCAAATAATACCATCATGACCGACCGACCGTCGAACTAACACCATTGTACCCTCAACCCACTTCACAAAATACCATCATTCCCTCTACCGACCGTCGGACTACATCACTGACCTTCACCTCACTCGACCGTCGAACCGCACCATTGTGACCCTCAACCAACTTCACAAAGCCCACCTTCACCTCATTCGACCGTCGAACCACACCAGTTACTACCCCCTCACCGATAACCCATCCAAACCTTCACACCATTAACCAAACTCCATCACATCCGACTGTCGGACCCCAAAAACTGTGACCTCCACCATCTTCATCAATTGCACCCGACCGTCGAATCCATCACCCCTTCCCAACCGACCGTCGAATCCATCCCATCCTCACCTTCACCGACCGTCGAACATCACCGAAGCCACATCCTTCCCGTCGATCGTCGAACATTACAAAACCAAAATCCCCTCACCAACCGACGGACCTCACCAAACCAAATCTCTTCATCGACCGTCGAAACTTGACCAAATCATCCTCACCCGACCGTCGAACATCACAAAAGCCACATCGTTCCCATCGATCGTCAAACCTCCACCAAATCACCCTCACCGATCGTCGAATTTCACCATACCAAAATCCCCTCACCGACCGACGGGTATCTCAGAAACCGGATCACTACATTTCCACCTCCAAATTGTGAATTCCACCCCCTCACCGACAGCCCAAAACAAAACCCCCAGTTTCATACCAATGGTACTTGTTTCTAAAATGGGTCAAAGATTGTCTGGGTTTGTGTTAACAGTGCTAGAGCTAAGTTTTTTTTTTTTTAAATGAGCTTTTGCTTGCTTATTAGTAGGCTAGCAGAGGGTGTGTTTCTTTTAAAAATAAAAAATAGAAGTAGCTGAGTTGCG
Source organism: Ormosia semicastrata (assembly GCA_029884595.1). Lineage (NCBI taxonomy): Eukaryota > Viridiplantae > Streptophyta > Magnoliopsida > Fabales > Fabaceae > Ormosia > Ormosia semicastrata. The sequence goes on along the minus strand of JAQQTO010000043.1, from coordinate 6,440,608 downwards.
ACAGCTTGCTAGTTCTATAATTTTCATAATCATCTAAGTTGTGATAACTTGATGATTCAATGGGTGATGTCTCTAGCGTGACGCCGAGTTTCACCTATTCAAATCCTAATTTGATTAACTGAGTCACGATGACTTGTTAACTAGATTTTTTAATATTAAGTTATTTATGTAAAATCAATCAAACTACAAGTTTTTTTTAAAGAACTACGTAACTTTGAGTTCCTCATTGCACCAGGGGATACGTAGGAGCAGAATTTCATTTCTGTCAAGCCAAAATTAAATTTTCATAATTTTGTGTTTTTTTTATAAATGGTTACAATGTTTTGTAAAAGAGGTAAAATAAATATTTCCAAGGATTATTAATAATTTACACAATTAACCTAAGGTACCGTCTTAGGACGGGTGTGTTAGGGGTGCAGTGGGATTAAGTTTCCACCCTTCCCTAAGCATAACCGACTCCCGAATCCAATCTAGTTTCAAAGACCATTTTCAAAGAGAGGTTTTCCAATTTTTCCAAATTCAAATAAAATTGGTGGCGACTCCATTTTCCTGTTTCCATATTTTAAAATCCTTTCGAGTTGCTATTTCGCCGCGATCCCGGTCGCGACAAGTTTTATGATCATTGTGTCTACATAGAATCACCTTAATCTATTTTGAGACATAATCAACTGCAACCAAAATATAAACAAATCCAAATGATGATGAAAATGGACCCATAAAATCGATTCTCCAACAATAAAAAATTTCAATGACAATGATAGGGTTCAAAGACATCATGTCTCTTTTAGAAATGGAACCTAATTTCTGATAATTTTCACAACTTTTATAAAAAATATAACTGTCCTTAAATAATGTGGGCCAATAAAATCCACACTGTAATATTTTTGTAGCTATTTTCTTTGAAGAAAAATGACCTCCACATGCTTCTGAATGACAAAATTTAATGATACTACTTACCTCATTGTCGAGTACATATATCCAAAAAATTTAGTTAGGACAATATTTGAACAAATATAAGTCATCTCAATAGAAAATTTTCACCTCAATCAATTTTTTTTTCTATCTTAGTATGTCTATTGAGGCTACATCTTACCTATTATAAGAAAATTGACAATGTTAGCAAACCAAGACATGAAATTGACAAAAAATAAAAATTCATCGAGAAAAGAATCTTTGATAGCTGTGCTATCAAAAGATGAGTCTGTTGTAAGTCTGGACAAATGATCTGCAACAACATTTTTGGCTCCTTTCTTATCTGTTATTATGATGTTGAATTCTTGAAATAACAAGATCCATCGTATCAACCTAGGTTTGACATCCTACTTAGACATTAAATATCTAACAACAGCATGATTTATGAAAATAACAGTGAAAGAACCAATTAAATAAGCTCAAAATTTGTCCAATGCAATAATTACAGCAAGTAGTTCTTTTTCAATAGTGGTGTAATTCATTTGTGCACTATTCAAAGTTCGACTTGCGTAATAAATTACATGAGGCTTATGATAACACTGTATTTTATACATTTTATAATCCTCTCACTAGGTTTCTTAAGGTTCAATTAGGCTTAATTAAGTTGATTTTGACACATTTTATGATATTGAACATTATTGGATCATTAAACAAAGTATTGTATAAATTAACCTTAATTATCTCTTTGGCAGTATTTAGTAAACTGACTATAACTTAAGTTGCAAATATCTGATTGATGTGATTTTATCTTGTAGGAAAGCTAAGACAATTCCCTACAACTTTCATGTTGAACAATTTTCCAAATTCTAAGGTCAAATAGGTGATATTGGGTTTTGAAGTCAGAACAGAGGAGCTGAAATCGGGCCTAAATAGTGTGCAGTAATTGGATCATATCTTGAGTTTTAGGCATGATTTCGAACTCAAACCAAAGTCATTTTAAAGCAAATATCTAGGCCTATAACTTTCATGAAAACCACTTCTCTCAAAAATGAAAAAATGACTGGATGCACGGCTGTGCTTTTGCTTAATTATTATTTAAAAAAGAAAAAAATAATAATAAACCGTCATTGATTACGTAGGAAAACTTAACAATTAAGTTTTACTGTTCATCCAAATTGAAGTTACTATGCATTCAATTTGGATGAACAGTAACTTCAATTTGGATGAACAGTGAAACTTAATTGTTAAGTTTTCCTACGTAATCAATGATGTTTTATTATTATTATTATTATTTTTAAATAATAATTGAGCAAATGCACAGTCGTGCATCCAGTCATTTTTTTATTTTTGAGAGAAGTGATTTTCATGAAAGTTGTAGGCCTGGATATTTGCTTTAAAATGACTTTGGTTTGAGTCCAAAATCATGCCTAGAACTAAAGATATGGTCCAATTACTGCACACTATTTTTAGGCCCGGGCCATCATTATCCGTTTCGACTTCAAAGCCCAATATCACCTATTAGACCTCAGAATTTGGAAAAGTGTTCAACATGAAAGTTGTAGGGAATTGTCTTAGCTTTCTGCAAGACCAAAATCACATCAATTAGATATTCGCAACTCAAGTTATAGCCAGTTTACTAAACACTGCCAAAGAGATAATTAAGGTTAATTTATGTAATAATTTATTTAATGATCCAATAAGGTTCAATATCATAAAATGTGTCAAAATTAACTTAATTAAGCCTAACTGAACCTTAAGAAATCCAGTGAGAGGATTATAACATGTATAATTATTTTTTCTTTTTTTAAAATAATAATTGTGTAGCTGAATCAAATGAATTAATTAAACAAATTTTTAATGGGTCAGAAGAACTCCTGATTTGAAGATGATCATCTATAATGACCTCAATCCCTTCAATTTCTTTATTTCTATCATAAACTTCCTGTGATTGCTTGCACACGTTGAAAACATTAATCTTTAGTGTCATATTTCCAAATGTTAACTTCATCACTCCATTTTCGTAATTTATCAAAACATTAGATGTTGCTAAAAATGGGCGACCTAAAATAACAGGAATTGACTTGCTACTATTTTCCATAAGTTCAATTTTTAAGACAATAAAATTCACAAGATATATGAAATTATCAACTTGTACTAACACATCTTCCATTATTCCTTTTAGAATTTTAATTGATCTATCGGTAAGTAGAAGAGTTACAGAAGTTGGTTTTAACTCACACAGGTTGAGTTGCTGATAAACTGAATATGGAAGTAAATTAACACTAGGACCAAGATCAAGTAAAGCTCGTTTAATTTTATGTTCACTAATAATACATAAAACTATAGGACAACCAAGGTCTTTATATTTCAATGCATTATTGTTCTGAATAATGGAACTTACCTGTTCAGTCAAAAAAACATTCCTTTTCCCATTATGTTTCTTTTTAATAGTGCATAAATCTTTCAAAAATTTGGCATAACAAGGAATCTGTTTGATAGCATCTAACAGAGGAATATTGACCTTCAATTATTTAAGGAATTAAAAAATGTCACTGTTATGATTCACTTTACTTGAATTGTTTAATGCTTGAGGATATAGGGGTGAATGCGAAGGTTTGGTCTCCTTTTGGCTAGGTGACTTATCAACTCCTTTCTCATTTTTGGGACTTGACTCATCATTTTTCTCACAAGGTTCAGGAATTTATTTTTCAACAACCTTTCCACTCCTAAGAGCTATCACTGACTTGACTTGATCTATTTATTTTTTTTTGAACTACCCTCATTTAGGCTATACTGACCTCTTGGGATTTGGTTGAGGTTGAAAGAAAAATTTTCCTTTCTCGTGAATGACAAGTGCAGAAGAAAGTTTAGTAAGAGTGTCTTTTATGTCAATCATGGATTGAGTGTTTTGGTTATTAATGGCCTCTTGCTTTTCCATGAATGCATGCAATGTTCCCTCAAGGTTTTTCCTATATGGTGGGACATAAGGTGCATATCCTTGAGAATTTTGTGAATCCTGCTGTGCCTGAGGAGGTGGTGGTTGCATGAATTGTGCCTAATTATTAGTCCTCCAACTAAAGTTTAGGTAGTTTCTCCATCTTGGATTATATGTATCTGAAAAGGAAGAAGTGAATGACTTTTTAAAATTGTTCATTGCATTTACTTGCTCATGCACAACTTCTTTAAAAATAAAAAATTTTGGATATTCATTTGTTGAGTGTCCCAATTTATTACAAATGCTACAAATTTCTTCATTTTGTACAGATTTGATTTTTTTTACTTTTCCTAATTTCATGGCTTCAACCTTTCTAGCCAAACTAACAAATCTAGCATTTAAATCTTTTTCTTAACTAAGATGATATTTTCCTTTACTAGTATTTGTAAGGTTATATCTAATTGAATTTTTAGAAGGATTAGTATCATGCCAAGATTGAGAATTTTCAGCCAAATGATCTAAATAGTCTACAGTTTCTTCAGGTTCTTTATTAAGAAACTCACCATTGCACATTATTTCCACAAATTGTTTAGTTACGGGTGTTAACCCTTCATAAAAGAAGTTTATAGTGTGTCATTTTTCAAAACCATGATGTGGGCAAGAATTCAACAAATCTTTAAAACGTTTTCAACTTTGAAAATATGCTTCATTTGAGTTTTGAAAAAAGTTTTGGATTTATCTTTTCAAAGCATTGATTTTATGTGTTGGAAAAAATTTATTTAAATACTCACCTTGCATTTATTATCATGTGCCAATTGATATTCATTTCAAAGCGTTAAGCCAAGTTTTTACTTTATCTTTCAAAGAAAAAGAAAATAATTTAAGCTTAATAACTTTTTCAGTGCAAGTTTAATTATTAAAAGCAGTACATACTTCTTCAAATTCTTTTAGATGTAAATATGAGCTTTCAGATTCTAAACCATAGAAATTAGGAAGTAAAGAAATCATATCTGACTTGAATCTAAAATTGTTAGCATTGAGTGGAAAGATAAAACATGATGGACTAGAATTTTGAGATGGTTGCAAATACTCACGCATGATTCGTAATGGTTGATTTTCATGTTCATCATGCATACTTTCATTTTCACTCATTGTGTTTAATGTGTGTAATTGTGATTCAGACAAATCAATATGTAAAGTACTAGGATTAACTTTAACTAAACAACCAGAATTTGAATCACGATACCAATTAAGCATAAATAAGTAACTTAAAATATCAAACAAAATGTACAAGTTGGCAGTATAAATCGTCCATTAAATATTAACAAAGATGTGGTATAAACCAGCCACCAAATATATATTAACAAAGGTGTGGTATAAGCCAACCACCAAATAAGTTAATAAGTAGATAAATTAAAAAATTAGTATACAGATAAATTAAAATGTTAGAAGCAAGTAAATTAAAATGTTAGAAGCAAATAAATTAAAAAGTTAGATAGGCGATAAAGTAAAAAGTTAGATAGTTAGATAGTTAGTAAGCAAGAAAATTAAAAGGTTTAGTAAGTTAGAAAGTTAGAAATAAAATACAAAACGTAAAGTATAGAAAATAAAGTGTAGAAAGTAAAGTACAGAAAGTAAAATACGTAAAATAAAAAGAGAGTTTCCTCCACTAAGTTAGTACATTAGTAAGTACAAAAAAATTAAAAAGTAGAAATATATATATATATATATATACACACACACACACACACACACACACACACACAAAAAGATCCATAAGAAAAAAAATATAAATATATATATATAAAATATATTATATACCATAAAATTATTTTTCAAATCAAGTCCCCGGCAATGGCGTGAAAAACTTGATGCGGATTAAAAGTTACAAACACAAGTGTGAGTTATTTCAAGTAATAAATTCTCGGGAGTCCGAGGTTGATTCACAGGGAATTGATGAAGAAAAATTTATTTGACGTAAGGAAAATATTTTGTCACAATAATAAAAATGATAAAACTTAGTCACAAATAAAAAAAATTTACTTGGGTTAGGAAATCCATTCTTGGTAAATAAAATAAGGACAAGATTAATTTTTTTTATAACTCAATTAGAATCCATACATAATGGAGGTTCCAATCGGAAAATACAACAATCAAAGTTCATTAAAAATTATATACGTAATTATATTATGATTCCTTTAATTATTTATTAACACCACCACTTATAAATGGGCTCAAGCATTCATTGTGTTAACCTCTTGTCTACAATGAATCAAGATCTCCACTTTACAAGGAGGGTTTCTAAATTGATTGGAAATAAAATACAACACGTATAATGACTACTTGAAAATATATTATTTAAATACAAGAAAGAAATGAATCTAACCTTATTTCATTACCAAGAGCTTCATATTTTCACCCAAGTAAAATAAAACTTAGTTACTCATAGATAAGAAGAAAGAAAGAGAGAAAAAGAAGAAGAAGAACACAACTTCAATTTAGAATAAAAGAAAACTATAACAAGATAATCAAACAACAAAATAGCACGATTTTAGTATCTAACACCAAGACTCTTTAAATGATTAGCCAAAGCTCCATTTTATAGAGGATTAGGAATACAAAGCGATAAGGGGGCTGAGTCATGAGTGAGTGGATGAGTGGAAAATGTCAAATGACTTTTGGTGAGTGAAAAATTATGGAGATTCTTTGTCTCTGAAATCATTCAATTCTGAAGTCATTGAATGCGTTAGAATATTGAAATGTAGTCTTCATGAAAGTTGTAGGCCTGGATCTTAAATTTTAAATGCCACTAAAATCATCTCAAAAGACTACCTACAGCCTGAGATATGGCTCAATTACTACATAATATTTAAGCCGGGTTACAGCTCCTCTGTTCTGACTTTCAAGTCCAATATGACCTCCAAAGAGTCTGATTTGAGTCTTATGTTCTTCATAAAAGTTGTAGATATAGGTCTTAACTTGCAGATACCAAACTTTCAACCCAATCTAGATCTTACATCCTAAGTTATGCTCTGATTACTGCATACTATTTAGGTTCCAATCGCAAAACTCGTATTCTGACTTCCAAGTCCAATTAGTTCTACTAGATATCCGACTTTGACCTCAAGCTCTTATGAAAGTTGTAGAGCTATCTCTTATCTTTCTAATAAGGTGAAATTCATAATTAGTAGACATCTAGAACTCAAGATATGACTAAAATACAGAAACAGTGTAAGATGTAAATCATGCTGAAAAAATCAATTAAGTCCAATTTGAGTCTAAACTTACAAAACATAACCAAACTCAATCAATTAAGTACATAGAGAGTGTAAATGACTAAAAATAAGGGTTTATTAATGTATCAAATATGTGATTATCAACAGAGGCCAATTCATTTAATTCATAACCAGTTAGAATATGGCTCTAACCGATTAGCTGCTTTCCCAGAAGGCAATTTGCTTAAGTCCTAACCGATTAGGATTGGCCCTAATCAGTTATTCAATCTCATAGAAACTAATTTATTTAAATCTTAACTGATTAGGATATGGCCCTAATCAGTTATTCACTAAAACAGAAGCATACGTTATTTGCTTTAAAGAGCTCCTAACCGATTAGACAGCCTAGGTAACCGATTAGGCTATTTTCTGGAAGGATTTTCAAGAAAGCAAATAAAAGGATGACAAAACTCCAAAATTTAAGTCTTTATAGCTATCAAAACTTATATTAACCTAAATGTCAAAGCAAATACAAGAAATAGGGACAAAGAGCTATTTATTTATGTATAAAAACTCAAAAAGCAAATAAGCCACATTTAAACTAAACCAATAATTATATAAGTAAAAGTGATGTCTCATGATACGTCCTCAAAACCAGTCTCTTCTCTCAATTCTATTTCATGTTCTTGGGCAAGAAACACTTGTGGAGCCGCTTCAATAATAGTCAGTGGTACATCATTTCTCTCTAAAATAACTTCACAATCATCAATGGGTATAAAAAGACCCATGGAATGTTCAAATGGCTCATTTTCAATGCTATGGTGGGCATCAAACTCAGGTTGGTCACTTATGTTAAACAAATCTCTTGGAATTGTTTTCATGACAAAATGTTTATTTTGATCAAATGGGTCTTGAACATAAAAGCATTGGTGTGCTTGAGATGCTAGCACAAAAGGCTCTTCTTGGTAGCATTTCTTGTTGAAGTGAACATATGTAAGGCCATAAATATCTTCTCCAACCTCATACCAGTCACACCTAAATAAGATAACCTTAAAATGGCCATAATAATCTAACTCAACTATATCAACTATTCTACCATAATAAGTTAGATTTGCATCAATCGAATTTACATCCTTTGAGCTTACAAAGCTTGTAGTTAATGCAACTAATGTGACACCACTATTCTGTGTTTTTCATCTTGCATCATGCCGCCTAGAATGAAATCTATATCTATTGCTCAGATACCCAGAATATCTTCTTGCAATTGAATTTGGTCTTATAGATAGGTCTTTTATCCAATCTGGCACATCCTCATGCATAATACGAGTTTCAAACCACTGAGAGAAGTTTTGACTATGGTTTTTGGCTTTGCTCCATTTTGATCCTCGTAGTTGATTATTAACTTCATGCTCATGCTCTCTAAAGTTGAAAAGTATTGTTATATATTAGCTAAATAATAATAATAATAATTTAGAGAGTAATAGGAAATATTACAGGTGAGTCAAAGTACCTAACATATTCTTGAGCTTCATCACAATTGTTCAGTATATATGCATGGACTTAGCTATATGACTTGTCATCCAGAATAAATGGAGCACCTTTTTTTCCTCCTAAAGGACACCCTTTGTTTGGGAACAAATTTAAAGATTCCACTTCATTTGAACTACATTCATCATTGTTTCGGGGTCTTCTATTAAATCTAGTCTGTACACCTCCATGTAAATATCATAAAGAAAATGTCAAACACCCGTCAACCAAATATGCCTCCGCAATAGATCCTTCTGGATGACTTTTATTGCGAACACACGACTTTAATATACACATATATCTTTTAGAAGGATACATCTATCGAAATTGAACTGGGCCACCTAATCTCACCTCATTCGCTAAATGAATAGGCAGATGAACCATTATATAAAAAAAAACTAGGAGGAAAAATCCTCTCAAGCTGACACAATGTTTCTGCAATCTCTTTCTCTAAACAATCTATCTCTTCTAGTGTGATAACATTTTGACACAAATGACGAAAGAAGGAACTTAGACAAATCAAAAGGATAGCAACATGATCAGGAAGTATACTTTTGATTGGTATTTGCAACAAGTAATGTAACATGAAATGGGCATCATGGGTCTTATAACCAGAGACTTTTCTTTCAGCTAGTTGCACACATCGTGAAATGTTAGAAGCACTATCATCAGGTAGTTTTGCTGTCTTCAAAACACTACAAAAAATTGACTTCTCTCCAGTAGTCATTGAGAAGCATGCTTTTGCAAACTTTGTTCTCTTGCCATCCTTTGTATATTTTGGTTGAAGGTTCCTTCTAATACCCATCTCTTTTAGATCATATCGAGCATTTGCATGGTCCTTTGTCTTACCCGGAATATCCAATAGAGTTCCAATTATGTTATCAACTATGTTCTTCTCTACATGCATGACATCAAGGTTGTGGCGGAATGTGTTGAGCTGCCAATAAGGTAATTAAAAAAAATTGACCTTTTCTTCCATGGGCCATCATTTGATTTCTTTTGCTTCTTCCTAAATACATTGTCAAAATTTTGTAAGCTCTCAAACACATTTGTACCCTTTAAGAAGGGTGGGGGAGGCCTAGATTCTGGTTTTCCATTGAAAGACCTTTTATTAGATCTCCATTGATGATCTATGGGTAGAAAAACACGATGATCCATATAACACATCTTTCGACTATGTTTCAGATAGGCAGAAGAAGTCTTATAATTACAGCAAGGGCAACCCAACTTTCCTTTTGTACTCCAACCAGACAACATAGCATATGCGGGGAAGTCGATAATTATCCACAGCAAAGCTGCTCGCATTTGAAAGGTTTCATTCCTTGAAGCATCATATGTTTCTACCCCTGTCTCCCACAAGACCTTCAAGTCTTCTATCAGTGGTTGTAGATAAATATCAATGTCATTTCCAAGTGATCGTGGCCCAGGTATAAGTAAGGAAAACATAGAATATTCTGGTTTCATGCACAACTAAGGAGGCAAATTATATGCCATCAAGAAAACTGGCCATGTGCTATGAGATATACTCATAGTCTGAAATGGATTGAACCCGTCACTTGTCAAGCCAAGTCTCAAATTGTGAGAATCTTTAGCAAATTCTGGATGAAGGCTATCAAAGTATTTCCATGATTGGCCATCGGCAGGATGCTTTAACTTCCCATCTTTAGAACATTCCTCGTCATGCCACCTCAATGTAACTGCTGTCCTTGAGCACATAAATAGCCTTTGAAGTCTAGGAATTAAGGGAAAGTATCTTAAAGTCTTAGCAAGAATAGGACGAGCTTTTTTGGAAGGCTCAAGCTCACTGTCAACTTCAGGATATTTAATATATCGAGACGCTCCACAAACATGGTAATGACTGTCACGGTTATGGCCATTCCTATATAGCATGCAGTCATTGGGACATGCATCAATCTTTACATAGTCAAGACCTAAGTCTTTCACCATAGCCTTCGTTTTAATGAAAGATAAAGGAATGTTCAAGTCAGGCATCACCTCTTTCAATAACTCTAGGAGAAAAGTGAAGGATGCATTGCTCCATCCATGTAGACACTTCAACAAGTATAGACGAATGGTGAAAGATAAGGTAGAGAATTTTTTACAACCCAGATATAGTTCTTGGCTTGCCTCATCAACTAAGTTATAAAATTCTTTTGCATCTTCATTTGGGCCTTCATAAACTCTTTTAGCTTGTGCCACATATCTAAATGTATCATTCAGCAACCCATTAATGTCGTCATATGAATTAACTTTATCATCCGTATCACCATCGACATCCATTTGGATTTCCCGTTCCCTATGATTAAACCAAACTGTATAACCTTCAACAAATCCGTAGCATATTAGATGATCATATACTATATTCCTCTGATACCAATAGATATTACAATACTTCGCACAGAGACATTGAATTTCTTCTTCTGCGGGATTTTCAACAGAATAAGCAAAGTCCAAGCAACATTGAACACCATCACAATACTCTTTGCTATACCTCGGTAAATCTATCCATTGCTTAGACACATCTTGAGAAAACCTAATTAATCAAAATTTGAAATTAAACCTCCATGTAAATATTCACTTATGCATTAACTAGACTTTACAGGCATACCAATAATGTGTGTTAAATCAATGACTTGTTAAATTCACACTTGGGGAGTAAGATACAATATCATTAGTATTTATTAATCATTTAGTCAACGCATAACTTCATCAATATTCAAAAGGTAAAGAAAGAATCCAAACCAAGAGAAAGAAAAAAAAATGTTGTATAAATAATAACAACATAAGAAAATAAAGATGATAAGAGTTTCTTACTTAATCATGACACTAATTGTAACTCAACTTAACTTCAAGCCCACTATAGATCTTCCCAAGTCTTGATTAATCTCCCTTGAACAAAGAATAATCAATAACATGTCATGTATAAAAATCATAATTATGACATAGATACAATCAATAGATGTGCAATTAGTTTTATTCCCCCTCCCCCCACCCTTTTCTCTCTTTGAGGAAAAGTTAATTTAAGTCAATGAAATGGGTGAACTCTTATTCTGTCTGATATTTGGTATTGGAGAAAATTGAGAATTGTGACAAAGGTGAACTTATTGATCGGTTTGCAGGACTTGTCAATCGGGCACATAACATAAATATGAGGTAACAAAGTGTATATTTCTTTGAAAGGAACTATCTATAGGATCTCAATTAGCAAAAATAACAATTGCAATTTACTTTCAATTTACTCTCTAGGAAATACGCATCACACATCTACTATGAAAAAGGGCAATTGAAGTGACAGAAATTATTATTACCCAACAAGAAGTAAGTTACAAGCATCTGAATTGTTGTAAAACTCATTGTTTGCTGAGAGGGTGGCGAATTGTGGTTCTATAATCCTTAAGATTGTTGTAGATTGTTTTAACCCGTGCAGCCTTAATCAAAACCTGCAAATAAATGAGACAGCAAAATCGTGAAACCTGTAGCGTGCAAAGCACTGCCCTCAAGGATTATTTCGGTATAGACGAAAATCCCCCAGGGTACTGCAGGTTCTTCCTGTTTGACAGGGCTTCAAGAACTACAAGAGATTTAAGTCACGTAACCCAGTAGAGAAAGAGAATAGAAATGGAGAATAATGAAGAGGAAGTTCCCACCACAAAACTTAATAAAGGATGGTATTTATAGAAAACAGTTTTTGGTCGTTGAAAAATGACCGTTGGAATATGACCGTTGGAATATGTCTGTTAGAATATGACCGTTGGAATATGACCGTTGGATTATGACCGTTGGAATATGTCTGTTAGAATATGACCGTTGGAATATGACCGTTGGAATATGACCGTTGGAATATGACCAGGTCAAAACTCAGATAAAACTAAATCATTTTTAAACCTCTTCAAAAACTTATTTTCTAACCAATGTAGGACATTTATTCTTTTGAAATAAAGCATTTTTCACAACAATCCCCCACATATTTCAAAAGAATATTAAATCAAATCAATAATTTTAAAAACAGAATATGGGTTACATCATGAGTGCAAACGTTTCGAATCTGGTGTCTTCTGGACTATGAACCAGACCTAGATAAATAGGATTTTAACTTACAATGTAATTGGTGAAGTTTAAACTTCTATGAACCAAAACATTTTTCGTGTAAATTAGAATCCCATTTGATCACATTTATACCCTCATTTATCTTTTGCTGTTAACACAGTTTTGCACTTTTCGGCCATGTGCATGCCTGGTTGTTCATGAGTGCTCTAGAGACTATGCCATTATCTCATAGGAGCGGCCCCACTCCACACTCATATAAGTGATTTCATCAAGTGTATACTGCACTTTATACACCACCCGTAAGGAATATGAAATTCATTAAAAGCATTTAGCTTATCCTCACATTAAATGTAGTCTAGCACTTCTCATGCTTCTCACACCATAGGAAGGGACAAACTCAGTGCTAGCAGAACTAACAAGTGACTTGTTATTACCCATATGAACTTTTTCATGGGATCTCCACTCATAAAAGTTGGGTTACCATCACTGTCTATTTCAAATTGGCTTAAGTCTCATTCCCCTCGATGTGGTATTTATTCATTTTCTACACATAGATTTTGTCAGAGGATTGGCCAAATTTTTACTTCACATAATTAATAGATTTAATTCCATCTTTTAGCATATGCTTCACAGAATTGTGACGTATACATATATGTCACTTTTCATTATACATAATTTTGTTTGCTCTTACTATTTGCCATTTTGGCAATCACAGACTCTGAAGAATCTATGTCTTCAGGTTTCTTCCATAAAAGGAATATCTGCTAAGAGATTTCTTAGCAACTCAGCCTCAGATCCTACCAAGTTAATAGTAATAAACTATGCCTCTATTATAGATCTGGCTATACAGGTCTGCTTGGATGACTTCCAAGCGACATCACCTCAATTGAGGCTAAAAATAAAGCACTTGTGGATTTAATCTCATTTGAATCAATGATTTATTTAGCATTATGATCATCATGTCCACACCTCAAATTCAACACCATGGCTCTTGGTTCATAGTCTCATCAATCTCAACTAATCTCATAGTGCAATAGGGACATGGAATTCATTCATGCAAACATCATCAAATACTTGATCATGTACATCTAGATCATGGTTATCACACTCTATACATATATAATTAACTATGCATGTCACATAACCAAGTTAATAATAACTCAAAAATAACAAGGATATATGAGATACTATGTAAGACATTATATGAAGCACTCAAATGCTCTATTTTAATTTTTAAACTCTACATAAACCATTATAAGGATTATATGTGTGTATTTACTCATTCAATTTATAACACATGCAAAATCAAGTACATAAATGCTACCAATATTTGAGCATATTCAGATTGTGATGCACCAGTACTAGGTCATATTCTAAACTCAGTAGCCTTTTAACTCATTTCTAATTTCATTAAATCATGATTTTGAATTTAAAACAACTTCAACATAAAAACGGATTTATCCGAGAGAGACATAAACAAAAATTGTCTTTCTAAAAATTATTTTACACAATTAGAAGCACCACAATGTCTCTTTCTTGGTTCAGGTAGAGAATTTTAGTTAGACATCCCCACACTTTAAGATATTTATGCCAAGTCATTAACATAAATTCAAAACACAATTAAACAGTAAAACCCCATATCACAAAATTAGTGCATTACCCTCACCTACACTCAACTTCACCATTAACATTAATTTTACTCTAAATGTTCTTATTTTTCTTTTTCCTTTTAATTTAATAGAAACAAAAAACAAAAAAACCTGGTGGCTGACGACAGCGCGCGGTGGAGTAGTGACGACTTTAGTCTCTTCTCACTCTCCAAAATGAGTTTGAGGATTTTGTGTGTTTTTGCTCTTGCAACTTTGATCTCCTTCAAGCCAAGCATTTTCCAAAGAAAATATTTGCCTCATTCACAGACCCATGGCCTCTAAGCACCATAACAGCAAACACTACCCAAAACCAACGTGTGAACCCACGTAATGCCGTTTGCACCTCTGCCCCTATGTCCAAAACCACGAGCTTCTCTTTCCCTTTCCATTGTGTTACCCATTTCCTCATAAAAACCTCACATTTAAATAAATTATATTAGTATCACAGAGATTGTAGGAAAAATAAAATAATATACGAATGGGTAAAATTAAACATTGCATGGATAGTATTGACGTGCAGCAATAATCCTTGAGATTGTTGTAAAACTCATTGTTTGCTGAGAGGGTGGCGAATTGTGGTTCTATAATCCTTGAGATTATTGTAGATTGTTTTAACCCGTGCAGCCATAATCAAAACCTGCAAATAAATGAGACAGCAAAATCGTGAAACCTGTAGCGTGCAAAGCACTGCCCTCAAGGATTATTTCGGTATAGACGAAAATCCCCCAGGGTACTGCAGGTTTTTCCTGTTTGACAGGGCTTCAAGAACTACAAGAGATTTAAGTCACGTAACCCAGTAAAGAAAGAGAATAGAAGTGGAGAATAATGAAGAGGAAGTTCCCACCACAAAACTTAATAAAGGATGGTATTTATAGAAAACAGTTTTTGGTCGTTGGAAAATGACCGTTGGAATATGACCGTTGAAATATGTCCGTTAGAATATGACCGTTGGAATATGACCGTTGGAATATGACCAGGTCAAAACTCAGATAAAACTAAATCATTTTTAAACCTCTTCAAAAACTTATTTTCTAACCAATGTAGGACATTTATTCTTTTGAATAACATAACATAAGCATTATACATATAGTAATAATACAAAAAAAAAATCTGACAGAGAGAGAGAGAAAAAGGAATGGGGGGAATATATGTGTGTAAACTATGTATGTGATATGAACCCAGGAATCTGAGGAGCCACCATTACCGAGAGAAGGAGATGAGGCCGATGAAGAGCAGAGGTCGACGAAGAATAGAGGGAGTGGGTCTGTTCTTCGAGCCTTACGATGGTGGGGATGTGCAGCGGCTTGGTGGCGGTCAGAGTATGGCGGGCGCTTGTCGTGGCTCAGGTTCGATTTGGGTGAGGCAGAAGTTACTTAGGACTCTGTTTGTGGCGCAAAGGTCTGAGCGGTTTGGGTGACTTTGGCTATTTCCTGGTGACGAAGGAGTTGTAATTTCTGGATTTGTGGGAGAAGGCCCGATTTGAGATGAGGGAAGGAAGTGACGATGAGTTCGTTGTCTTCGCAGAGAAGGTCCACGGATGTACGGGGGAGTGATTTGGCTTTTAGGTTCTGAAAGTAAAAGAAGCAGAAATGTATTAGATGTTTGGAAAGGTTTACAAAAAAAAAAAAATAGTGGAAAACAATACGTTGTGCGCGTAATAGAAATGTATTAGGGCACATTTAGAAAATGTTGCCTCAGATTGTTCAACACGCTTCCCTTTATTAGTGTTGTATTTTATTAGAAAAAACGTGCCCAAATGTATAATATGGCAACGCTTAAAAAGCGTACCTTTTACACTTTAAGGGTACACTTTTCAAGTGTTGCCAAAAAAGTTGTTGCCAAAACTACTCAAAATAGGCTACTCTTATAAAAGTGTTGCCTATTAAGACTTTATACTACACTTTTTAAGTGTAGCTTAAAAAAATGTAGCCATAGGCCAATTTTGTTGTAGTGACGGAATTAGAATTGAAATATAAAATTTAATTTTAATTTATTTCAAAATTAGAATTAGTCTAAAATCTTAAATTATATATTTGAAGTTATCAAAAAATTAAGATAATAAATTATAATTTTAAATTCATTACAATTTTATTATTTAAAGGTATGATCTAAAATATTAAAAAATATTTACAAAAATTAAAATTAATAAAAATATTCATACAATAATATTTTTATAATATAATAATCATTTTTTTCATAAAGAAATTTTTCATGAATTTTTTTAGAAAAATAAATAAATAGGTATTATAATAATTTTTATATAAATATAAAAAAATTTCTTTATAAATATAAAATCTTAATAAATATGATTGTTTATAAATAAATGTGGAGAGAAAGAGAGAGAGAGAGAGTTTAATTTTTAAACTGTGGAATTAGTAATTCTTAAGGTATAGTTAAGAATTGAGAAATACTTAACTTAGTTGTTTTTCAATTCTATGAAATTAGATTATGGAATTATAATTTCAATTCTAAATGACATTTCAAACATAAAAATTGAAATTAAGAGATCAAATTCAAATTCTAAACTCTAATTTCATGCTTAATTTCAGAAGCCAAACAGACACATAGGGGTAATTGCTTGGTGAATTAGGTGGGTTTTGTGATATTTTTTAAGTTGACTCACTCATCAAATTATCGGATTAGGTTGTGTTAAACACTTGTGTGTCTGACATATTTTTAAAAAAAAATCTACTAAAATAAATATCAAAATACAAAATTAAAAATTCGTTATACATAACATATCTTAGTTAAAAATAATAATGTCTCAAATAAACTAAAAAAATCACATAACTAATTTTAAACATAATAAGTCTCAAATAAGTTATATGAACATCATAAGTCTTATTAAATTAACATAAGTCTAAGACTAAAGTAAGCTAACAGGTCCTAAAAGCCATAAAAATAAAACCACATTAGCTTAAATGGAGTCAATGTCATCATGTATATAATATAAATTGACATAATCATTTGCTTCATTCTCAATTTTTTCAAAATACTATTTGTCATCCAAGCGATCTCTTGAATTTCATTGCAATGATCCATTAGATACTTCATGAATTTTTCATCTCTATTTTATTTGATCACATTATCAATGTGACCACAATACTTGCACTTATTAATTAGCACTACAAAATAATTTAAAAACAGTAACATGAAATGTCACAATGACTAAATGACTTTAATTAAAAAAAATTACTTAGATGAGTTGAGTTTGTGCAAGTTGACACTTTCTAAACCTGCTAATTTACTTATACCTTACGAATTTGAGTGTTTTCTAATAGACCAAACATGTGAACCTAATCTAATCCACATTTTATAGATTAGATTAGGTTAAAACCTGTAAGTATTATCGAACTGAGCAATTTTTGTTAATGGAGGCAATATGTAAATATTAGTTGTTGATCTCACAATTTTTATATTTATAACTGTTTTTAATTATTTTAAAATAATTCATTTTTTTAACAAATCAAGTGTAAACAAATATTTTTCACATTAAAAATATAACAATTATTATAGGAGCAATTAAACACATAATGACAAAATAATAATAAACAATTAATACATACAAGAAATTAGTTTTCAAATTAATGAAGTTATCTGTCCCCGTAACCTTGTACATGAATCCGTCACTGCCTATAAGTTCGTGAGCTTACCTAAACTGGAGTTGTGGAAGTTATAAAATGCCTAAATAACGTTATGTTAGCTGTACTTCAGAATTACGTATACTTGAATTAATTCCTTTGTCCAATTTTTTATTTTTTTTATTTTTTTAGGAGGGGGAATAAGATTCACTTTCATTGGTCCCATCAACAGTTAAAGAGGAGGATCTTATAAAATAATTTATGAGTAAATAAGTATCTATTAATTATTAATTAATAAATTTACTTATTACTTAATAATTAATAAATATTTACTTATTCATAAATTATTTTAAAATATCTAAATTCATCAGCTAGATCTACATATGTATCACAACGCTTTCGAGACAACTGGAGCTGTGAAGTGAAGGCAGGACAGGACCTATTATAAAAGCCCGATTTTCTAAGACATTAGGAAAAATGCATTCATGCAGAGCAATCAAAATTAGGTTAAATTGACTTTTAAAGCGACATTTAATTAATTTTTTTAACTCAAGTGAAACTTTAATGAATTATATTTTTTTGTCAATTTACATTTAATTAAAAAATTTAAAAGGTCAACTAAAGTAATAATAATAATATAAAAAATATATATATGTTCAAAAAAATTCTCATGTATCTTTTTTATAAGTAAGTAAATATATCATTTGCTTGATATATAGCATTTAAAATACTTAATATCCTATCATATATTATTTTATGTGATAATTTTCTATCACATATAATCTAATGTAACAACATAGAACATGTGATACAAAATTATTTAATAAATAAATTAAAAAATACAATACAACAAAAATACAAATGAAAAATAAAATAAAAAACAAAAACATACTATTGCCCTCATCAATAAAATAATAAATGAAGATGTTGAATTATTCTTCTCCACCTATTTCTGCAATTAGAAAATAGGTGCAAAGTATAAATTAGAAAATTAAAATAAAAAATAAAAAACAATAAAATTTCATTCGACAATATCAATATGCAAAAGGTGATTTCCATTTAATAGACTGTTCCCATTGTCGCACCACCCACCGCCACAACCACCACACACTGCCATGACTGTCGCACCACACACTGCCTCAGCTCCTATCTTCCCACCGCCATCATCGTCGAAACTAAAGCCCTAATTGCTTGAAAAATAACGAGTTGTTACAATTGCCATAAGGAAAAATATAAGGGAAAGTAAGGGAAAAGGGGCTTTCCCTGGATGAAGCACAGACACGGATACAAGACACGACACAGACACGAATACGAGAACACACTAAATTTAAAAAATTGTAGAATACAGGCACGACATATATATATATCAAAGTAAATTAAAAAATTTAGTTTATGTATATATATAATTGTAAAATTTAAGAAAAAAATTCATAATTCATTAATATTATTTCTATAAGCTTGAAGATATATAATATCTTAATATATGTCATATATGCCAATATTTACTACCTAGTAAATCTCTCCCAAAAAATATGAAACATAATTTCTATTGACATTTTTTTAAAAATCTTCTAAATTAATTTTTCTTAATAAAACTAACCATGTACAAGTACACGTATATCCAAAAAACTTAATTAGAGGAAATATTGGTGTGAGGCAAGTTTTGGTGACGATGAAGTGGACGGTGTTGATACCCAATTTTGTCCGTGAAATTTCTTTTTTATGTTTGTTTATAGACTAATAATCCTGTGATAATTGATGTTTAATTGCTTTGCTTTGCACTCTTTTTATGATAAAAATAAAATAAAATAAAATACAAAAAAATAATAAAATACAAAAAATATAATAAAAATAAAAATATAGAAAAATAAAAAAATTTCGCACTCAATTGCACACATGCACAACACTCACTTTTTATTTTCTAATCATACCACCCACCACCAAATAAAAAAAAACCCACTCCCACACAACACTTTCACCTGCAGAGACACAATTTCACCCACTCACTTTCTCCATTTTCTTTTGACACTACACTCACTTTCACCCACTCCCTGACACCCTCACCCACTACACACTCACATTTTGGCATCATATTCCATAACTTTACATAGCACATACGGGGTTTTTTCTTCTTCCATCACAGCACATGAATTTTCCGGATAAATATCATATAGTAGAGGAGGAAAAAGGGGGGATTTTGTCAGAAAATTTTTTAGAAGGGAGGCTGCCACCCATCACCACTCAACCTTCAAAAAACCTTCATCACCATCACAGATCACCATTCATCAACACTCACCCAAAACCCATCCCTACCATAGCCTTCCACGTCTTCACCTCCAAGCCATCACCGTAGTCAAACCACCCTCCACCGTGAAGATCGTCTACAAACCGTCCCACCAGATCCGTCAAGCCTCCAGCATTATCAACCCATAAGCCTCCATCATCATCAACCACCATCCTTCACGACATTTCACCCAAAACTGTGACTACCACCAATAACCCACCACCTTCAACCTTCTATTTCCCCACTCATCTTCAACTTCTCAACATCCAACCAAAAAAAAGAAAAAATAGCAACACCTTGCTTTAGCTCGCATCCACCACCCAGTCTCTGGTGCACTGCCCCTCCGCCATCACGTGCAAGCCGCAACTGTAGATCTACGGTGCACCACTTCGACCTTCCCATCGTGCATCTTCTTTTGCTTCGAAAAGGGAGTTTCTCCTGTGATTCATTTTCAAGAAGTGAAAGGTGAGCTTTTCTTTCTTTATATTTGTTGCTTTGATTCATTTTCAAGAAGTGAAAGGTGAGCTTTTTCTTTCTATATATATTTGTTGCTTTGGTATCTTATGACAACGATGGAAACGTAAAAGTGGAGGAAGGTGAGCTTTATATATATATATATGTATTTGTTGTTTTGATATCATTTTGAATAAAAAATAAGGATGGAAACGTAAAAATGGAGGGTTCTGGAGGTGTTTCTTTTTTGTTTTTATGAGTTTTATCGAGTTTTTTTTAGAAGTAGAAATATGAAAAACAAAACACAAAATAAAATAGAAAACGAAAATGTAAAAAAAAAATAGAATAAAAATAAAAATAAATAAATAAAACATATATTTTGAGTTGATTTGTTTGTGTCATTTAGGATTAATTCTTGTTTAAAGTTTATTTTATTTAATGATATGTTTTATATTGTGTTTTGTGATTAGTGAAAAGAAAATTTAAAAACAAAAAAAATGAAGAGAATTTAAATTTAAAAATAAAAATAAAAAAATCTGAAAACTGTTAATACAAAAAGAAAACTTGTTTTGAGTTATTTGATCTGTGAATCTTTTTATCTGGCTCATAAAGAATTGTGTTTGTTTGCTTGCTTTTATGCATTTTTGTTTAATAAAAATGAAAAATGGCACACACAAAAAAATTCTTTAAATCAATGCAATGGTCAATTATGTTGAGAGCATAGCAGATGTTATTTTTAATGTTGTTTGGATCATGCAGGTTTATTGAGTAGCCCGGTACTACCTTGAATCATTCGCAAGGATGACTTTGTTAAAAAAAAATCTTTTCAAAATTAAAATCAACCAACCTATAATCATTTTTTAAAGAACTACGTGACGTTGAGTTCTCCATTGCACCAAGAGATACGTAGGAGCAGAAATCCATTTCTATCAAGCCAAATTTTTTTTTCATAATTTGATTGTTTTTTTTATTTCTTTTCAAAAATAAAGAAAATAAAAAAATAAAAAATAATTACAAAGTCTCTTGTTAAAAGGGGTTAAAATAAATATATTTAAGATTATTAAAATTTGCACAACTAACCTAAGGTACCGTTCATGGAACGGGCAGTATTGGGTGCTAATACATTCCCTACCTGTAATCGACTCCCGAATCCAAACTCATTTTCAAAAGACCAGTTTGCTTGATTAAAGGGTTTTTCTAATGTTTTCCCAATTTAAACAAACATTGGTAGCGACTCCATTGATTTTATATTTTTTGGTCGTCCCGTTGCGATCCCGGTTGCGACAGCTAGCGACTCCACTGGGGATTATTAGAGAGTCAGGCCTGTTGTTGGTATTTGTGCAAATTTTTAATAATCTTTTATTTATTTATTTTACCCTCTTTGTCTTTGTTTTTGTTTTCTTATTTGTTTATAAATGTATTTTATTTAGTACTTTTATGTAAATATCTGATAGGATTGTTTCATGTATATTGTGGCTTGTATATATATTTTGTACTTAATTGTTAAAACCCTAGGGTAGATAATTGTTGGCTGGCTGTTGTATGTATGTTTTGCAGGTTGGGGGTATTTTTGTCTTTTAAGTTTTTGTACAGGTTTGTATGCTCCTTCACACACGTCACTATCACTTACCTCACACACTTTTTGGGCTCTATACCCGAGTCTGTGCGAACCCGAGGAATAGGAGGGGTCTCAACTTTTGTTATTGAGGAGCTTTATGCTCACTTGACATTTGTCGAGACACCACTCAGATTGTTACCAGTATCATGGACTAGTCATATTGAGAGGGTTTATCCCTACTTGTGATTAATTCATGAATTGGGTCCTTATCTTTCGAGATAGGGGCAATCTGGGGACCATGACTTTTTAGAAGATAGATCTGTCCTAAAAACCTTGCACTAGTAGATTGAACATAATGACATAAAAAATTTAGAGTCATCCATCTCCTTAGGTTACACCTGATTAGGACACAAATGGAGCATACTTTTTCTTTATCTTTTCCTCATGTCATTCATTCATGCATTCCTTTTGGTTTTAAAAAAAAATTCAACAAAAAAGAAAAAGGATACATGACATTGCATTTTCATTCCTAGCTTTTCTTTTTCTTTTTCATTATGCATTATCCATCTACCTCTCATGTCTTTCCTTATCACTTTCTTTTAAATAAATAAAAAAAATATACATCCTCTTGCACTTTCATGGCTTGCATTTTCATTCATTCTTGCATTTTCATAAAAAATTTGTCAGCAGAACAAAATCTTGCATTTTCATAATGATCTCAAAGATTTAGAAGAAAAAAAAAAAAAAAAAAAGGACTAGGCACCCTTTGGGTTTACGACCCTGTGAGGGCTTCTCCATTTAGACTGTTAATACTTTTTCTTTAGAGTTACCTCGACGAGAGGTATCCTTAGGGTGCATTCTCCTTTTTGTTTTGCTTACATGTTCCCTTCATTACTTCCTTTTTAGGGTGAGTTTCCTTGGCAAAGTGGAAAGGTTAGTACTCGTCAATAGTAAGGAATGGAAGAAACATATCAAGGACAGAACTCTAGCAATGCAGTCGACCTCAAGAGGAGTATAAGGGTTACAGTAAATGGCAGTGATCTGAGGTATGTGAGGGACGTTACTCAACAAATGACCCCTAAGGCTCGATCAGAGTTCTCAAGCAATTCTGGCAGTCTGGATTTGCTGCGCATTATAGTTAAGGAGCCCGTCTTGAGTGGCCTTGCTCAATTTTGGAACCAGTCTCTCAAATGTTTTGAGCTACCTAACTTGGACATTACACCAACCATAGAGGAGTATGCGATCATGTTGAGGCTTCCAATGAACAAGCACCCAAATGTTTATCTTTATGGAGGGTATTATGTATCAGTAGGGAAGATAGCAGAATTGATAGGGGCTCCAACAAGTCAATTGGGCATGGAAAAGAGGGGAGGAACAGAAGGCTTGAAGAAAAGTTACCTAGAAGCATATCTTCAATATCTAGCACAACAAGGAAAATAGGACTTCTTCAACAAAACACTGGCCTTAACCATCTTTGGGTTAGTGTTATTTCCATTTACCTCAGATGTGGTAGATCAAACAGCAATAGATGTATTCTTCAAGTTTGAGAAGTATAAAGCAAATCCAGTCCCTGCTATTCTTGATGATACTTTCTTAACAATGGAAATCTGTCATCAAAAGGGTGGTGGAAAGATTCGATGCTGTACACATATGTTGTACGTTTGGATCATGACGCATATGGATGTACAGAATCGCCTGGGACTCCTACCTGACCCGTTGAGGAATTTTGGTTGCATACCAGTGAAGCCACAAAAAGCTTATGAATGGAAGAATGAGTTCGTGAGGATGGGGCCAGATTCTTTTAAATGGGTATACCCGTGGTATCATGGAGAAGAGATAGTTTTCAGTTGTGGTGACTTTCCTAATATTCCTTTGATGAGCCCTAGAGGTGGTGTATCATACGTGCCAATCCTTGTGCTTAGGCAACTCCGATGGACTCAATATGTGCCCAACGAAAAGTAACTTGAAGGATTCAGCTTCTTATACCAGCAAGATGGAAGCACTACTAAACAAGAAAAAGAGATTAGAGATGCTTGGAAGAGTATTCATATGGCAGGAACAAAGGAATTAGGGAAGCATGTGGTGGTTTGTACCCCTGAATACTTGCAATGGAGAGAGGCAAGAAGGGTACAGAATAGTATCCCCCCGGACAGCTTTCGGATGATAAGGGTCATCCTCAAATCATACCTCAAATGGCCACCGAGATTGAAAGACTGAAAGCACAAATGAAAGTCTTGGAACAAGGAAAGGAAGCCGCTGAGTTAAAAGTAGTCATCCACCAGAGTCGATACCAGAAGCTAGCTGATGAAGTTGAATATCTAAAAGATGCATGTGCAGATATGGCTGGGACCCCAAGCCAAGCAAAAAGGGCAAGGAAAGGAAAGGAGATAGAATTTGAAAAGACCACAACAGAAGTTCATGAATTACGAGCAAAGATAAGTGCTCAGGAAGAGACAATGGCGTTGGTTTTGCAAGAAAAAGGAAAGTTGGAGGCGAATGCTAGGGTACAAGATCGTAGAATGCAAGTCTTACAAGAAGCTCTGACTGAGGCGAAGTGCCACTCAGACCAAGGGCGAGCATTAGCTACCAAATATCACGATGCACTCTTGGAAGCAAACCAAAAGAATGGGTATTTGAAGCTCAAAATTCAAGAGTTGGGGCTAGACCATGAGAAGTGGAGGCTTGAAGCTCAAAGACTATTGAGGCAAAAAGAAGAATGGGCAGAAGTGTGGCAATCAGTAGTACAAGACCAAAGGGCTGAAAAAGAGGAATGGAAGAAGAAATTTGAAGACATATCTGATAGCTTATGATATCACACCACACAACTGATTACTCATTTCAAAGAAGCAGACATTCAGGCTCACATAAACCCCTAGTTAGGACTACCATCAAAGATTGTTGATTTTATGAAGTATTGTCGAGGTCTTGCTAAGGGTTTTAGAAAAAAGCAAATGAAGTTGTTGATGTAATTGTGCTACATTTTGTGGGAACTAAATCTTGTACTTCTGAAGTTTGAAATAAAAATGGATGCTCAATGCTGTGTTTTGTTTCAAATACCAATCTTGTTATCCTTTTATCAAGATATTGTTCATTGAGGTGTGAATTCTTCCTTGAATAAATTGTCAACCATATTTCCGCCTCGAGACGATTTGTCCTTGGGTGAAAGTATGGGGAGTTTGGTCCTACGTCTGCATTGCCAGTAAATGGTGTCCATTGAGGAATGAATATTCCCTTGGATTTACCATTAACCACATTTTTGCCTAAGGAGCGATATGCCCTAGTGCTAAATGTAGGGATTTTGCCTTGCTATCAAATGTTTGTGCGAACCTTTCCACGGTCACCAAGTATCCTCACAGGGCGCAAACTTGTTCCCTTCGCTAACAAGGAACTGCATGCAGAATCATATTTATCTGCCAAAAAAAAAAACAAACATCGGCATAAATAGTCAGTGCTTTGCATACATGCATTTTGTCATTTTGGTTTAGTCAATACTAATAATCGCATCATGTTTCCTCAAAAGAAAAGTAGACACTATAGCAGGAAAACAGCTTCCACGACACCCTTACAGGACTCGTTCCCAAGTAAAGATCATGGATGAGATAGAGCAGACTCAAGATTTGAGGGATGAAGTGAACCAGCTTAGGGAGCAAATGTCCAAGATGATGGAAATGTTACAGTCTATGGAGAGTAGAAGGAGCACAGATGGGAATCCCTCAGTGACAAATGAAGGACATCCGGCCACACCTCCTTGCCCGCCGGGTTTCGCTGCGTTCCCCCTGCAATACCAAGGCTTTAATCCTCAAGGGATTACGATGCCGCTCACTATTTGCCCAAACAGCACCACTCAACCTTCAGTCGCCAGTTCACAGGGTAACCAAGGGGCGTCTTTCCCCCCGTATGGCCTCCTTCCAGGTTATATACCACCATTAGCCACTAGTTCCCCCAATAATGACATGCCAACAGTGTCCCCAACTTCAAATCCCTCGAACCTTACCCAAAATCAAGCCACTCAGTCAAATGTCAATGAACCCCCGCCAACACAACACCCATACCCTTTCTTCATCCCGCCATATGGTCTCCCTCCCAGTTTTGTACCACCGCAAACTGCCAATCCTCCGGACAGCAGCATGCCTGCTTCAAACTCCTTAAGTGCAGCTCAACCACATACCAGTGGAACCCCACTGGGGCAACATTCTGTTCCCACCATCATGCCACAATGCCCATTGAATTCCTCTGTGGAAAATCCCCACTCCAGGGAGAAATGGGAAATTCTTGAAGAAAGACTACGAGCCAATGAAGGGGCAGGTGGCTATGGTCTTTTGGATGCCGCAGAGCTCTGTCTTGTTCCGAATGTGGTGATTCCTCCCAAGTTTAAAGTCCCAGATTTCGACAAGTACAGGGGAACTACTTGTCCAAAGAACCACTTAATCATGTACATCCGCAAGATGGCTTCACATGCTCACGATGACAAGCTGTTAATCCACTTCTTTCAAGACAGCCTAACTGGGGCAGCTTCGAATTGGTACACGCATCTTGAGCGTGCCCATATACGATGTTTCAAAGACTTGACTGATGCTTTCTTAAAGCAATATAAGTATAACATCGATATGGCACCGGATAGACTACAATTGCAGAATATGGCTAAGAAGGATGCTGAGACCTTCAAGGAATATGCTCAGAGGTGGAGAGAAATGGCTGCTCAAGTAGAGCCCTCATTGACGAAAAGAGAAATGGTGGCTACGTTCATTGACACTCTACAATCACCCTTTTATGACAAAATGATAGGGAGTGTGTCATCAAATTTCTCAGACATGGTTATTATTGGAGAAAGAGTTGAGGGAGGAATGAGAAGTGGGAAGATCGTTGAAAGTTCAACAGGAACACTCAATGCCAAGAGGCCCCCGATGGGGAAGAAAAGAAAGGAAGAAACCCATGCTGTTACCTTTGACCAAAGAAACTTCACCTGAGAGAGATGTAGCCAAACACCTATGAACCATCAACCATTCTTCCAGACTCCTTTCGCACCTTACCACCCGTACTTTCCCACTACTCCACCGATTCCATATCCCCAGCCGTATAACCCCCATGTCGCCAACGCTTAACATATTCCTCATCCTCAACCTCACCACCCAATGAGGCCTCACCAAATGCCATATCCTAATCAATACCAGACACCCCCTACCTTACCGCCTCAACAAGCTCAACCATGGACCCAAAACCCAAACACAAATCAAAGAAGACCACCATATAGCCAAGAAAGGAAACATCTTGACCCAATCCCTATGACTTATACCGAGCTGTTACCCCAGTTCATCCGTAACTCTCTCTTGGCTCCTTGCCCGATGAAGCCAGTGGAGCCCCTATACCTTAAAGGATTTGACCCAAATGCCAAGTGCGACTACCATGCGGGGGCTGCAGGCCATTCCACAGAGAATTGCAGAACGCTGAAGTTTAAGGTGCAAGACCTAATAGATGCTAAGTGGTTGAATTTCAAGGCAAATACTCATAGTGTGGGTCACAATCCTTTACCAAATCATGGGAATCCCATAGTAAATGCTATAGAGGAGTGTTCTGCCCAGTAACTCATAAGACAAGCGACAGATGTCAAGACCCCCGTGAAGGTTATCTTTAAAGAGTTGTACAAATATGGGATGATGGAAGCTCATATTGAAGAGAAAGGAGACGACGAAGGTGAAATAATGTGCAATCTCCATGGGAATGTAGGGCATTCTATCGAGGAATGTGGTGAGTTCAGACAAATCCTCCAAGATCTAATGGATATGCAATTAGTGTAAATAGGTCATCTATGGGACAATGGTGGCATAAACATGGTGGATAAGTGTGCTATTCCACAATTGCAAGAAGGTCAGGAAGCCGTAAACTCTCTGGTCCCTTCTATTGCAAATCCGGCTATCAAACCGTTGATTATCTATTATACTGAAGCTGCATATGCGCCATCCCCTTGTGGCCCGAAACCTATCACCATTCAAGTTCCCAGTCCTTTTCCCTTCAAGGACACCCGAGTCGTGCCATGGAATTATAATGTGCAGGTCCTTAGAAGTAATCCCACGAATGATCAGTCGGAAGTTGCGTCTGGTTCGACTTCTATTGTTACTAATATATCAGGGATTGGGGGAGTGACTCGGAGTGGCCGCATCTACACTCCTGAGGAGCTGCGAAAGGACCGAGAAGAAGAAAAGGGGAACCGTAGAGGCAAAATCAAGATAGGGGAGACTACTATTGGGAACGAAGCAAAAGAAAAAGAAAAATTAGAAAAGTTGAAGGAGTACAAAAAAGAGGTATCGGATAAAGAAGCTTGTGAGTTCTTGAAGTTTATCAAGCAAAGTGAATATAGAGTGGTAGATTAGCTGAATCGCACCCCTGCTAGGATATCGCTTTTGTCCTTATTGATGAACTCCAAATCGCATAAAAAAGTGTTGATGAAAATACTGAATCAGGCTCATGTTTCTCATGACATTACAGCTGACAAGTTAGGTGGTATTATTGGCAACATTACTGCTAATAATTATGTCACTTTCACTGATGATGAGATACCAGCTGAAGGAATGGGGCACAACAAGGCACTGCATATTTCTATCAAATGTCAAAAGCATATAATGGCTAGAGTGCTCATTGACAATGGTTCCTCTTTGAACGTGTTGCCAAAATCAACCCTGTCCAAGCTGCCTTTTGATGAAACTTGCATGAAGCCAAGTACGATGATAGTAAGGGCATTTGACGGGACCAGGAGAGAAGTCATGGGGGAGATTGAAATACCAGTTCAAATTGGTCCCTGCACTTTCAATATACTCTTCCAAGTGATGGACATTACGCCATCCTACAGTTGTCTCTTAGGACGACCATGGATTCATTCTGCTGGAGCTGTGCCTTCTACCTTGCACCAAAAAGTAAAATTCATAGTTGATAATAAAATGATTACTATCTTTGGTGAAGAGGACCTGCTAGTGAGCAAGCCATTGGACACTCCTTATATTGAAGCTGCAAAAGAAGCTCTTGAAACCACGTTCCAAGCGTTAGAGATTGTCAATGCCACCTATGTGGAAGAAGGAGCTCAAGGTCTGAAGCCCCGGCCATCTAATGCATCCATGATGATGGCTAAGGTAATGCTTGGAAAAGGATATCAATATGGAAGAGGACTAGGAATGAATGAACAAGGCATCGTGAAATTCTGGGCACCCTGCGAAAACAAAGACAGATTTGGGTTAGGGTATAAACCCACCAAAGCAGACAAAAGAAGGGTCCTAGAAGAGAAAAGGGAGAGGAGGTTGACTAGGTTGGAAAATCGGGAGCCTAAAGTTGAGGGGATCCCTATCTGTGACATCCGACGAAACTTCCAAAGTGCGGGATTAGTGTTTCTGAACCAAGTGACTACTATCGAAGACGATTAATCCATCAATCATGGTGTCAACTTGGTGTACCCTTACTCCCCAGATGCAGAACTCAACAATTGGGAGAGCGTTGATTTTTCCATGGCCTTTGAAATTGATTCAAAGTAATTTTGTAATGCTAATCCTTTAGCTCTGCCCAAGGCTTTAGGATGATGTGTTGTGAAAGCGGGCTCACATGTTTCCATTTCAATATTTACTATCAATAAATGCATTTTCAGATTATCTTGCTATTTCCTTTTTCTTCTTTTTAGCTTTTTGCTCGACCATTTCATTAACCTTTATTCATTACCTTTTTTTACTTGTGTTAACACCAATAAATGCAGATCTGAAAGTGACTCTCTTGAAAATGACAGTGCTATGACCCCATTATACGATTTTGACCATCCCGTTAATCATGTTGATGAGGATAATGATGACAATTGGGAACCCTCTCTTGAGCTAATGAGATTAATGGAACAAGAGGCCAAGGAAATTCAACCCCATGAAGAGCCAACTGAACTGATTAATTTGGGGACAGAGGATGATAAAAAAGAAGTTAAAATTGACACTACCATGAAAGAAGATGAGCGAAGTAAGTTAGTTAAGCTCTTATCTGATTATTGTGATGTTTTCGCCGGGTCGTACCAAGATATGCCTGGCTTAGATACTGACATAGTTAAGCACAAATTGCCATTAAAACCAGAATGTCCTCCGGTCAAGCAAAAGTTGAGACGAATAAAGCCAGAGATATCACTAAAAATTAGAGAAGAGGTTAAAAAGCAGTTTGATGCAGGTTTCCTCGCTGTTGCAAAGTACCCTCAATGGGTTGCTAACATCGTCCCTGTCCCAAAGAAAGATGGGAAGGTGCGAATGTGCATTGACTATAGAGATTTGAATAGGGTCAGCCCTAAAGACAACTTCCCTCTACCTCACATTGATGTTTTGGTGGACAACACTGCTCAACATGCATTTTTCTCCTTCATGGATGGTTTCTCGGGATACAATTAAATCAAGATGGCACCTGAAGATATAGAGAAGACCACATTCATCATTCTGTGGGGAACTTTTTGCTATAAAGTGATGTCATTTGGATTGAAGAACGCCGGAGCAACTTATCAAAGGGCGATGGTGGCATTGTTCCACAACATGATGCACAAAGAAATAGAAGTTTATGTGGATGACATGATTGCAAAGTCAAAAACAGAAGAAGATCACATAACCGATTTGCAAAAGCTCTTTGAACGGTTGAGAAAGTTCAGGCTCCGACTAAATCCTAACAAGTGCACTTTTAGGGTAAAATCAGGCAAGCTCTTAGGGTTTGTGGTTAGTGAGAAAGGGATAGAAGTTGATCCAGACAAAGTTCGAGCAATCGTAGAGATGCCAGCTCCTCGCACTGAAAAAGAAGTTCGTGGGTTTTTGGGAAGGTTGAACTATATTGCTAGGTTTATATCCCAGTTGACTGCAACATGCGAGCCAATCTTCAAGTTGTTACGTAAAAACCAGACGGTAGAGTGGAATGAGGATTGTCAGGTGGCATTTGAGAAGATTAAGCAGTATCTGCAAGAACCCCCAGTTTTGGTACCTCCAGTGCCGGGAAGGCCTCTCATCATGTACTTGACTGTGTTGGATGAATCCATGGGTTGTGTATTGGGACAACACGATGAAGCTGGCAAAAAGGAGCAGGCCATCTATTACTTGAGTAAGAAGTTTACCAACTATGAGGCAAAATACTCATTGTTGGAACGCACATGCTGCGCCTTGGCATAGGCAGCCCCCTAAGTTAAGGCAGTATATGTTGTGTTACACCACTTGGTTAGTGTCCAAAATGGACCCGATCAAGTACATCTTTGAAAAACCTGCCTTTACTGGGAGGATTGCACGCTGGCAAGTTTTGCTATCAGAATATGACATCGTCTACGTCACGCAAAAAGAGGTCAAAGGCAGTGCTCTGACAGATTTCTTGGCTAGTCAACCAGTGGAAGATTATGGGTCTATGCAGTGTGAGTTCCCTGATGAAGATGTAATGACTTTGTTTAGAGAAGAAAAACCCTCGGAAAAGGAAAAATGGACTTTGTTGTTCGATGGAGCTTCCAATTCACTAGGGCATGGAGTTAGGGCCATACTGATTTCCCCTGAAAATAATTTCATCCCAATCACTGCTAGGTTGTGCTTCGACTGTACAAACAACATAGCTGAGTATGAAGCATGTGCCATGGGAATCCAAGCAGCGGTAGACTCAAAGGCAAAAGTTCTTGAGATATATGGGGACTCTGCTTTGGTCATCCATCAGCTAAAGGGAGAATGAGAAACTCGAGATGCCAAATTAATCCCTTATCATGCCTACATCAAGGAGTTGATTGAACAACTTGACGAAGTTACATTCCATTATATCCTTCGAGAAGATAATCAGTTGGCTGATGCCCTAGCCACATTGTCGTCAATGTTCAAAGTAAGTCAGGATAGGGACTTGCCGCTTATAAAAATAGAAAGTCGTGACCAACCGGTATATTGTCAAATGATAGAGGTGGAACCAGATGGGAAACCATGGTATCATGACGTCAAATGCTTTATCAAGAGCAGAGAGTACCCTCCACATGCTTCAGAAAATGACAAAATGACCCTCAGAAGACTTGCAATGGGTTTCTTTCTAAATGAGGAAATGCTTTATAAGAAGAATCACGATATGGTGCTGCTAAGATGTGTTGATGCAACGGAGGCAGAAAAAATTATTAGAGATGTTCATGAAGGTTCTTTTGGAACTCATGCAAATGGGCACGCAATGGCAAGAAAGATCCTAAGGGCTGGGTACTATTGGTTGACAATGGAAACTGATTGCTTCAATTATGTAAGAAAGTGCCATAAATGCCAGACATATGCTGACAAGGTTCACGCACCACCAGTACCTTTGAATGTTTTAACAGCACCTTGGCCATTTTCAATGTGGGGAATGGATGTCATAGGACCCATTGAACCAAAGGTCTCAAATGGACATCGCTTTATTCTTGTTGCAATTGATTACTTCACAAAATGGGTTGAAGCTGCTTCTTATGCCAATGTCGCCAATGTCACCAGGAGTGTAGTGATCAAGTTTGTCAAAAGGGAGTTGATTTGTCGTTATGGTTTGCCAAGCAAGATCATCACTGACAATGCCACTAATCCAAACAATAAGATGATGAAAGACATGTGTGAGAGTTTCAAAATTGAACACCACAATTCTTCACCTTATCGCCCTAAGATGAATGGGGCAGTTGAGGCAGCAAACAAGAACATTAAGAAAATTATCCAAAAGATGGTTGTAACATACAAAGATTGGCACGAAATGCTACCATTTGCACTGCATGGTTATCGTACGTCCGTTCGTACTTCAACTGGGGCAACCCCTTTCTCTTTGGTTTATGGAATGGAAGCAGTACTCCCTATTGAAGTGGAAATACCATCATTAAGAGTGTTGATGGAGGCAGGACTAGAAGAAGCTGAATGGGTCCAGACTCGACTTGATCAGTTGAACCTCATTGAAGGAAAGAGATTAGCTGCACTGTGTCATGGCCAACTTTACCAGAAGAGAATGATGAAAGCCTATGCAAAAAAGGTGCATCCCCGATAATTTCAAGAAAGAGATCTAGTACTCAAGAAAATTCTTCCCATTCAAAAGGATCATCGAGGAAAATGGACTCCAAACTATGAAGGGCCTTATGTTATAAAAAAGGCTTTCTCGGGAGGAGCCTTGATTCTCACAAACATGGATGGTGAAGATTTACCACTTCCCGTAAATTCAGATGCAGTCAAAATGTACTATGCTTAAAAAAAAAAAAAAAAAAAAAAATGGCTCGCTAGGTTTGAAAACTTGAAAAGGCGACCTAGGCAAAAGTTAGAGCAACCCGCTAGGTTGAAAACTCGAAAGAAAAGACCTAGGCAAAAGTTAGGGTTTTAAAAATGGTACTTGACACATCCGAAGAAGTGGATTTGCTCAAGTCACAAATCCGGGGCGCTTGAGAGTATCTGGCCAAAGCCGCGCTTTGAATATATGAAGTCTTGTCAGGAAACACTCTCAATATATGAAAGCTGGATCAAATCATATTCTTGGAAACAAACAAATGGGTGTTTAAGGTTGTATGCATGGGAAATTAGCACTGATCATTCAAGAGAATGTCACTGGAAGAACTGAAAAACTTCGTTCCAACATTTCTTCTTGTAAACCTGTCAATTATAATCCTCTTTGTACTATCCTTCCTGTACTCTTTCTTTCTATAATAATAATCTTTTTTCTTTGCAATCCATTGTTGATTCAATATGCATTTTTCATGATAGTTTTATATTGAGATGTGAAACATGTGACAATATTGCAAAAGTATTTAGACTTGCTTTAACAATTTTGAAAGGTCATGGGAAACGCAATGAAGTCCTGATAAGAGTATTGGTTAGAGAAGAATGAACAACTAGACAAATCATAAAGCAAATCAATGAGTTTCGTTAATGTTTGACCTTGATCCTGCTGTGGGGAAAAATCCTTAAGGGTTGTGGAACCAAAGCTCTAATGTGCAAAAAAAAAAAAAAAAAAAATGAAACAAAAAAAAAAGACAAAAACAAAAAAACAAAAAAATTGCTTACTCAATTTATTCGTGAGAATCTTTATAGTAGGACATCCATTGCGTCATGCATCATCTTAGGCATTACATGCATTGTCCTCAAGCATCACTACTGGTATGACATGCATCGCCTCTGGCATCACATGCATTGTCCTCTAGCATCACATCCATTGCATCATCATGCATCCATTGCATTATGCATCGTCTCAGGCATCACATGCATTTGCAAAATCAGCACCCATTGTGTTTTAATTTCCGGATCCTCGCACCCATTGTCTTTTAATTTCAGGGTCCTCGCACCCATTGTCTTTTAGTTTTCGGGTCCTCGCACCCATTGTCTTTTAGTTTCCGGGTCCTCGCACCCATTGTCTTTCAGTTTTTGGGTCCTCGCACCCATTGTCTTTCAGTTCCCGGGTCCTCGCACCCATTGTCTTTCAGTTTTCGGGTCCTCACACCTATTGTCTTTTAGTTTCCGGGTCTCCGCACCCATTGTCTTTTAGTTTCTGGGTCCTCGCACCCATTGTCTTTTAGTTTCTGGGTCCTCGCACCCATTGTCTTTTAGTTTCCGGGTCCCCGTGCCCATTGTCCTTTAATTCCTGGGTCCTCGCACCCATTGTCTTTTAGTTTCTGGGTCCCCGCACCCATTGTCTTTTAATTTCCGGGTCCTCGCACCCATTATCTTTTAGTTTCCGGGTCATCGCACCCATTGTCTTTTAGTTTCCGGGTCCCCGTGCCCATTGTCCTTTAATTCCTGGGTCCTCGCACCCATTATCTTTTAATTTTCGGGTCCCCGCGCCCATTGTCTTTTAGTTTCCAGGTCCTCGCACCCATTGTCTTTTAGTTTCTGGGTCCCCGCGCCCATTGTCTTTAATTCACCAGGTCCCCGCACCCATTGTCTTTCAGTTTTTGGGTCCTCGCACCCATTGTCTTTTAGTTTCCGGGTCCCCACACCCATTGCCTTTTCATTTGCGGGTTGTCGTTGGTTCAAAGAGCTTTTAATAAAATTCAAAAAAAAAAAGAGGAAAAGGAAAAGGAAAAGGAAAAGAGAGAAAAAAAGAGAGGTTGAATTTTTTTTTAAAAAAAAGCAAACACAGATCAGACAAAAAATAAAAAAATAAAAAAATAATGCTTTCAAAGATCATCCGTTCCTTGTATTGCTTTATGGGCCCCCACGCCCATTGTCTTTTAGTTTCTGGGTCCCTGCACCCATTGTCTTTTAATTCTCGGCTCCTCGCACCCATTGTCTTTTAGTTTCCGGGTCCTCGCACCCATTGTCTTTTAGTTTCCGGGTCCTCGCACCCATTGTCTTTTAGTTTCCGGGTCCCCGTGCCCATTGTCCTTTAATTCCTGGGTCCTCGCACCCATTGTCTTTTAGTTTCCGGGTCCTCACACCCATTGTCTTTTAGTTTCCGGGTATTGTCTTTAATTCACCGGGTCCCCGCACCCATTGTCTTTCAGTTTTTGGGTCCTCGCACCCATTGTCTTTTAGTTTCTGGGTCCCCACACCCATTGCCTTTTCATTTGCGGGTTGTCGTTGGTTCAAAGGACTTTTAATAAAATTCAAAAAAAAAAGAGGAAAAGGAAAAGGAAAAAAGAGAAAAAAGAGAGGTTGAATTTTTTTTTTAAAAAAAGCAAACACAGATCAGACAAAAAATAAAAAAACAAAAAAACAATGCTTTCAAAGATCATTCGTTCCTTGTATTGCTTTATGGGCCCCCGCGCCCATTGTCTTTTAGTTTCTGGGTCCCCGCACCCATTGTCTTTTAGTTTTCGGGTCCTCGCACCCATTGTCTTTTTGTTTCCGGGTCCCCGTGCCCATTGTCCTTTAATTCCTGGGTCCTCGCACCCATTGTCTTTTAATTTCCGGGTCCCCGCGCCTATTGTCTTTTAGTTTTCGGGTCCTCGCACCCATTGTCTTTTAGTTTCCGGGTCCCCGCGCCCATTGTTTTTAATTCACCGGGTCCCCGCACCCATTGTCTTTCAGTTTTTGGGTCCTCGTACTCATTGTCTTTTAGTTTCCGGGTCCTCACACCCATTGCCTTTTCATTTGCGGGTTGTCGTTGGTTTAAAGGACTTTTAATAAAATTCAAAAAAAAAAAGAGGAAAAGGAAAAGGAAAAGAGAGAAAAAAGAGAGGTTGAATTTAAAAAAAAAAAAAGCAAACACAGATCAGACAAAAAATAAAAAAACAAAAAAATAATGCTTTCAAAGATCATCCGTTCCTTGTATTGCTTTATGGGCCTCCGCATCCATTATCTTTTCATTTTCGGGTCCTCGCACTCATTGTCCTTTAATTCCCGAGTTCTCACACCCATTGTCTTTTAGTTTCCGGGTCCCCTCACCTATTGTCTTTTCATTCCCGGGTCTCCGCACCCATTGTCTTTTAGTTTCCGAGTCCCCACACCCATTGTCTTTTAGTTTCCGGGTCCCCGCACCTATTGTCTTTTCATTCCCGGGTCTCCGCACCCACTGTCTTTTAGTTTCCGAGTCCCCACACCCATTGTCTTTTAATTTCTTGGTCTT
Organism: Ormosia semicastrata; assembly: GCA_029884595.1. NCBI lineage: Eukaryota > Viridiplantae > Streptophyta > Magnoliopsida > Fabales > Fabaceae > Ormosia > Ormosia semicastrata. The sequence continues at coordinate 6,403,951 of JAQQTO010000043.1, read as the reverse complement.
CGCACCCATTGTCTTTTAATTTCTCGAGTCCTCGCACCCATTGTCTTTTAGTTTCCGGGTCCTCGTACCCATTGCTTCTAGGATAAGTCAGGATCTTACATCCATTGCCTTTCATTTTTTTGGTCCTCGCACCCATTGCTTTCACAGCAAGTCAGGGCCTTGTGTCCATTGCCATTAAGTTTTTCGTCCAACTTCGATGGGCACCCTACCCCACAAGATGTTTGTTGTTTACCTTTCTATCTAGCTTCGAGGGTGCCCCCCACAAGCTGTTTGTTGTTTACCTTTCTGTCCAGCTTCGATGGGCACCCTACCCCACAAGCTGTTTGTTGTTTACCTTTATGTCCGGCTCCGATGGGCACCCTACCCCACAAGCTGTTTGTTGCTTACTTTTCTGTCCGGCTTCGATGGGCACCCTACCCCACAAGTTGTTTGTTTCTTACCTTTCTGTCAAGTTTCGGCGGATACCCGACTCCGCAAGCTTTGTGCCTTTTCTGTTTTCAAGCTTCAGCAAGATACCCCGACTCCGCAAGCTTTTTACCTTTATGTTGTCAAGTTTCGGCGAATACCCGACTCCGCAAGCTTTGTGCCTTTTCTGTTGTCAAGCTTCGGTGGATACCCGACTCCGCAATCTTTGTACCTTTTCTGTTTTCAAGATTCAGCAGGAAACCCGACTTCGCAAGCTTTTTACCTTTCTTGTTTTTAATATCTGTTGCATTTTGCATCAATCTTCACAAATTTTTTTTTTCTTTTTTTTCTTTTCTTGGACAAAATTGAATCAACTCCTTTGCTTTCCATTTATTTTAAATGTAAAGCAAAGGGGGATAGCTGTTGATACCCAATTTTGTCCGTGAAATTTTTTTTTTTTATGTTTGTTTATAGACTAATAATCCTGTGATAATTGATGTTTAATTGCTTTGCTTTGCACTCTTTTTATGATAAAAATAAAATAAAATAAAATACAAAAAAATAATAAAATACAAAAAATATAATAAAAATAAAAATATAGAAAAATAAAAAAAATTTCACACTCAATCGCACACATGCACAACACTCACTTTTTATTTTCTAATCATACCACCCACCACCAAATAAAAAAAAGAACCCACTCCCACACAACACTTTCACCTGTAGAGACACAATTTCACCCACTCACTTTCTCCATTTTCTTTTGACACTACACTCACTCTCACCCACTCCCCGACACACTCACCCATTATACACTCACATTTTGGCATCATATTCCATAACTTTACACAGCACATACGGGGTTTTTTTTTTCTTCCATCACAGCACATGAATTTTCCGGATAAATATCATATAGTAGAGGAGGAAAATGGGGGATTTTGTCAAAAAAAAATTTAGAAGGGAGGCTACCACCCACCACCACTCAACCTTCAAAAAACCTTCATCACCATCACAGATCACCATTCATCAACACTCACCCAAAACCCATCCCTACCATAGCCTTCCACGTCTTCACCTCCAAGCCATCACCGTAGTCAAACCACCCTCCACCGTGAAGATCGTCTACAAACCGTCCCACCAGATCCGTCAAGCCTCCAGCATTATCAACCCATAAGCCTCCATCATCATCAACCACCATCCTTCACCTGACATTTCACCCAAAACTGTGACTACCACCAATAACCCACCACCTTCAACCTTCTATTTCCCCACTCATCTTCAACCTCTCAACATCCAACCAAAAAAAAGAAAAAATAGCAACACCTTGCTTTAGCTCCGCATCCACCACCCAGTCTCTGGTGCACTGCCCCTCCGCCGTCACGTGCAAGCCGCAGCTGTAGATCTACGGTGCACCACTTCGACCTTCCCATCGTGCATCTTCTTTTGCTTCAGAAAAGGGAGTTTCTCCTGCTGATTCATTTTCAAGAAGTGAAAGGTGAGCTTTTTCTTTCTATATATATTTGTTGCTTTGGTATCTTATGACAACGATGGAAACGTAAAAGTGGAGGAAGGTGAGCTTTATATATATATATGTATTTGTTGTTTTGATATCATTTTGAATAAAAAATAAGGATGGAAACGTAAAAATGGAGGGTTCTGGAGGTGTTTCTTTTTTGTTTTTATGAGTTTTATCGAGTTTTTTTTAGAAGTAGAAATATGAAAAACAAAACACAAAATAAAATAGAAAACAAAAATATAAAAAAAATAGAATAAAAATAAAAATAAATAAATAAAACATATATTTTGAGTTGATTTGTTTGTGTCATTTAGGATTAATTCTTGTTTAAAGTTTATTTTATTTAATGATATGTTTTATATTGTGTTTTGTGATTAGTGAAAAGAAAAATTAAAAACAAAAAAAAATGAAGAGAATTTAAATTTAAAAATAAAAATAAAAAAATCTAAAAACTGTTAATACAAAAAGAAAACTTGTTTTGAGTTATTTGATCTGTGAATCTTTTTATCTGGCTCATAAAGAATTGTGTTTGTTTGCTTGCTTTTATGCATTTTTGTTTAATAAAAATGAAAAATGGCACACAAAAAAAAATTCTTTAAATCAATGCAATGGTCAATTATGTTGAGAGCATAGCAGATGTTATTTTTAATGTTGTTTGGATCATGCAGGTTTATTGAGTAGCCTGATACTACCTTGAATCATTCGCAAGGATGACTTTGTTCAAAAACAAAATCTTTTCAAAATTAAAATCAACCAACCTATAATCATTTTTTAAAGAATTACGTGACTTTGAGTTCTCCATTGCACCAGGAGATACTTAGGAGCAGAAATCCATTTCTGTCAAGCCAAAAATTTTTTTTTTTCATAATTTGGTTGTTTCTTTTATTTCTTTTCAAAAATAAAAAAAATAAAAAAATAAAAAATAATTACAAAGTCTCTTGTTAAAAGGGATTAAAATAAATATATTTGAAATTATTAAAATTTGTACAACTAACCTAAGGTCTGGTTCATGGAGCAGCGGTGTAAGTCTTAATATCTTCCCTACCTGTAATCGACTCCCGAATTCAAACTCATTTTCAAAAGACCAGTTTGCTTGAATAAGGGTTTTTCTAATGTTTTCCCAATTTAAACAAACATTGGTGGCGACTCCATTGATTTTATATTTTTTGGTCGTCCCGTCGCGATCTCGGTTGCGACAGACGGCTTGATATGAACAGAGGTAGAATGATTATATAAAAATAGTGGTGTGTGAAAAGATAAAACTTAAAAGCATAATAGTGACATATGAAAAGATAAAACTTAAAATACTGATATGTGAAAATAGTGACTTAGGACGTCGGTCATGTGATTGGGCTTGAGAGAGTTACGAGTTTATTAATTGGACATTAGTCATAAAAATTATTTAAAAAAAAATATTAATGGGTCGTGTCCAAGTCGTGTCCAAGTCGTGTCCTAGACATATTCAATCATGTTTAAAACGTGTTTAAGTTAAAAAAATAATCTTTTTTTATCAGACACGTAAGATATGTGTATCGTACGTGACGTCTCCATATGTCTGACATTGTTTGACATGCGGACACACCTCAAAAATGATATGTTCTTACTTCATAATGCATCGACAAGCGAATTTGAAGTCGTACCACACACTACCAACCAGCTTACCCTACCCACTGTCGTGTTGATTGCTCGTCGAATTTTAAGCCCAAGCCAACTGATGAAAAAGTTCTCATCTTTACACTATAGTTTGAGGAGCACAAGCAAAAGAAGCTGAATGGATAGCCACTGCCGTTGAAACATGCCATTGCATAATGGGTAGTCATTGCCATTGAACAACGCAAAATGGGTAGATACGACCATTGAACGATGTAAAAAGTTCCAATGCAAATAAGAAGAAGCTGCTATGCGACACGAAAGCGTTGGTTAAGCTTCTGATATGCCATTTTCAGTACCCTGATTTTGGGTAACTGATGATTTTAGTTCATGAATATGATATTATTCCTCCTTATTTTGCTTCTAATCTTTTGTTGCCAATATTTTGTGGTTGACTTTTTTATTACAAGGCAATATTGAAAGGCTATCAAACAATTACTAAATGATGCTTGTAGTATTATATTTGATGGGTGGTTGGTGTGGTGTTTTCTCCTTAAATTGAATTTAGTGACTATACCCACAAAGATGGAAAGTTATTAATCACAAATTTATTTCATTGTCAAATTATTACACGAGATCAAACAAGATTTTAGTAGTTTTACATGATTCACATAAATGTTATTAATTTGTAAAGGGACATATAATTCGGGACTAATAATGTTGTTGTCAATGTTTATACAATATGTATTTCTAATTTTGCCATATAATTTGAATTTAAATTTAAATTTGAAATAAAAAATTGGTACACGTTCCTGAAGCTGGTGTCTTGATTAATCCAACCTCAATTTCCATAATCTACTCCATTATTTCTCTAAATGCTTTCCCAATTCTCTTTTTTGTTCCATTAGCATGCCACTCTTTGCCATTCTGCACTATTTTCGTCCCACCCTACTCTTCTTTTTCAGGTTTGTTTCATCTTGCTACAAATATTACTCACATAGTCTATTATTTACCATTTTTATTGTTTGCATATGTTAAATACATTATTTTAGTACATATGAGAGTCTGGTAAAATAATCTTTTTCATATTTCATGTGTGGCAATTCGGCTATGAAAATGTGTTTTTGTTCTTGCGAGTCTGTGATGCTTAAAGTTCTAGAGTATGAACTTTTCCATTTCTGTCCTTGAGAGCTATGTACTCTAACTGCTGTGTACTTATTGATATTCTTCTTCATGCTCAAAGAAACTAAAAAATTTGTACACTTAAATTAATTGGGCAGTTTCCTTTAACCTTTTCATGGTTCTACCTAAGTTCCTTTTTGAATAATGATCACTTGTGTAGCCCATCATTATTGCAAAAAATTAGTCAAATTTTAGTCAAGTTGCTAACGAGTCGTTCAAAAAATGTGGACAATAATGTCGTTTATCCAGCGAATTATTGTTTCTATGATATGGTTTTGATTTACTGGATAACTTAGTTGTTATTGAGTTTGCCTTTGAAATTACGGCAGTGCAATTGGGCCAGCAAATACTCTTTGTTTTTAAATTGTTGAGACTAATTGGAATGGGTTTCAAGTTCGTAGTGGTAAATTATAAAAGAGTCAAAGTTCAGGGTGTCTACATATTATTTATCTAATTTAATATCTTTGTTATTAGTGATAACTTTGGTATTTGGTTTTCAAAGCTAATTTTCACTTATATATTTTAAAATTAATTAAATTTAATATCATTCTTTCTATATTATTTTTTTCTTTTTTTTGTATAATATTTTTTTTTTACTTTTATAACATAAAAAATACTAGTTAATAAAAATGCGAATAGACAATTAAAATGTTAATAACATTATCCTTGAAAATAACTTTAGAAAAAAAATGAGTGAACTCTTATTTTAGTTCCTGAAGTTATTAGCATTGATTATATTAGTTCTTGATTTGAAAAAAAATTAACATATTAGTCATTGATAATAAAAAAAATTAATCATACCTCACTTCAACTGTTTTCCAATCAAATTGGTCCTTAACCATAAGGATTACAGTTTTAAAGACTAATATACTAATTTCTCAAATTAAGAACTAATATGACTAATACTAACTATTTTAAAGATTAAAATGAGAGTTCACTCATAAAAAAATTGAGGTTTGGTTAAATTCTTCACAATGCTTTTGTTTTTTGGTATATCTTCACAATGTATTTTAGAATAAGTAAACTTTAAAAAAAAATATTTTTATAATACACTTTGGAAAAGTGCATTTTTATTCAATTTATTAATTTAAAATTCATTTTAGCTTAAATTTTTGTCTTTTTTTATTATGATTAAAGAAAATAAGAATTATATATTTTTTATATAGTTTATAAATTGATGGGTAAAATAGAAATGAGTGTCAAGAACCTAACTTCTCCCGGCCCAAGTCCAAAATCCCAATTAGTTTTATTCGTTTTGGTAAACAGATTTGTCTCTAAACCAAACAGAAACCCAAATCTGTTGTCTCTTCAATCTTCAGTCTTATCCACGAACGAGACGCAACAACGAGCCTTCTTGCCGGTCGGCACCGCTCCACGCCGCTATCTCGCCGGACGGACGCGACCAACAACGTCCTAACCCTAACCAGCGACGGCCACGTGAAAGGGCATATATATATATGGGTGGTGGGCAAGTAGTTGAGCAACAAAAACACACAGTTGATTCACAACCACAACTGCTTCCATCTTCAAACTCAAACTCAAAGGATGATAATATGGTTTCCTGTGTTATGGCTTTGGAGGCTGCTTTGCTTTCCTCTTTACGCGCCCGAGAACTTCAAGCTATTGACCGTTCTCCCCACCCTTCCCATCAAAGTCAGTAACTACTCTACAACTCTTTCAAATTCCTGTTTTCTTTTGATGCACTATACATATTTTAAGTGAAATTATAGGATTAGGACTGTTAGATTAATCTGTTAATTGTTCTGTCTAAAAGCTTGATTTCCCTTATAATAGATTTCTTTTAATTTATTAATCAGGATGTAAGGCTATGATTGAATATTTAGTAATTGATTGAATGAGATGGAATGGGATAAAAGTACTATTCCATTGTTTTCATATTTTTTAAGATGGAATGGAATAAAGTTATTATTTGATTGTTTGGGAAGAGAATGTAACGTAAGAGTTATAACTTTATTTTTTCTCAATTACCCTTATTGCAAACACACTAATTTTAAAATATGAGATTAATGTAGTAAAATTTTAATTATAATTATAATAGAAAAGATGATTCCATCTCATACCTCCCAAATTTGGAGGAAGAAAATTGATGGTTTGTGGTGGGATGAGATGGAATCCATCCCACCCACTTTCATCCCATTCCATCATTTTTTAACATAACTAAACAATGGAACCCATCTTTATCCTATCTCATTCCGTTCTATTCCACTCAATCCCACCAATCCAAACATAGCCTAAAAGATTGGCAATTTAAATCAAGATGGTCTTTAAATGAGAACAATTTCGATGTAATATTTTCTTTTTTATAGAATAGATTGACTTGTTAACAGGCGATGGCTAAATTATTGAACTGGCATGCCAATGTCTATGTGATTTTAAACGTACTAAACTTACTACAATCTATGAAGCATTCATAATAATGTCTGCCGAATAAGTATCCAATATTATACCAAATACTTGTATACTTGATAATTGTTTGTTTAATTTTTTAATAAAAGTCATATCTTTATATTATATCTGTGTTGTATCTGATATCCGTACACATATCTATATCCGTCCATAGTAGACTACAACACATACATAGCGAAAATGATATGATAATCCTTGTTAAGGTTTAGGGATGGAAACAGGTCAGGTCAGGCCAGGCCAGACTTCACCCTAAACAGGCCAGGCCTGTGTTATAAATATCTGGCCTGAGCCTGACCTGTTACCTGTCAAAGGCCTTTTTTTGAGTCTGGCTTGGCCTGACCTAAAGCCTGTTTAAAAGCTTGGTTTATATTAAGGCCTCTAAATAGGCCAGTAGGCCAAGGCCTTCATATAGGCCTCAAATAGGCCTAAACCTTTAAACAGGCCTTGAAAGGTCATTAAAAAAGAAATAAAATATAATTTTATAAATAAATATAAACAGGCCGGCCTAATAGGCCTAACAGGCTTTACTGAGAGGCCAGCCTGACTTACTAAATGAAACAGACTTTTAAAAAAATCTGAGTCTAATTCATTTTTTAAATAGGTCAGGCCTAAAACAGGTCAGACCATAGGTCCCTGACAGGCCAGCTGGCCTATTTGCATCCCTAAGATTGTTAATTTAAGTTGAGAGGAGTGAACATGCTCCATGCTTACATAAAAATATGTGGAGGATTCTTGAGTGAAAGCACCATATGTCATATATAAGAAGATACAGTAGCAAGCAGTTACTTTACTTGTATTAGTGATCAACTATTCAGACTTGATTAAGAAGAAAATGAGTGCTAAAAAGCCTATGAAACCTCATTTAAAGAAAATGAGTATATATATATATATAGAGAGAGAGAGAGAGAGGGGGGGGGGAGAAGAAAATGACTGCAAAATTGGAACTTTTTCATATGAACATGTATCACTAGAACCTCAGTGCTAAAATTAGCTAATGAAGTTAAATAGAAAGTGATCAGGTCACTGTGACAAGACCATATAATAAAGTTCAACAGCAATTGCAAGTAGGGCTGGAAACCTGAAGGGAGAGACAAATTTAGGTTCATTCATGTCCCAGGGCTTTAATTTACAGTGAGAAGAGAAATCCTGTCTTTGCTCTGGTCATCTGGTGGAAACTAATATATTTGGAAAATGGTTTTCTCATCTTGCATTGCGTGGTACACATAACTTACTGTGTAACCTAACAGCGCTTTCTGTTTGGATGATGTTTTTCAGTTGATGTGGATAGGTATGCAAGATATTTTATGGAGGCTGCCAGGAAGCTTCAGCTTTATTTTATCAGCCTGCAACGTGAGGATCAGCCAACAAAAGCTGAAATGCTTAGAAAGGTATGGTGACTACACGGCAATAATGCTTTTACTTAAATACGTCATGGAGACCGTGTAATATTTTCATCTAAAGTCTAAACATCTGCTTTAACTCTTGTCTAAGCAGGAGATTGATCTGATGGAAGAGGAACTTAACATAAAAACTGAGCTGATAAAAAAACAAGAAAATTTAATTCAGGAGTGGAAAAAAGAGTTGAAAGATCAGTTGGACAAACACAATATTGAGTTGGACAGGGTTTAGCGTAAGCATGTGCTCATCTTCTCTTTAAATATTTAAAAATTCGGTGGCACAGTTGTGGTCTATCTTTTTTTCTCTTCCCTTTTCCCACCCCGTAGCATGAATTCCAACCACACTTCTACTAGGTAAGCAGTTTATGAAATATGATATCTTCTTGGTGACAAGTGATAACTGATAACTACCCACCACATATGATCTGTTTGATGAGATGATTCAGATATCAGTTAGTTGAATTTTGATGACTATAGTCAAAATGTCAGATAATCCAAAATGGATGAAGAGAAAAAATGAGTAATATTATGACCCTTGTTAAAATAGCAAGTCAAGACTTCAAAAGCTACCAGGAAAACAGCCAGGGATTGCATATGGGATCTCATCAAGTGGAGAATGTCCTCTGTTAAAGATCATATCACATGGCTGCGTTCTCTCTGACAAACATAGAAACTTTCTAGTGCATCATTGCAGCGTTGAATTGCATCTCATCCATGTATGTATTGTTGGGAAATTACGTAAAATTTTCCTATCATCAGATTTGTGGAAAGCAAAATAAATACGGAATAACAGTACACACAAAATTGATAATGAAGTTCGACCAATTATGCTTATATTTTCGGGTTGCTGCAGATATTTTACTGAAAAGAAAATATATAAAGTGTTTACAAAACACTCACAATCTCTCACAATCCACAACTCAATTACACCCAAAAATTAAAGCTTTTCTCTCTAAGTTTTTTCAGTCTCTGTCTCTCTGATTTTTCTCTCTTGTTGGGATGAATTTTTCATCTAATGAAGTCCTCTATTTATAGAGGTGAAGCACCGTGTCTGCAGCTCCTCAATCTGCACCAAAAACGAGCAGACAAATTTGAAAAAGGAATACACCATTCGGTGCAATTGTTGGACAAATGGGTAAAGGAATGTACCTTTCGGTGCAATTGTTGGACAGATGGGTGGAGGATCCATATTGACTAACAATCTCCCACTTGAAGATTGATTTTAATCTGTCTTCACATCTCGATCATTGCAGCAGCCTTCTCTAGTCTGTTATTCTAGCAGGCCAACTGAAGTTGAACACAACTTTAGTTTGTCGATTGTCACCACTTTCGTTAACATATCTGTTGGGTTCTTACTTTGTTATCACTTGATCTTCGTTATCACTTCATCAGGACTCTGCTTGAGAATGAAGTGCTAACATTGAAGAAAATCTAAGGAAGTAAGAACCTAGCAGATATGTTAACGAAAGTGGTGACAATCGACAAATTGAAGTTGTGCTCAACTTCAGTTGGCCTGCTAGAATAACAGACTAGAGAAGGCTGCTGCATTGATCGAGAAGACAGATTAAAATCAGTCTTTAAGTGGGAAATTGTTAGTCAATGTGGGTCTTCCACCTATCTGTCCGACAATTGCACCGAAATGTGCATTCCTTTACCCATTTGTCCAACAATTGCACTGAAAGGTGCATTCCTTTTTCAAATTTGTCGGCTCGTTTTCGGTGTAGATTGAGGAGCTGCAGACGCAGTGCTTCACCTCTATAAATAGATGACTTTATTAGATGGAAAATTCATCCCAACAAGAGAGAAAAATCAGAGAGAGAGAGAGAGACAGAAAAAGCTTAAAGAGAAAAATTTTAGTTTCTGGGTCTAATTGGGTTGTGGGTTGTGAGTGTTTTGTAAATACTTTGTACATTTTCTTTTCAGTAAAATATCTACAGCAGTCCGAAAATATAGGCATAATTGATCAAATTCTGTTATCAATTTTATATGTGTTATTATTTTGCATTTATTTTGTTTTCTACAAATCTGATGATAGGAAAATTTTACGTAATTTCCCAACATGTATCATCCTAAGTTTCTGCATACGAGGGCATTGTGGTAGCATGAGAGTTGTCTTGTTAGGAAAAATAACTCAATAAACAATGTATCATTTGTTGTGCCAGGAATTAAAATGTACTCCAATGATGAATCACCGGACCTACTGACCTCTTTATTATTGTGACCTTTGTTATCCTTCAAATATACAGTCGTTGGCTAATTAGGGGTGAAATATATTAATCAACTTGTTGGAAAAGCCACTCTGGCTAATTCAAATTTTTTTGTTGATTCTGTTTGTTATTCCGTTAAAATTAGGGGTAAAAATTTCATGGGATATAGCTTTTATATAGAGTTCATTTCTTAATTTCTCATTTCCATTTTAAGGAAAACATAAAACTGAACCTAAATAACAACTTTTTCTTTCCTCAATATATAATAAGAAATTATAAATTAAATTCAGACATAACGGTGTTTGAGGGAATATAGCTTAACTTGCTAGTTATTGGAAAGAGCTGCTGAAATAACGAGTCTAGCTATATGCTCAATCGGTTTGTATATTTTATAGCCTTGCGTTACATCATATCTACAATGTAGAATTGCTGAAACGAAAGATAAACAGTTGAGTTCGGAGCAACGTAGCTGCGCCCCTGTTTTGTGACGGTTCTGCGAAGAAAATATTTGTAAATAACCTCAAAATATAAGAAGCATGAGAATTATTAAGGTTGTTAATGTAAACTAACTACATACTGATAATATAGAGAAGTGGATATCTACCCCTCCTGTCAATTTGGAGAAATGTTTTTCCTATTATTTTCTTTTTTATCAAAAGATTTTGTGCTTTTTCCTCCTAGATTTGTCGTCTTCCTTTTTTATCATTTGGTCGTTGGTCCAAGAAGATTGTATTTGCCAGCTACTTATTTGGAGTTTGTTCCATGTGAGTTATGTTGCAAAGATATTTCTTTGTCTTCCAAACTTGTTTATTGCAGATTTGATTCCTAGTTAAAATTATTGGCATTGCTGTAATTAGTATCTCACAATGTGGTAATTAAATCTCATTGTAAATAGACAAATGAATATATAAATAAGTTGGGGAGGTAGGTGGAAGGAGCTGAAGACATTAAAAACTGCAACTACCACCGTGAGGTGTTACAAAGGGAAATACATCATCTGTGAAATTGTGAGAAATTTTCACACGTGAAAAGAGATAGACACAATAGCTTTAAATAGTATGTGAGTCATACTAAGAAATAAATCTTCTCATGTGAAAAAAAATAAATAAATATAAAGACTATAACTAAGAGTTTTACAAATTTTAAGATAATCTTATTATTTAAGTATTTATATTAATATTATGTGACATTTTATATAAGAGAATGCATTCCCGCCTCACTATTTAAGATTATTGTGTATATTTCTTTCTTGTGAAAATCTCAGACCAGAGAAAGAAAAACATAAAAAAGAGTTGACTAGACCTATGACAATGCTGAATAATATCTCCATTTTTTTGTCCTTATTTTGCCATCTCTCATTCTCTCTCGCTCTTGAGCTTTAATTTTTTACTTACTGTGAAATTCTTATTCTTTTTCAATTCTCTCTTCATATAAGTAATTGAAATAAAGTTAAATTAGTTAACAGAATTAAAGACTAATTTAAGGTAATTAAAATTCAATTTTTTCATTAAAAATTTATTGCAAGAATTATAATAAACAATAGATAACAAATAATAATAAATGACTGAAAATAAAGATATGCTAATCTTCAAGGGCTCGGAAAAATAAAAAGACATCCAAAACTTGATTTTTTTCCACTTTTTTGTGGTACACAAAATCCCTCTTTTCCTTTATTTCTTTTTGAGGCCCAGAGGCCATGTCAGAATATCACGTGCCATAAAGAAAAAAGTGAAGAAAAAAACACCATAACAAAAGAGAAAAATACAAGATAAGAAAATGAAAGGGGAAAAAAAACGCGGACAAGACATTAGCATGCGGTCTTCTATGATGATACGTCTTCGGTCTGTCTAATTATAATATCTGAAGTGAAGATCCACGTCAAAGGTTCGTTCGTTTGGAAGACCACAAAATTCACTCCATTTGCTTCAGATTAGTGTTATACTTTCATCAATCCTAGATTTTCTAGGCACCCAGAAAGTTTTTTGGATCATACTTCGACTCGGTATGTCTTTTTTTTATTGCCTTGTTAGTTATGCTATCTATTTATATCTGTTGTCATTTGCGTCTGTGTATGTTTCTGTTGATAATTGAATTAGGGTGTATCTTTGTTTTTTTTTATGTGAATTGGGTTGTGTCTTGTAAATGTAAATATTCTTTTAATAAGGTGAGGTGATATGTTATGGATTTTTATTTTTAAATTTTTTTGGGTTAAATTCCTTTGGCTCTGAAATTTGGTCAAGTTAGCAGCATCTAATTTTGTTGATTTAGTTTCAGTTTTGGAATTATGTGTTTGTGAATAAAATGGATTGTTTTTGGTTCAGTTTTGGTTAAGTGAATGTTGATTCTCAAATTTTACTTTCTAAACTGTTGTTTCTGATGTCAATTGAGCATGCCTTCCCCTAAGTGGTATGAGTGTGACTGTGATCCTTATTTGGTTTCTGGCAAAACTTTTGTTCTGTTTGATTCCCCCCCCCCCCCCCCTTTCTGGGTTGTTGAAGCAAATGAGTTAATTTTCATATATGACTTTAAAATATACTATTTCTTCCCCTCTTCCAAATTGCAAGCTACTGGCACTATCTTGTAATCTTTTAATAATTGAAAATGCAATGTCATCTTATTTTGCTGAATACTTAGTAGTTTGTAATCTAATGTAATCATCTACAGTTCCTTCTTTTAAAGCAGCATGTCCTTGGGTACCTCCAAAGCAGTTTTTCAGGTTTTGTCAAGGGCTTTGCCCCAAACTGGGTATAATGATCCTTTTGTGAACTCTTCAGATTTTACATTACATTCTACGTTTCGAGCAAAATGTATGAAGAAAAGATCCTCAAGGCATAGGCATTTAATCAAGTGTTCTAGCATGCTTCAAAGTCAGTTAAGAACTCATCAATTTCTGTGGATGGGTGTCAATTTCTGTGACTATAAGACCTATAGTCATCCATGGTTGCAGACATGCAAATGCCAACAGTCTGAAAGTGTGAGTGGCATAACTGCAGGAGATGGAAATGGATCCTGGTTTGTGAATAATAGTGAAATATCAGATTCGGTAAAGAATGTGATGAGTGCACAGCCTATTCATGAGTTTCAAGATGTTGAACAGTTGAAACAGGAAAAGAAGGTTTTGACATCTAATGGTACAAATGGAAGTATCACAGACACAATTAGCATCAACTCCATTGAGGAAGAAGCATGGGATCTACTAAGGGAGTCTGTAGTTTATTATTGTGGCAGTCCTGTTGGAACTATTGCTGCAAAGGACCCAACCAGTTCCAATGTTTTGAATTATGACCAGGTCTTTATTCGTGATTTCATTCCTTCTGGAATTGCTTTCCTATTGAAGGGGGAGTATGACATTGTTCGAAATTTTATCCTTTATACACTTCAGTTGCAGGTAATGTCTTCTTAGTCTTATAATATTGATAACATGTCCTGGCAACACAGCTAAATTTGACACAACTTGGTGCATTTACATGCCTGCGATATGTATTTTCATTTTTTATTTGATTGTGCTGAAGTATTGTGATTGTGCTTTGTGTTGTGTCTTGAAAAGTTGTTTTTAGTCATTAGTCATTACAGTATTAAGTTCTACCAATTGAATTCTTGGTGTTTCTCCATCTGCTTGTAAATTTTTTGGTGAAGAAAGTAAAATACTAATTTTTCCCTGAAGACACATGCTGAAAATGTTTGTGTGTGACAACTAAAAAAATTTATGTAATGGACAAATTGTCTGTGGAGCTGTGGATAGAAAGACCTAGGATACAAGTAGATAACATATTTTTTTCCTTTAAACATTTGCAATGACCCTCTACTGTATGTTAATGGGAGGGGCATTAAATAATACTTACTTTTCATAGGTTATATTTCTTTGTTAGCAGTTCTTTCGCAAGGACCCTTAACTGCAGGTAATTAATGGAGGGGATGAGGGGGGTCCTTAAATTCTTGTCACGAGGTAGCTGTGTTGTTTCTGATACATTTGAAATTTTGAACCCATGTGTCATATTTCAGAGTTGGGAGAAAACAATGGATTGTCATAGTCCTGGACAAGGTTTGATGCCTGCTAGTTTTAAGGTTCGGACAGTTCCTCTGGATGGTGATGATTCTGCAACAGAAGAGGTTTTGGATCCTGACTTTGGTGAGGCAGCCATTGGCCGTGTTGCTCCAGTTGATTCTGGTAAAATAACTAATCAGATCAATAAATTCTAATTTACATAGAAGAACTGCAGGAGAAACTTTCCATGATACTCCTTGGATTGCTGAACTTATTTCACATGTGATCTCAGGATTGTGGTGGATTATTTTATTACGAGCATATGGAAAATGCTCTGGTGATCTATCAGTTCAGGAGAGAGTTGATGTGCAAACTGGAATTAAGATGATTTTGAGGTTGTGTATTGCTGATGGCTTTGACATGTTCCCAACATTATTAGTAACTGATGGTTCTTGCATGATAGATCGGAGAATGGGAACTCATGGGCATCCTTTGGAGATTCAGGTATATAAGATTTCCTGTCTTTCTTCAATTGTATGATATTAATAAATTAGTACTTATTCAAGGCCAGAAAAGAAATTTTGCTGCTTATTCATGATTGTGTATTTGCTTAGATAGTGGGGAAACGATGCACTTATCTGCACCATTTTGGCATGAAGCAGGCACAAATTTTCTTGTGCATGAGCTTCCTCTTCTTTCATTTTTGGTAAGGGCGTGGTGGTATTAGGTATTTTTAATGTATTTGAAAGTGGCTGATATTATATCTTTTTATGCATGAAAGATGATGCTTCACATTGTTTTTGGATAGGGATTGGAAAATTAAGGAATTTTAAGTTTTATGCTTGTAAATAAAGGGATTACGGCGTAAGAGTTTGAAATTTGAATTGATTGAAGAATGAGGCTGAAGTACTGGCTTAATTCAAATATTTATAGACAGCAGCAACAGTCAGTTATCTGAAATAGATTAGATCATTAGAGTTCACAAATCATTATTTTTGGAACAGAGTTGTGTTAAATAAACTAAAGACAATATAAAGTCCTATAGCATAAGAAGATGCAGGACAATTTTGGACTATATTCAAAGGCTGATATCAGAATGATAAATATTAAACTGCTATTGGGCATAAAAAATAAGACCAGTAAATTATTGAAACTACAAAAAAGACACTTTCTTTACATAGAATAGGGCTTGGCTGGTATCTGAGCAGAAGGTCTCCATGGCTTTTACTGTTTTGATATACTCTTCAATAATAGTAGTTGATAGTACTTGATACCTAATTTTGTAATGCTTAGAGGCATTGTTTCCTTTTTTGATGATCCTTATGGTAGTTAAGGGAAGTGGATACTTGTAACAAAATTTGGGTCTAAGACTAGATGCATGCATCTGATATTTTCCTAATGATTGTGCATGTGGATTGACATAAATAACTGAAAAACTGGCACACAAACACACACACATTCACAGAGAGAGAGAGAGAGAGAGAACTTGGACTAGGCAATGCTCTGTGTAATTTCACCTTTCCAACAGTTAATGGACAACCAGAAGTAAAGACATCAGACCTCTCCCCCTTCATCTCATAGGTCTGACTATGTTCTTCTCAACTGCCTTGTTTAAACCATATGAGAACGTTAATAGATCAGATTTGTTACTCTGCTGCATGTAGTAAATACTTTTATGACTAGCTTTTGATAAATTAATTTTCCTTTCCCGGAAATGAGGGAATCACATATTAAAATCCTGTAGAAGGTATTAATGATTCTGTTAAGCAGCCACCTATTACTAAGGTGTACAGTAGGAAGAAAAGGAAGGGCAGCAGTGTATTAATATCTCACATGAGCAAGGAAGGTAGTATGCATGACAAGCATATTGGGGATCTGAACTGTAACCACCTGGACACGTGGCAGGTGGATAAGAAGGCAAGGGAGGGAATTGGGTAGAATATAAGGGAGGGCAGTGAGAGAGGAAGGCAGGCAGAAATTGAGTGAAGGTTTTGGGGCCTTTTGGGCAGGGAGATTGGTAGATCCTTAAAGATCCGCAGGTGTTTCTATCTTTATTTTTTGTTTTTCAGTGTAATCAAGAGGAATTTTTCCAATTGTAAAGGAGCTAAACTCTATTGTTTCTTTCTCAATAATACAAGTTCCTATTAGATTCTATGTTACCTTCAAAAAATTCATTAATTACCAGAAATTTTGAAGTTTATGTATTTTTTTTTTTTAAATTTTGTTTGTATCTGTATTTTTTGTTGAATAATTTTCTTATTTTATCAAGAAAAAATAGTGTGTAACTGAGATGTTTACAATTAAAAATGGAATTAATGATCAAGTAATCTTCTGTAATGTGCATTTTCTTTTGCTTTTTGTTTCATCATTCTATTTCTAGGCACTATTTTATTCAGCCTTACTTTGTGCACGTGAGATGCTTGCTCCAGAGGATGGATCAGCTGATCTTATACGGGCACTGAACAATCGTCTGGTAGCTCTGTCATTCCATATTAGAGAATATTATTGGATTGATTTGAAAAAATTAAATGAGATTTACCGTTACAAGACAGAGGAGTACTCATATGATGCAGTTAATAAGTTCAACATATACCCAGACCAGATTTCTCCTTGGTTGGTGGAATGGATGCCAAACAAAGGAGGCTATTTAATTGGTAACTTGCAACCAGCTCACATGGATTTCCGATTTTTTTCATTGGGAAACATGTGGTCTGTGGTAAACAGTTTGGCCACAGTGGAACAATCACATGCTATATTGGATCTTATTGAGGCCAAATGGTCAGATTTGGTAGCAGAGATGCCATTCAAGATTTGTTATCCTGCTCTTGAAGGTCAGGAGTGGCAGATAATAACAGGCAGTGATCCTAAGAACACGTACTGTATCTAATTTTGCTATGCTTACGCTTTTCCGTTATGTCGCTTATTATATCAATCAAATGATTTGATTGTTTTTGTTGCAGGCCATGGTCCTACCATAATGCAGGCACCTGGCCATCACTGCTCTGGCAGGTTAATTGCAGTGGCAAAATTCAGTACACTTAGATCTCTCAATATTTTTTTTTACTTTGACAAAAAAAAACTTAAGTTGCTGATTAGTTAGTGATGAAATGATACTGTTTGAGTTTGATGAAGCAGTTCTGGTTTATAGTTTCTATACTTTTTCCACTAGCTCTTATTATAATCTGTCCTATGTGAACTTTCTTTCATCTAGGCATGTAACTGGATGAGCTTAGTTGTCTCTGTTTAGCAGCAAATTCCTCTTTTTCCGTCTAGCCATTTATTTCACGTGCATGCAAATCCTTTTTCATAGCGTAGCTGGTTTCTTCACGTAAGCATTGCAAGTTGGAAATATAAGGTACTAGGTTTTAACATTAAATATGCCTATTGCAGCTCACAGTTGCATGCATAAAGATGAACAGACCACATATTGCTGCAAAAGCTGTTGAAATTGCTGAGAGAAGCATATCAAGAGACAAGTGGCCAGAATACTATGACACGAAGAGATCTCGTTTCATTGGAAAGCAATCGCGACTATTTCAAACTTGGTCAATTGCAGGATACCTAGTGGCGAAGCTGCTGCTTGCAGACCCAAGTAAAGCAAATATACTGATAACTGAAGAAGATTCTGAACTTGTGAATGCCTTGATTTGTGCCAACCCTAGAGGAAAGCGTGGGCGGAAGAATTTGAAGCATACCTACATTGTATGAGTCTGTAATTGCAATTCATTTGGTTCTTTTTGGGCAGCTGATAAGTTTCTGTCCAATTTATTATTTATTAATTATAATCCAATCCATTTATCTTCTGATTAGCAGCATATTATTCTATTAACAGCTGAGATGTGCAACATATATACTAGTATGGGTTGGTCATGATGAAACTGTCATATAGTAGTATATAGGGATATGTAACTTTGAAGATTATGTCAATACTTCATGATTGTAAGTAGCATGTAAAAGATACAAGTAATCATAGATTAAGGGGACTTTTATGCTTATAATTTCTAGAGAAAAACTAGTTTTACCCCTACTTGCACATCACTTAATACAAATATATGTAACTGCCAAAAGGAATGAATCTGAATTTGAAGAAAATGTTCAGTGATACAAACTAGAATTTAAGGATAGATACATGGAGTCTTGGACCGTTCTGCTTGTGAATGTTAAGTGGTATGTTACTTGCACTACTCTAATCAGATAAAGTGGATATGACTGCTGTCAGTAATGAAAAACATAAAGAAAGAAAGAAAGGAAGGATTGGACTGTAATTTGAGTAAATTATCTACTGAAGAAACATGTGACAGGTATCATGTTTGTGCCCACTAATATTTGGCGCCGTACGTACTATCATGGTTCACCATCAGTATTTTCGTGCTTCGACTATAAATATATTGCGCTTGTGCTATTTGTCCATAAAAAATATGTTTAATTATTGTTCATCGTATTTCAATATTTTTATTTTAAATTTTTTATTTCTCGTTTTTTGAATTCATCAGAAATTAATATAAATTAATCACTTATTTCTAATGTATTAATCAGTGGTTTAAGTGGTTAATTAGTTACATTTAAGTGGTTAATCTCAGTATAGGTTTTTGAAGAATCGATTAGAATGATTGAACTAACCAATTAGAGCATGATGGATAACTGATTAGAGCATTGTGAAACTCCAATCTAAGTGGTTAATCAGTTATGTCTAAGTGGTTAATCAGTACAGGTTTTTAGATATTCACTAAAAGAGTTCCCAAAAATGAGATTGACTAGTTAGGAATGAAGCACTAAGTGGATAAACATGTGTAATGATGTTTTGAATACAAAATATTGAAAAAATTGGAGAATTTCATTGCTTGACTCTGCTCCAATCTAAGTAGTTAATCAGTTATGTCTAAGTGATTAATCAGTATAAGTTTCTGGACAATCGGTTAGTACTAGGCCAATCTCTAATGTCCCTAACCGATTAGGAGCTGTTCCTAATCGATTAGTCTGATGAAAGTGGTATACGGTAGAAATAAGTTGGAGTATTTTGTTGTACGAGAAACGTTTTTCAATATATTGTGATGATATTTTTACAAGTTTTGAACTCATTGGTTCATATCATTAAACTTGTTTACTCTTATTCAAGTAAAAATGCACCCAATAGTTAGTAGCTTAGTAGCAGCGGAACTAGATTGTGACTTAAACTTTATCCGCAAGAAAAGAGATTTATTTAATTATCACTTCCAGTTCAAAATTGTGTAAGCAAAGACCAAAAAAATTTAAGCAAAAATACCAAATTGAGCTCTTTAGTGGTAAAATCTTTTAATCTCATAGCGTTTAATTGTAATACCCATCCAAACATTGAGTTTAAAAAATGGTACTGAAGCATCCTTCAAAGTCAGTATTTCAAATGGTGAGATATTCCTTTTAGAGATAATTAATTTGCAAGAGAATAGATGAAGTATCCCTATAATTGAGATTGGTTCAAATTAAGGTGTCCTTTGAGATGAAGGGATCAAATATTAGGGTGAGAAGTGTAGCTCACTTACTATCATACCCAACCCTGTGTATATTCTATCTTTAGTAGATTAGATTTCTCAATTGTGTCGAGTATATTTTACGTATTACTTGGTTGATGCTTGAAATTAATAAGATAATTTTCTATCTTGAATTATCACACAATCCAGAGCATTTTCATCATTTTTTAATCATTCTTGTGCGCTTAACTTTGATTTATATTGTTACATGCAATAAATCCTTTATTTTACGTCAAATTTTTAGCTTTTGGAAAACCATTCAAGGTTATTTTGGTCATGTTTTGGTTTCAACAATCGTAAACTTTTTGAATCGGTGCGATGCCGTAACGTAGTTGGACAAATTTCTAATTTAGTTGCTTTCCAAATATATTTCAACAATTTGAATGTTTAGTAGTTTTTAGGGTTTTTAATGAGTGTCATTAACTTGTCATCTTATTTAATTCTTACTCGCTCATAAAATTCTCTCTCCCTTATCATATATATATTACCTTCTTTCTTTATTTACATTTTACCTATTCGATGTCATTTTCTCTAGTTGCATGCATCATATCGGTGCACATATAGGCTTTTTGTTCATTTATTCAGACATGGAAACCTTAATAAGTGCATGATTTATTCCTTGGCCCCTATATATATGAGAAAAAAGAATTCTATTTCTGTTACGTGGTAAAACTTAATATCAAGATATATTGATTAACAGCACAAATTCACTTAGCAAACATGGAGAGGTGCCTACTCAGGATTGTGAAAAATATTAGCGCGCCCTTACCACATTTCAATTTAATGTTTAAACTTATATATGCACAAAAACAATGGGCGAGATCAGATTATGGCCATCCTCTCCAACAGCTTATAATACCCTTCCTTTCTATCACTATATCTACGTACCATCCCTAACATTCTGTATGCAGAGTTTTGAAAAAGGGTTTGACTCTGTTTCATCAATGGCTGATATGGAGACTATGAACATGCAACTCTTGGACACTAATCAATCCATGAAGCTAGAGGTATTTCTCTAAACTCCCCCAATATATATGCATAACATACAAAAAATTATTATCAACTTGTTTCTAGACATGTGGATTTCAGTTCTTATATAGATTTTACATATTCTATGTGTCGAAAGTGAATTTTGTTGAAGGTGGAAATGACGTCGTTTCTTTTATTTTTTTCCCCTTTGATGTTAGGGTTTGGTGGATGACCATTTCACTGTTATCTACTCATTGAAAGAGCATATTGGAGATACTTTCTGCCTCGATGTGATTGCAAACTTTTGCTCCGATGCCCGAGATGTCCTAAAACTTTTGAGACAAATAATGTAATTTTGACTTCTTAATTTATTCATATATTTAATACGATATTTTTTATATGTATATTCTTTTGTTTAACTTTGATGTTTTCTTTTTTCTTTAATGTAGGAGTGATCTTGCCCTGAACTTCAATCTTATGAAGGAGTACATTTATAAAGTTAAAGGCAGTGCTTTAAGGTAATAATTAATTCTCATCAAGGTTTTGGGTAGTGTAGCAGTAGATAGGAGGGATATATATATAGAACAAAACTTGACTTTAATATTTTTTTAACATCTTTAATTATTATTTATTTGTTATTTTTAACTTTACTGAATTAAATTAATGAAGTTCAAAGAAAGAGTTAGAGAGAAAAAATTGAAGTCAAATTTTGTTCATATATATATATATATAAGTCTTGTATGATATGTGAGCTCCCGAGTCAAGTCCTGAAATAAGAAAAAAAAAAAAAAGAGATGGGTTAGACTAATTAGTTTACTCACGCTCAAGTTACTGAAGTAAAAGAACTCGAATAATGTAAGCGATTAAAAAAGTGCTCGCAGCCTCGCAGTAACCAATTATTGTGACTTAGCGTGATGTAGCTATATATGAACATCCTTTAGTGGTTCAGGCGCAACGAGAATATGCCCCCATGTGGATACTCGTAGAGAGGACTATTCGGGCTTCTTGGTTATGGGGTGTGCGGTAATGTTTGAGTGTTATAATTTGTAAACCATGGTTTTAGATCTAACGAAAAATAAAATAAAATTGTCAAACATGTTGATTTGGTTCATTGTTTGGCCTACTGCACTTTTCTTTGGTTATGATATACTCCATAGCTTGTTGTTATAGCATGTACCTCAACCTTATTATTGTTTTTGGGTGCTTATTCATCTTCTTTTGAGATGTAAATCGAATAGACCTGTTAGTAATTAGACGAAAAATTCTTAGATCTTCTAAAAGTAATAATTTTTTCTTACTCAAAAATTAATAGATCTCAACCAATCATTTTAAGCACAGCTCCCTATACTTTATATCACATTGACTTAAAATAAATTATGAGAGATTTTTCGGGAATAAGAATTTTTCTTACTTTAAGAAGATGTAGAATTTTTTTCATTTAAACAATATAAGTCAACCCATTCGTGCCAAGCCAATATAGCAACGGGCTTGTTAAAATTTGATACAATTTGAATAAGTTGTTGGGAGCAAACATGGGCTCCCCTCAGGCCGGGTTAAAAATAAGAGATATATTATTCTTTTTTAGAAAAAAGAAAGTATGAGAGATATTCTTCTTATTGTCATGTATGGTTTATATGTTTGAGAAGTGATGTATCTTTTATAATTTTTTTCTCATTTATATTCAAATTTAAATTGGTTGGAAAATAGCTCCAGAAAAATTACAATAGCAGATTTAACCCTTTTTTTTAACTTCTAACTCTTCAAATTTAGGATCTATTGAATTGTATGTTTAAGTTATATTCACTGTTAGAAGCATTATAAGTAACACAACAAATGTTCCTGTCCCCAAAACTTTCTGAGCACCTACTACTTAATAAAATTGTCCCTTATATAATATAATCCTTGCATTCATTTGATGCAACTATAGATATTCAATTCAAATGATTAAGTGCTGAAATAAATATTTAGTTTAGGTACATCAAATGATTTTTTAAATTTTCTTAATATATATGAGACTGCTAGAAGTTTTGAAAAATCACAAAATATCCAATAGTTAATTGGTCATTTAATGAATTTACTGTTGTTTTTATATGTCATTATAACACGCATGCCTTGCCAGCCCTAAACACCAAAACATGCATACCTTGCTAGCTTCACTATATGCTTGTGTGGCTTGTTTGGGCCTATAACCTTCAACCAAGATGATCATGGTGTTCAATAGAAATGATGATTGTGCACACTTTAATAGTTTAAATTCTTTATTTGAATGAACGAATTAATTGATGTTTAATTTTGTTTCAGAATCTATTCCAATATTTCATTAATTAATTGATTAAAGTTGCTGAGATTTTGTCTAGTCATATTTATGCTTTGGATTTTTTTTCCTATATATTCTCATAATTTAACAATATAATGCATTTCTTGTTTCTAACTATAATTTATTTGTGAGTCTCAGCGTGGGTGCTCGTCGTATGGCAATAGCATTTACTAACTTTGAACGCGCTATTGATGCGGCCTCTAAGGAAGAGTAATGAAAACCTAAACCTATCTTTTACATGAACTTAATTTAACCTTAGATTTATAAGAACATATTCAATGACAAAAATACGATTTCCATGGAACCCTTCCTCAAGAGCAAAACTTCTTTTGTAGGTGTCTGAAGGCACTGAATCTAGCTCAACAAGAATACTCTGCTCTGGAAGAAAAGCTCCATATTTGGATTCAGGTAATTTATTTCTTATAACTTGGGAAGAATATGCACATAATATTTGCTTCCTTGTTAACCTAAACTATATATGTTCTCTTCAGCGTTTTTGAGGCTGACAGTATTTACAGAAGATCTAATTAATTAACAACAGCAAAGATGAATTATATGTTAAACCAGTAAGTTTGGCAATAGCATGAAAAAACTTGTAGTCACAACAGCATTAAAATCTGCCTTGCACATTTTTTTAGTCGAAAAGATAAATTTTGAGACTTTAAATAATTCCGGATTGAACTTGACATTACTACTTTAAGTTAAGGATTGCTTGAGGTGTCAATCTATGTTTTTTGGTTAAATAAGTTCATTATTAGGGGTAGGGGCATGATTAAGACTAGTCTCAAAAGTCTCGTTACATACATAAAATGTTAGTATCAGCACAAATGATTTGCCTTTCTTCTTTTTTTTTGGTTACACAAATGATTTGCTTTTTACTTCAACGGATAGTGTGAAGCAATAACAACTGTAGTTTTGCAAGTGCTAAAATTTGTGAATATTTTCTTATTCCCTTAATGTTTATCCTCTTATTGTTTTGGTTAGTATGTATATTTGCTCTTTTAGTCTTTTACTTTTGGTTCATTTCATTATCGACCAACTTTATTAATATTCTTACAATGTAAACTTTTTTTTGTTATACAGCTTGAAAGAAGAATAATTTTAGCTGCCCAGCAGTGGTCGAGCAACGAATTTTATTTTGTCGGTGCCGAGGATTGTGATGGAACTCTTGAAAGTATTGTAAAACAGGGAACAAAGTCCCAAGGAAAATCAATAATTTGAGTTATAATGCAATTTGGATCGAGCGTTTTCAGAAGGCATGATCTAATATTAGTTGCAAATCTTCTGGACTTTGTGTGGTCCTTGATTTAAAGTTTAGAATTTATTTAGACTCATTGTTACCGTGTTAAAATTTAATTTTATGTAGCCAAAGATAAAAACACAAGAAGAATCTCTCCCCATATCTAGCCATATGTTAAAATTACAAGTGTTTAAAGTTTATTTTTTTCTGGTAGATGAATGAAAGAAAACAAAAGCAACACGGAAATTACTAAATGGATGTCACATAAGGAGCGTCCTCCACCAAGTAAGAATTCATGTCACCAGGAGGGCTATTCCAAATCTTGTAGTTGTCATCCGAAAAAGCTCCAATATTCGCAAGGTGGTCAGCGCATCTATTGGTTTCACGGAAAGCATGTTGAACTTTGATGCTCCAATGACGTCTTAAGAGGTGCAAGATTTGCTTAACCTCAGACACAAAAACATGACAATCTAGGTGAGTAGGATTAGGGATGACAAAATTATCCATACCCGTAGAGATCCGCGGGGATTACTCGCAATGGGGCGGGGGATGGATACTCGTTTAATAAATGGGGGCGGAGGCGGGGATTATAGTACCCGTCCACACGTTACCTGTTAAGCATACTTTTTCATCTAATATGTATCATTTTTTTCTTTTTTACTTTGAGATGAGATGAAAATACATATCTTTTTATTATTTTGAAATGATTTTTTATTGAATGAGTACATAATGATAAAATTTGTTAAAAAATATATACTATTTATGTAATAATTATTTATGTAAATTGATTACAAAATATAATTGAATTTATTTTATTATTTATAATATTCTTTTAATTTTGTAAGAATCTTATATTGTTGAACAAAGTTGTAGTATATGGTGTTAAAATTTATTTTCTTTATTTTTTTTATAATTTTTAAAATTTTATTTTAAATTATTAACTATGAATCTAATGAATACTCCCTACCCGTGAGGATCATAAATGGATACTTGTGACGAGACGGGGACGGGGGAGGGGGAAGCACTATCCGCCCCGCCCCATTGCCATCCCTAAGTAGGATGGTTCAGTAAATTTACAACATCCTGCGAGTCACTTTCACAAATAAGCTTCTTGATTCCCATACCCCAAGCCAATGTTAAACCATGTTTAAAAGTAAGGAGTTTAGATAGGAGAGGCTCCCCAGAACCATCTGATGCACACTTTTCAATTGTCGTATTTGCAAACCCCAGTGCAGGTTGTCTCAAGTAATAAATTTATCAGGAGTCCGAGGTCGATCCACAGGGAATTGTTGAAGATTAATTAAGGTGAAGTAAATATTTTGTTACTACAATAAAAATTATTTACTTGGGTTAAAAGATTCACTCTTGGTAAATAAAATAAAGGTAAAATTAATTCTTTTTATAACTCAATTAGAATCTTCACAACATGGAGGTTCCAATCGAAAAATACAACGTTAAAAGTCCATTTAAAATAATATACATAATTATATTATGTTTTCAAAAAATATGACCACCACTTATAAATAGGTTAAAGCATTCATTGTGCCAATATTTTGTTTACAACAAATCAAGAACTCCTCTTTACAAATATGATTTCTAAATTATAAGAAACAAAATATAACACGTATAATGGTTACTAGAAAATATAAATCATTTAAGTACAAGAGAAGAATATATCTAACCTTATTTTATTACCAAGAGCTTCACCCTTTCACCCAAGTAAAATGAAACTTAGTTACTCATAGATAAGAAGAAAGAAAGAGAGAAGAAGAAGAAGAAGAACATGACTTTAATTTAGAACAAAGGAAAATTATTACAAGAAAACCTAATAACAAAATGACATCATTTTGGTAACTAACACCTAACACCTTCAATGATCTGCTAAGGCTCCCTTTTATAGAGGATTAGAAATACAAAATGACAAGGGAGCTGAGTCATTAGTGAGTGGATGAGTGAAAAATGAGTGGAAAATGCCAAATAACTTTTGGTGAGTGAAAAATTATGGAGATTCCTTGTCTTCGAAATCATTTATAGCTCTGAAGTCATTGAATGCGTCAGAATAAGCAAATGTGATCTTGATCAAAGTTGTAGGGCTTGATCTTGGCTTCAAAATGGACACCAGAATCACCTCATTGGGCCACCTATAGCCTGAGATATGGGCCAATACTGTAGAGTGTTCAAGCTTAGTTCCAGCACCTCTATTCTGACTTTCAAGCCCAATATCACCTACTAGACCTCCGATTCTTGAAAAGTGTTCAACATGAAAGTTGTAGATATAGGTCTCAAGTATTCAGCATCAAGATTTCAGCCCATTTGACAACATCTAGCTCAAAATATGGAATGAACAGTGCACATAGGTCAAGCTATCAGGAACAGCACTCTAGTTCTTGCTTCAACCCCAATTTGAGTTATCTACTCGTGTGATTGGGCTTTTGAGGTATTCTTGAAAGTTGTAGAACTCTCTCTTATCTTTCAAATTCCACCAGTACCACCTACAGCCTAAGATATGGCCCAAATACAAAAACAGTGTAAGACGTAAATCATGTTGAAAAATTCAATTAAGTCCAATTTGAGCCCAAACTTACAAAATATAATAAAACTCAATCAATTAAGTACATGGAGAGTGTAAATGACTAAAAATGAAAGCTTATTAATGTATCAAATATATGATCATCACCATCAAAGGAGGAAAACCCAACAACCCAACTTCCCTTGTCCGATCTAATAACACTTCAAGATCCCATTCTATTGTGAAACTCGTGGTAACTGCCATCCACGTTTAGTTTTAGCCAACCATTGGGAGGGGCTTGCCATTTAGCTACCAATCTACTGCCTGAGTCTGGGTGAAGTTTCGAAGAGAGGAACATCATGAATTCATCGTGACATCTATGCGCCATGCATATAACCATGTTAATGTCCCAAACATCCTCTCCGAAAAGCATGTTATTACGCCATCTCCAAATCCACCAAACTCCAGCAGCGAAAAGAGTGGAGGCATTGCTTTGAAGAAGACTAGTAATCCAATCTGCTACATTGTTGGAAGCAAAGAGAGCATTATGGCTAGAGAGGCCGAGTTTCATCCAAACTTCCTTAGAGTGAGGGCAGTCTCTGAGACAATGAAAAATGTCCTCCTTGTCAGCTGAGCAACGTTGACAATTTGGAGTGAGCTAAACCTCTTCTGTGGCGCAAATCATTAGTTGGCATAGCTTCCTGGATGCATAACTAGAATAGAAAGTGAAGCTTGGCTGGCATGTTCAGTTTCCAAAGCCATCTCCAGTCCTGAATAGACAAGTACGCAGCTAACCATTATTTAAAGTTTGTTTTTAAATAAACATTATTTATTATAAGCACTTAATTTAATAGTCAATATGTATAAAAATATTTTTAGAGATAGATATATTTTTAACGTAAATCTTCTCAACTTTATACATGTTAATTATTAATTCAAGTAACTTTTTTTATGTGAATTTAATTGACTATTTTCTTTTTACGATAAACGAATTTAAGTGACTATGACATACTATGATAAACGAATTTAAGTGACTATTGCATTAAACTCGGAAGTTTTAGCTATGTCTTCGACAAAACACTCGTGATTTTCGCATGCCGTGTAAATGAAACTCAAACAATCACAGCCAACCATTAACCATATCGTGAAGTCAATTCAGTCAACAAAGATAAAGAAATAAAGAATGGGTCGTCTTCAATTTGTTGTCAACCTGTAAATTGCCAAATTGCCATTAACCGTTAACCGTAATTATGGAGCCCACATAAATTTTAATGGTAGCCAAATTGCCAAAGTCCAATGGAGAGGCTCGAGCGCCCTCTTCATAGTATCCAAAAATATTTTTATAAAAAATATTTATAAATTTAAACTTAACAATGCTTTTACAAGAAAAAAATAGTTTGTGTAAATGTGTAATTTGTTTATAAATTATTTTAATCTATTTTTAATTAAAGATTAATTAGTTTTGTATTTTTTAATTCTAAACAGTATATATATACAATGTTCAAAAAAATATCGCATGCAACTAAGAAATTTTTTTTTAAAAGTCAAAATAACTATGTAAAATGTTCAAAAAAATGTAAGCAAGTAGGAATGTTTTTTAAAATTTAAATTTAATTAAAAAATAAAGTGCTTAAAGAAAAATAATGCACTTTTGATGTTCATCCCTTTGGGTAAAAACAAGAAAGTGTCTTGTTTGATAAATTACAACGTCACATTTATTTAAAACGTTTATCTATGGTATCAGTTGTGATACATCATCTCCCATAAAACATATTGTTTTACTATCGCTTTAACATTGTTGATTGTCAAATGAAATTCAGATTCAAAAGAATAGACAGAAGACTTTGATCTCCACCAATCTTTGATGTTGCTACATTGATGATATGTTCAAGAATCATATCATTAGTTCCATGAATGTCCTCCAATTTATGCGTCATTCCACTAACCACATGTAGGCACTTTTGGGAAGGAAACAAATTAGTAGCACTAAAACTTTCGGTCAATCTCATATTTTTCTTGATAAAGAAGATATAAGCTTCTTGGCCGTAGCATTTCTCACCAAAAGAAGGTATATACAATATTGAATTGTAGGGAAATTCCCTCAACGACAGCATCCCTTGAACATCGGGCAATGCAAGAAGCTCGTTCTATTGAATCTGAGCAGAAATTCAGCTCACAGAAAATCATCCCTTCGGAAATCTCTGCTCTTCTTTCCATCACCGACATCGACGTATCCCACAATTCCCTCACCGGCACCATAATCCACATGTTCAACGTCAGCTTCAAGTCCCTCGCAGGAGCCATCCATTCCTTGGTTACTATGATACACAGATATGAATACAAGTATCGAAATACGATATGAGTATAGTACACACATATAATTTTTGTTAAAAAATTAAATTAATATTTATTAAGTATTTAAATATTTAATATAGATACGAATACGTATTTTACATAGATATATTATGAAGTATCCATACTTTGTAGCTCGGTTATCTTTCCCAACCTACACCCCTCCTCCAATTCCGGCAAGCAGGGCATCTGCAGCGGCATTTTAGCGAAGCCCTGCATGGTGGATGCGCTCGCCGGCGACGAGGTCGAACTTCACCCGCAGCAGCCCAAGAGAACCGCCTGTGCAATTGTTTGGATTGTAACAGCGACGTTTGTGATTGGGCTCTTCGTGCTCGTTGTTGGGAACCGTTGCTTCCACGCCAATTATGGCCATCGATTCAGCAACAATCGTCGTGAGAAATCCCATACCAAGCATTCTTTCACATTGGTGATGGACTTCTAGTGATGTGGCTTTTGCCACGAGTGTGAGAGTTCTCGTATAAGAAAAATAGAATTTCAGAGGGTTAGTGAAACGGCCTGTTTTAAGTGGATGATGTGTCAAACCCAATACCATAAATAAAAGTTAAAAAAAAAATGTAAGATTGCGGTTTAACAAACAGGACAATCTCCTGTTTTCACATAGGAGAGGATCTTCGTCGGTCTCAAATAGGGATGTAAATTTACAAGGAATTATCAAAGGAAATTTTTTTTGTATATATATGTATGTAGCTTATATATATTTATATGGAATGAGTCTCACTTTATAATAAGATTTATTTTATGTGAGTGTATGTAAGATAGATGTAAGAATTTTTTTTATCAAAATCTATAACCTAACTTATTTTCAACTTACTTTAATTTAGATTTTACTTTTTTGTCTCATAATTATATTTAATTTTATTTTTATCTCAAATCCTTTTAAAATTCACCAAATTAATCTTAAACATTAGCATTTTTAAAAATATTAACAAAATTTACTAACATGATAATTTATATGGCTAAAAGTGCGGAATTAACATCCGCATAATCTTTTTTGCCTTCAAATCAAAACCAAACAAGATAATTATCAACCTATGATGTGACATTCTTTTATATTTATGTACAATATTAAATCAATTTTAAAATCATCAATTTATCCCAATCATGAAATTTCAAAAAATAAAATTTGAAATAAAATAAAAAGATAAAAATTATAATTTTAACACTATCTAATTATATATTACTAAATTATTAGAAAAGAACACTTGACTATTTCAATCATTATTTGAAAACATATTATTAAATAATAATGTATTCACTATTACAATTATAATTATTTTTTAAAGGCATTTCTCTAGTACTCTTACTTTTTAAGAATACTAATATGCTTGAATTACGTTAAATAAAATGATGCCACATAGATACATTTATTAGAAGAATTTTCACTTTCGATTTATAAGTGTCTTAAGATACTTATTAAGAAATTTAAAAAAAGAAATTTTTCAAAAAAAAAAATTTAAAATCTTTTAATACAATAGATACTTTATTTTTCATAAAAAAATTATTTTAAATTCTTAATATAAATATATAACTCAAACTGAAAATTATTTGAATTTTATTAAATAATAATATAAATTAAAAATTATAACATTACTTAAAAGGATTATGTAGATCTATTGTCAAAATACATTTAATTATAAAATATTATAACTTATTTTTTTGAAGCCTAAATAATCATAAAAAAGAAATTTGGATCAATCTGGGCCAATTCGTTCGAACAGGACGTCGGGTCACCTAAGTTTCAATGGATAATTGAGAAAATTCATTATGACTAAAGGTTAGATCACAAATTTTTTGAAGTTCAATTCAATTCGTATAATTATGATTAGTGGATCGTCTTGATCCAATTGACATCCAACTACTCATAAGCTCGACTCATCTTCATATATGACCAAACTGAGGTTTTATGGACCATCTTGACCTAATTGACATCCAGCCATAAGTTAGGCTTATTTCGGAACGCCAGACCAATGACAGTCTGGACTGATGTCCTATCTGCAAGGTCTGATCGGCGACTTGTATCCGAATGGGTAACAACTCCATAAATGTGTGCTTAATACAATGCACTAACAGACATAACGTTCTCACATCATAATAACTAAACATAATGACTTTACGCCATAATGACCAGACATAACGTTCAGAATCCTAATGGCCTAAACAGAAAGTATTCGGATAGTCAGTCCTCCAGATATCTATATAAACCGGCTTAGCAGCCTAGGCCAGACATGTTTACTTTTCTCTACCTATGCCTTCATCACTATCTTGACTCTAAGATTGATTGGTCGGAGTGCTTCTGCAAGTATTCCACCTAGTCTCCAACCAACGAACTGTCAGACGACCGACCTGGGTTTCTTCGGTGATCACCCTTCAGGTAGAGGACGAAACATCTGGCACCATTTGTGAGAATTTGGTAAAACGGTTCTCACTAACTCAAAAGCTGCAAAAATCTCAACATATTTCTGATCAAATTCATTGGATCATCGCTTGGTGTGCTCCTCATATTCAAATATGGCATCATCAAGCTCGAATCTTAAGTCTCACATCTTTCTTGGCAATGTCAATCTCAAATTTGGCATCTCGAATGTTTTCTCACATCCTCGAATTCAAAGCCGACATTGTCAAGCTCAGATCCCAAGTCCTACACCAATTTCGGTGACCTCGAGCTTGAATCTTAATTCTTCCATATTTTTCAGTGTCTGTAAGCTCAGATTGCAGGTCTCCTGCTCGTTCACCATATTGACGAGCAATACCTCCACACTTTGTAATACAAGGTACCCTCAATTGTCGAACATTTCGTCTTTGATATTTCTTTTAATTCATAATGTCACTAGGTTCGTTATTGAATTCAAATTCCATTGTCTGCATCAAAACGTTTTGAGGAAGAGAATTAAAAAAACACTAAAATTGAGCTATATTTTTGGGTTCTAGTTGATTACATAACTCTTTTATCTGTTCTAGTAAAGAATCATATGAGATTTGATTAAATTTTACGGATTATTATTGCTGCATGTATGGAGCATTTCAAAGTTGAACTTTCCATTTGAATTGAAATTAATTAGAAATTATTGCATTAATTATATCATCTGAATATACCAAAAAAAAATAGAAACTGGTTGGTAGTTTAGCAACTAAATCACATAGGAAACAAGTCATAAAAACTTCCATTTGATTTCAAATGATGCAAGGACTGATTCAAGGCATTAAAGGACTTAAATATGAATTATATTGTTTCTTAAAGTGAAATGAATTTTTTTTGGAAAGAAGGTAAGAATTATATTAATCTAAAACATAATGGACAAGAATCATATTAATTTAAAACATAATCATTAGAAGATCAAGTCCTCAATATTTTTTAGGATAAGCACGAATCAATCAATGAAATCCTATGATTTTGGCTCCATGAATACTCAAACCAAAATTTTAAAATAGTCATATCATTATAGTATAGAAGCTGTAATAGATTATAAGGAAAAATAGAAAAATAAACATGCTAGTTATCATCATGGATTCGAACGAAATTGACATGCAATGTTCAAATCTTCAATTTTATGATTTATTACCAATCCTTTGCTTAAGTTGATTAAAAAATAATTCTTAAAAACTAAAAGTGCCATCCTTTGAGCAAGTCTCTACAAACTTAATCACTACCAAACACAAAAGGGCTTGAACCCTAGTCAAGTCACCACCAATAAAGACGGAACTCGAACAACAAGGGGGTAAAGATGAAGAAAAATATAACATGCAACCTATGAAGCATAGACATTGACACGTTGACAAGGACACGAATACAGGAACACACCAAAATAAAAAAATTATAGGACAAGAACACACCATAATATATAAATATATATATATATATATATATATATATATATATATATATATATATATATAATAAATATATAATAATTAAAAATTTAAGAAAAAGATTCATAATTTATAATATGATATATATAAGTTTCAAGACTTATAATATATTGACATATAGCATATATATCATTATTTGCTACTTGATAAGCCCCTCACAAAAAATATGGAGTAATATTTCTATTGATATTTTTCAAAAATTCTTCGAAACCAACTTGTCATAGTAGAACTAACTATATACAAGTACATGTATAACAACAAAAATTAACTAAAAAGAGTATCTAAATATTAACTCCATTTTCATGATTGGCACGATGGTGACACGATGGCTTAGTCGCAGATGGAGGTAGATAGTTAGACGGGAAGGGTGGTCACATAGTAAAAAACATTGTGTTCCGGTTATGATAAGTGGTATTAGTAACTGAGTAATTGGGCTTAGGTAATGAGTAATTGGTAATTGAGTATATCACTATTTTTTCTTTTTTTAATTTTAAATGGTAATTAAGTTATTTTAAATTTTAAATTGGTCGTGTCTTGTGGCGTTTTCGACATATCTAAATAAAAAAATATTTTTAATTAGACACTTACGGATACATAAGGCATACATGTCGTACGTGTGTCATTATATATTTGACACGGATACGTGTCTGATATATGGACATGTCTAAAACACGGACACGACACCAAAATGGTGTGTCTGTGCTTCATAGCATGCAACAAAACCTTATGCTCATATCTCATTTAAAGAACCTAAAAAAAATCAAAACTTTAAAAGAAACAAGAATGACCAAAGAAATTATTATCATATGATTAATTATTGCATTAATTGTTATTAATTTCTATAATTTTCACCTATTTTAAAATGCATAAATAATTGTTGGTTACGCATTCAAAAGATATGATATATACTAAAGGCATGACTTTCAAGTCAATGACTTATTCTCCATTTAATTAATTGATTATTATTTTATTATCTTTTATTACTAATTAGGAAACATATATGACATGATAGTAAATGTCATTTATTCGCATTATTGTCATTTCATAGAATTAATTAGCTATTAGTTGGTCATTATTTTATATATTATTATTTTTTGTTACTAATTAGGGAACATATATGGCATGATAGTAAATGACATTGATATGCATTATTGTCATGGAATTAATTGGTTATTAATTGGTCATTATTTTATATAATTATTATCATTTCATGATATCACCGATTAATTAGCTATTAATTGATTGTTCGATATGTTGTTGGTGGAACATTGATTCAATATTAATTGATATTTTAAATAATATTTATTGTCATTAGATTCTTTAATACTATTTATTGTCATTAATTTATTAATTAATAATTATATAACATTAAATTGATTATAATATCATATTGCTTTAATTGTCATTTCTCATTGCTTGAAATGAATACTTATATTCATTGTAATTTATTGTTGTTTATTTGCATAAAATTAAATTCTACAATTTTATGTGTTCATTATTTTAATTTGAACTTTTTAAGTTATAAGTGTATAGATTTTATTTGCATGAGTTTAATACAACCAACCTAATCGAGGTATGAAAATTTAGTTATATTTATTTCAATTACATATTATTATTAGAATTACTCACACGACAGGATCATGATAAGCTAGATTAAACTCCTAACAAATTTTTGAAAAATTCCAAATGAAGATCCTGAAAACTCGGGATGATAAAAACCATGGGATAGTCCAAGCGAAGGCCCTAAAAACTCGGGATGATAGATGAGTCAGCTCGATAAATCTAGCCGAGGTCATGAAGACGATTCAGCCCAATAAATTCGACCGAGGTCACGAAGACGATCCAGCCTAGTAAATCCGACTGAGGTCATGAACGTCTAGCTTGAAGAAACCGAAGACATATGAAGTCATTCGAGATATACAAATATTTTAAATTGACAAGTCAATTTCAAACTGAATACCAGTTAAAAGTATACAAATCAAGTGGGCCTTCTATACAAATCAAGTGGGCCTTCTAGACTCATAAACTTGGATAAATATAAATATTAATAATACAAGTTCAAGTTATTATCATTAATTATCCAAGTTGAGAGACTATGAACTATTTTGATCCAATTAACATTCGATCACTCATAAATTTGACTCATTTTTATAAATAATCAAATTAAAAGACAGTAGATAATCTTAACCCAATTGACATTAAATCATAAACTAAGCTCATTTTGAAATTCTAGACTTCTGTAGATATTCTACTCAATCTTAAACCAACAAACCACTAGACAACCTACCTAGATCTTTTTGACGATCACCCTTCATGTAGAATGCAGAACAATTAGTAACAAGTGTCATTATATATAATAAAATGAAGTTTACAGTGAGTTTAAAGTCATTTTTTAGTCGGAATCTTCAGTTGATATACTTAATACTTGATAGTGATAGATCATTCTTTCAATGCACGTACGGGCAAAGTTAAGAGGAAACAAACAGTAATAAACGAGTTTTTTAAATTATTTTATAGATAGGTATTTCACTTTTCACTTTTTACTTTTCAGACTGGTAAAGAGAAAACTTCAATCTTTTTAATTAGAAAGAAAAATAAAAAATTAGAAGCCTTAGAAAGATCGTAGATAAGATGATATCACTGTATCAGCGAGAGTGACATGGCATGTGACATTTGTCGACTCATCAACTTGATAAATAGTACTCTTGAGTTAGTCAACTTCCCTTCATAATAATAGTATGATTTTAGTCTGAATACTGCGTTTCTTCGGTTGTAACTGATCTATAATTTTATTTTAAATTCTTATTGAGATTGTTAATCTGACTTTAAAATTAAAACAATATCTCTTCATCCTAAAATTTTACTAAAATAATAATAACAATACTCTAAAATAATAATACTCTTCTTTTCTGTCTTGTATCCACCAAAAGTCACTTTTTCTCTGGAACCAGAACTTCTGAACTGAGCTGAGCTATCTCTATAATGCACCTTACACCCTGAAAGTATCTCTACCCATTCACAGACACACACACACACTCCATCTAAGAAAAATGGAACCCCTATACAGCAGCAACAACTACCAGTGCTCTCTCTTCCTCATATTAATATTATTATCCTCCCTCTCCCTCACTCTTGTTTCTCTCCAGCCACCACCATCAATATCATCCTCTGCTTCTGCATCTTCCTTAGAAGTAGAACAACTCATAAAGTTCAAAACCTCTCTCCCAAACCCATCCCTTCTCCCCAACTGGCTCCCAAACCAAACAAACCCATGTTCCTTCACTGGAATCACCTGCACCCCCAAACCCACTACGTCTCCTCCATACACCTTACCTCTATCCCCTTGTCCACAACCTTCACCCTTATCTCCACCTACCTCCTCACCCTCTCACACCTCCAACACCTCTCCCTCAAATCCACCAACCTCTCCGGTTCCCTCACTCCCCTATCCCTCTCCAACTGCACCCCCTCACTCACCACCATTGACCTCTCTCACAACACCCTCACCGGCAAAACCGACTTTTCCGGTTGCAACAACTTACAGCGTCTGACCCTTTCATCCAACAATTTCTCTGCAACCATTCCTTCCTTCGGTGACTGCTCTTCATTGGAGTACCTCGACATCTCCGGTAACCAGTTTTCCGGCGACATCTCACCCACCCTCTCCGTTTGCACGAACCTCAGCTACTTGAACGTTTCGAGCAACAAGTTCTCGGCCGTTATTCCGTCGCTCCCCGGCGGCAACCTGAAGTTCCTCTACCTCGCCGGAAACTATTTCCAGGGAAATATTCCGGCGGGTCTCGCGCAATCGTGCTCGAGCCTCGTCGAACTCGATCTTTCCTCGAACAACCTCTCCGGTACCATCCCGACCCAACTGAGTGCTTGTTCTTCTTTGGAGTCCTTTGTTGCGTCACACAACAATTTTTCCGGCGAATTACCGATTGAGATTTTCGCGAAAATGAGGAGCTTGAAAAGGCTTTCGCTTTCCTTCAACGGTTTTTCGGGTCCGTTGCCGGAGTCCTTGTCGAAGCTGGTGAGTTTGGAGTCTTTGCATTTGAGTTCTAACAACTTTTCTGGGTCAATACCGAGAGGGCTATGTGAGGATCCTAGGAACAGTTTGAAGGAACTGTACCTACAGGATAATCTGTTAGCTGGTTTTATTCCACCCACGCTCAGTAACTGTTCTCAGCTTGTTACTTTGGATTTGAGTTTCAACTACTTTAAGGGCACTATCCCTTCAAGTTTGGGGTCTCTCTTGAACCTCCGTGATTTGATCATTTGGCTGAACCAGCTCAGTGGAGAAATTCCACAAGAACTTATGTATATTAAGACACTTGAGAATTTGATTCTTGACTTCAATGAGTTGACTGGGAATATTCCTTCTGGCCTAAGTAACTGCACCAACTTGAGTTGGCTCTCCTTGTCGAATAACCGGCTGATCGGGGAGATTCCGGCGTGGATTGGCCGGCTATCCAATCTTGCAATCCTGAAACTTAGTAATAATTCCTTCTCTGGGAGGATTCCACTGGAGCTTGGTGATTGTGATAGCTTGATATGGTTGGATTTGAATACTAATTCGCTGAGTGGACCGATTCCTCCTGAGTTGTTTAAGCAATCTGGCAAGATAGCAGTTAATTTTATGAGTGGGAAGACATTTGTGTATATCAAGAATGATGGTAGTAAGGAGTTCCATGGAGCAGGAAGTTTGCTCGAGTTTGCGGGGATCAGGCAGGAGCAACTGAACAGGATTTCAGTCAGGACCCCCTGGAATTTCACTAGAGTTTATCAAGGTAAGCTGCGGCTGCCGCCTACGCTTAACCATAACGGTTCTATGATTTTTGTGGATGTTTCACACAATATGTTGTTTGGTAGTATTCCTAAGGAGATTGGGAGCATGTACTATTTATCCATTTTGAATTTGGGCCATAACAATATATCTGGAAAAATCCCACAAGAGCTTGGAAGCTTGAAAAATCTTGGCATACTTGATCTATCCAGTAATAGGCTTGAAGGACAAATTCCACAAACCTTGACAGGCCTTTCCTTTCTCACAGAAATTGATTTGTCTAACAACTATCTGTCAGGATTAGTTCCTGGAGGGCAATTTTGTACTTT
Source organism: Ormosia semicastrata (assembly GCA_029884595.1). Lineage (NCBI taxonomy): Eukaryota > Viridiplantae > Streptophyta > Magnoliopsida > Fabales > Fabaceae > Ormosia > Ormosia semicastrata. The sequence continues at coordinate 6,365,345 of JAQQTO010000043.1, read as the reverse complement.
TCCTGCTAGTAAATTCGTTAATAACTCTGGTCTCTGTGGAGTTCCTCTCACTCCTTGTGGGGAAAACTCAGGATCTAGTGCAAATGCCCAACATCAGAAGTCTCATAGGAGACAGGCAACTCTTGCAGGGAATGTGGCCATGGGATTGCTATCCTCCTTCTTTTGCATCTTTGGTTTAATTATAATCGCGGTTGAGACCAGGAGGAGGAGAAAGAAAAAGGAAGCTGCCCTTGATGTCTACATTGACAGCCGTTCTCATTCAGGGACAGCTAATTTCAACTGGAAGCTGACCAGTGCTCGTGAAGCACTTAGCATAAACCTTGAAACATTTGACAAGCCCCTTCGGAAGCTTACTTTTGCAGATCTTCTTGAAGCTACCAACGGCTTTCACAGTGACAGCATTATTGGTTCTGGTGGTTTTGGTGTTGTCTACAAGGCTCAATTAAAGGATGGAAGTGTTGTGGCCATCAAGAAACTGATACATATTAGTGGACAAGGGGACAGGGAATTCACTGCTGAAATGGAAACCATTGGGAAAATCAAGCACCGGAACCTTGTTCCCCTTCTAGGCTACTGTAAGGTTGGAGAAGAAAGACTCTTGGTTTATGAATATATGAAATATGGAAGCCTAGATGTTTTGCATGACAAAAAGAAAGCTGGGATCCAGCTGAACTGGGCAACAAGGAAGAAAATAGCCATTGGAGCTGCCAGGGGATTGGCTTTTCTTCACAATTGTACCCCACACATCATTCATAGAGACATGAAATCAAGCAATGTATTGCTTGATGAAAACTTGGAAGCCAGAGTTGCTGATTTTGGAATGGCTAGGCTTATGAGTGCTATGGATACCCATTTAAGTGTTAGCACACTAGCTGGAACCCCTGGCTATGTTCCTCCTGAATACTATCAGAGCTTTAGATGTTCCACTAAAGGTGATGTGTATAGTTATGGGGTAGTTTTATTGGAGCTGCTTACAGGGAGAAAACCAACAGATTCAACTGATTTTGGTGATGACAATCTTGTAGGATGGGTTAAACAACATTCCAAACTGAAAAAAAGTGATGTTTTTGACCCAGAGCTCAGGAAAGAGGATCCCAGTCCTGAGATTGAACTTGTACAGTACTTAAACGTTGCCTTTGCTTGCTTGGATTATCGGCCTTGGCGGCGTCCCACGATGATTCAAGTCATGGCAATGTTTAAGGAAATCCAAGCAGGGTCTGGCATAGATTCCAAGTCTACCATAGCCACTGAAGATGGAGGTCTTGGTGCTGTTGAAATGGTAGAGATGAGCATAAAAGAAGCCCCTGAATTAAACAAGCAGTAGACAACAAATTCAGTAAAATTCAAGAAGATTCTTTGGGGGAAAAAGGAGTAGATGATGCCATCAGCTTCCCAAATTTCTTCCTTCTTCTTTCCCGCTTTAAATTTATTCAGGAAAGAGAAAACGGATAAAAGGGACTTGCTTGGGTCTCTCTACCATTTGATGTATGTAATATTGCTACTTCGTGAAAAAGGTGATGAACTTGTGATAAATTTGTATATAGACAGCTTCAGTTGTTAACCTGTTTCCTAGATTTTCAAAGTACTTATCAGTTCTCATCCAGATAATCCTTTAAAGGAGCAGTTGAATCTGCGAACCCATTGACTGATGGTGGCTAAGTGGAGGATCTTTTGGCCCTTTCTTGAGCAGTTTTCATTTGTTTTCCCCCATTTTATCAACTGCAATTTTTGCTTTAATTTGCAATATAATATGTCAAAACATGTCTTTAAATGACTGACATCAATTTCTTGAATAAGAATTTCATTCCTTATGCTCCTCAAGTAGTTCGAACTCCTCAACTACTGATGCCATTTTTCTTCAGCTGAGTAATGAACTAAAAGGAAAAGGTAAGCCACTTGAATTAAGGACATTGTGTGCACGTATCTGTTGTGTCAGCCACAAAAATGATTGAAAATCTTTACTTTGCAAGTTGAGAGAAAATTGTAAAAGATGATTAAAATTGTGTACAACAGCCATTTCCCAAAACAGATTTCTGTTTTACGTGTATGGGGTTTTAATGGTTGGAGTCATTAGTTTTGGTGGTTTCAGTTGTCAAAAGGTGAACCCATTAAAAGGATGGACCAAACATTGACCTGGAGAAAGTGAGTGCTATGGTTATTATGGGCATAGGATTTGGGACGATTAATAATACTTCATACCACAAATAAAAAGCTTAAAAAGTTACAGTTTCTTCATACTAAACAGATTGGTTGGACCACCATCTTTGATCAAAGTCAGTCCCCAAAATCTTCAACTGATGAGTGATTGGTGGTTTCTGATTCAAAGCGTAAAAATAAAAAAGGAGCAAATGAATACATTTGTCAGTTCTCCATCCAAGTCGTGCTTTCCACGTGATGTGGACCACAGATGTTGGTGAATTATTTACTTTCTCTGTGACTGGGACACTGCGTCGTTGTAGGACTAGTGAGCAAGAGAAATATTTGTATATGTCAGACTAACCATTAATAAATATATTATTAATTTTAATATAAAAATATTATATAACACAATAATTTATATAATTAGTTAAATATAAATTAAATTTTGTACCAAAAAATATAAATTAATTTAATCTATATAATTATATAAAGAAGATCTACACAAATATTTTTCGAATACTTATCTATCCGTAAACCTTATTCCAAAATGTTTACAACAGATTTAGGTAAATAAAATGACTGTAAGAAAATGATCTTATATCATTAAATTTATGTGGTTCATTATTATCTTACACACTCATTTCATTCAATATTTTTAGTACTAATCATAAAGTGTTATTATAGAATCAGTCCATATAATTCACCCAAGAGGTGACAACATGTCTCTAATTACTTATCACCAAAAAAATGTCTTTAATTACTTTGAATAATTTAAAATTTGAAATATATACGTATTATAAAATTTAGTTTATAAACAAATTGTCACTTATAAGGTCTGTCATGAACTTAAGTATGATGTAATTCTTAGTGTATAAATAATGGAAAACAATTGTAATCCACATAAGAATCCAAGAATCTCTCAAACATTTTGGTATGTCTCTATGTGAAAGAGAAAATAAAAAACATATTTCCGCGAAAAACCTCTGGAAGTATGATTACAGATTTATCTGAAAAAGCAAAAAAGTTCGAGAATAATGCGTATTGATGACAATAATAGATGCTCGTACTGTCATACATGATAATGAAAATTAAGAATCCGCACGAAAGGAGGTTGCATTTGAACATATATTTTGAAGCAGAGAGGTGAGAGGTGTACCACTCAGCGATTAAATACCCACCATTACTTCCCTTTTATGTCCTCCATTGCACAAAAGGACGTGTTCATATATATAATTAATATTGCGTCGTTCTTTTTTCTTATTAATTTTATTATATATTCCTTTTTTCGGTTAATCTCCTGTCTTTTCTTGTTCCCTTGTTTGGATTATTTCAAGTTACAACTCTTCACGAGTTAGAAACACATTATTAATTAATCCTCTAAATCTGTCATTAGATTTCGATAAGGATAAGACTACTAAAAATTAAAGTTCTAAAAATCAGATTGGAGGACTAATTTAAAATTTATTAAATTAATTGTAATTAAACTTTAGTTAAACCGGGGGGGTGTGTGTGTGTATATATATATATATATAGTAAAAAAAGTATTTATTGTAAGATGTGAAAAAAATAAATCTTAATCATTCAATTTTATATAAATAGTCAAAAATTAGAATATAATTATTTGTAATTTTTTAAGTGATCACATTATATTTAACTAACTTTTAATTTTGATCATCTATGTATGGTTATATAATCAAGATTTATTTCTCTCACTCTCTCACAATAAAAATGTCTCTCACTAAATATGTCTTTTATATATATATATATATATGATACTCTTATATCAATATTATTAATTTATATATATATAAATTATGAGAGTTTATTATTTTAAGTTATTTTTGTATCTAAGACTAGAACATTATTCTATTTAATATGAAGTGTATACGTAAAAATATTAAAATAAAAATTTAAAATAATTATATGAAAATATTAATTACTAATAGATTATTCAACAATACATAACACAATATAATATTTTTTATGTTAAGACCAACAATAAAATGAAATTCATATAACACAATAAAAGATTCAATAATTATACAGCAAGTGGAATAATCTGGTGGTTTATTGCATGTTTCTTTATTCAAGACTTCAGTTCAAGTCTCACCTTTGGAATATTTTAGTATTTTTGCATGTAAATAGCTTGAACCTATTTGAACCGTGATTGGTTAACTGATTCGCACGATTTAATGGAGGTTTATCCATTCAAAGACCCATTTTTGAGTTTTTTATTTTGGAGATGTGACCGTACTGGCCATATGATTGATCCATGATCAAATTAGTCAGACTCAATTCGATCCGGTTCTCATAATACTACTAAAAGCTTGTGTGCTCCACCATTTTCAACACAGTTGTATTTTTTTAATTTAATTTTACTTCAATGCACTGATCTCTATGGCACTTTCAGCAATCACATGATCAGAAACAGTGAGAGATCCAAAAATTATACGGAACAAGAAGAAAGGTAATTCTATTAATATAGAAATATAAAAAAATTAATAATTATATCTATATATTAAAAAATATTATTATAAATTATAAAAATTATTTTATAATTATTTTATTTTTATCTTTTTATATTTAAAAAATATTAAATAATTTTATTATTATTATTAATTTTTTTATATATGTAATTAAACAATTATTTAATAAAAATAAGCAATTTAAAAATAAAGACATAAAAACAAAAATTACATATATAAAAAAATAAAAAAATATATAATTATATAAAAAAAAAACTAAAAAAAATAGAAGCATATGTCTACACTCATTTATACATAAATTTATCCTTGGGGAGGAGACTAAGCTGAGATACAACCGTATAACAGCAAAATTCTTTATATAATTAGTGTTAGTGTCGTGGTGATAGTGTAGTTGTTAAAGTACAGAATTTTATTATATTATCTTAAAAATTATTTTTAATAATTATCTTAATATTAAGTAAAAAAATATTTAATAAAAAATTTAATATATTTAATATATTAGAAATATAAAAAATATTTAATATTTTTTTATTTAATAATTAAAAAATTAATAAGAGAATTATATTAAAAGATTTAAAATTATTCTTATATATGGTGGTACGTACGGTTTAATTAACCATTAATTCTGAGTATTACTGTGGATGTTGCCGATGCAAATAATCTTGTATGCTTTATTTATGATTTTTCACCACTCCCATAACCGCCAAGAAGAAATAAATAAGAGTGAAGAATAGTATAGTACTCTATATTCTGGTTATATGGTATTTCCAATAATCGTGTTCCTTTTCTCAGCTACACAAAACAAAAGAAACAGAATCGATCGTACCAGAAAAAAAAAATACACAGCAAAAAAATCAATCACGGAAAGGAATTTGGAAGAAATAAAAATTGAAACGGACCCTTATAGATTTATATAATTGACTGTGGGTCATGGTTGGTTCAAGACTTTAAGTCAACGTAACTCAAACCATTTGCCTGGCCCAAAATCCAAAACTGTACTCTCATTAGAGTGAGGCATTGCAACTTCGTTTTTGTTCAAAGCCCAACAACGGCGTTAAGAATTAAGATCCGTGTGGTTCGCAAATTCCTAGCCACACCTATCCTGTCAGAATGACGCGTGGGCCAACTGGCCACCTTGTTGTGTCGGAAAGCATACCCTACAACGTGGCCTTTGAACACCACTGCTTTCTTGTCCCGGTTGAATTAGATAAAATTTTATGTCATGGTGAGAGATTTCTCTTTTTCAGTGTAGCCATATATAAATCTTAATCATATTATTAAAATATAATTAAAGTGGGAAGAATAATTATCTACATAACTAAGGCGACACATATGAATAATATAGAGTAAGAATTTTTTACTCTTAGAGCAATTAAATTTTTTCTTTGAATTGACTTGAAAATAAAAGATTTAGATAACATGCAAAGCAAAGAGTTTTAAGTTTTACTATTATACTAACATTTAAAGTAAACACTCATTTTGTCCTTCAAAAATATAAATGTTATCAATTTTGTCCTCCAATAACAAATACACTAACATGGTCCTTAAATTTTGACACTAAACTAGTCTCTTGAAAACTAATTTGATCTCATAACAAAACATTGAAGAACCAATTTAATGTTAAAATTCACATTGAATGATTATTTTGATGTATTTATTATTGAAAGGTCAAACTAATTATACATATTTTTGAAAGAGTAAAATATGTGTTTTCTCATAACATTTATCTGAGCATATAATTGTCACCTCATATATTATTGTTGTAATAGTTGAAACTTCTGTAATTATTTTACTATACATGATTAAATGATACATTAATAATTAATAAACCAAAAATAATTTTTTATACATAAAAATAAATATTTTATTTAATTATATATTATCATATTATTTAATAAATTTGACTTTGATATAATTATTATTATAGTCAATGCATGAAAAGTATAAAAATATAATCAAAGCAAAGATCAAGATTAAATCCTGTTCTGAGGTAGAATCAGAGGATGTCTGAGAAGACACGTGTACGGTGGTTTCTTCCTCGCGCAGTTACTGTCCAGCGGTCCAGGAGAGTTGGGTACCTGCAATGGGACTCTGACACTTAAGTTAGGTAATGCACAAGTAGGGTTTACACCGTAAGAATATAAATCTCTCTAGTTAGAGTGACTTAACCTGATACTTATAAAGCGTGTACAGGGTCTTCGTGGAATCCTTATGAGGTGTAGGCACGTTAAGGTCGTGGCCTGACGGTGGGTGCCTCCATCCCACGATCGTTCAGGCAGAGCTCTGACGGAAGGTGCCTCCCTCCCACGATCCTTCAGGCAGAGCTCTGACGAAGGGTGCCTCCCTCCCACGATCGTCCAGGTAGATCCCTAAAATCTCGGGATGTCGCGTTAGTGCCTCCTGTTGTTGCAGGCAGTTATTGTCCCCACACCCTAAGGGTCATGATTGACAGTTGTCAGGATCTGCGCAGACCTAAGGGATGCTGATGTGGCCCACGACCGAAGCCCGAGGTCAGATGGCCTAAACGGGGTGCTTATGGCGGAGTAGGGTGGTATACGTGCCGGGTTGATCCCATTGGACAGAACCCCAGATCACGGTTCACAATAGTTGCCCCCAGCTTAACGCTTAAGTGAAAAAATTAAATGTCAAGATACTGAACCCTGACGGGATCTGTGGTGCTTCATTAGATGCAGGATTCATTCGGACTAGTATCCGTTGTCGGGGAGTACCTCCGGGGCTGGCATGTACCACCATCTCGTCATCTAAGATGTGTCATTTTGTCCCTATGCATGGTTTCATAGGGTTTTTGTTTCTTTGTATGCTTTGCCAGAAAGTGCTGAGTCCTTTTGGGAAACAGTCATTTTGACTTTATTGGAAATTAACGACCTTTAAGAGAGACATCAATCCCATGACGTTTCCCAGCTACATGCGTCCCCATCGTCTAATCGGGGACAAGGAGCATTAAAGTGCTGCTTGCCTTGCGTAATCGGTACACTTTCATTGGATCCAACCAAAATACTTCATTTCCTCTATAAATAGGGAATGTTTGTATTTGAAGCTGGCATTCCTTCCATCGCATTCTTTCTACCTTGTGACTTTGCTTGAGAGTGTGACATCTTCTTCGAACAATGGCTTTCTGTGTGTTTCATTTTTATTCAATGAGGGTTTTGTCCTCTGCGAAAGCTATAATGTTCTTATTTTTTCCAAAATACCTGAAGTTGTTTTGCCCTTCTGCAAGTAACTTTTTTGATGAGTGGTTTTCTTTCTCAGCATAATAATGGCAGGTGGTTTTCTTTCCCAGCGTATACGATGTGGTTGCTTGTTTGGTATTTCACTTGGGAGGTTTGTGCCACCTGTCGTGTTGGACGGAGGTACTCAGAGCCAGGGCTTACGCTTTCCTCCTCATTTTCAAGGGCTTGGGGATGTATCGTCCTCCAAGGGTGCTTGGAAAAGCGGGAGAGACTATTGGAACTGCTATTGGAGCAACCTGGGGTGTTCAGGAAACTGGCCAAGGCTCCAGTGGAATGAACTTATTCATGAGAGGTCGTGCCCCGTCCAACGAATGAGAGTGCATCCCGACTTTTATTATCATTGTGGAGAAGGCAATGCAGAAGATTTGGCGTCGGTTCTGGTTTGCCAAGGTTCTTCAAAGCCAATCCACTTTTTCAAGAGGCCGGGGTTGGTCCTGGGGGAGCTGTGGTAGTGGCAACGACTCTGGATGTCGTGGCGCTCGGGTCATGTCACATCCACATTTCCTCTGAGATCTTTAATCATTGCTATTCTTTTATACATTCCATGTTTCAATATTTTCTTTTCCTTCTTTTTTCGATGTAAGATGATGTATGAAATGAGAATAAATTAATAAAAATTCTTATCTTTTGAATTTCTGTCTTGTACTCTCTTTTCTTCTTTTCTTTCCATTGTCCGTAGTCTTTTGTTCTTGACCGGGGTAAGTCCAATGCTTACTCCGGAGTAACGTCATCATGCCCCCAGCTTGGTGCTTGGCTTGAAAAGTCAAAGTGGCAAGTTCTAAACTCATCGTCCGGGGCCTTCGTGTTAGTCTTTCCTTGATTACCGTCATCCGCAATGAAGCTCTTAAACCTGAAATGGTTACCCCAGTTTAAGCCGAGGTTCAGAGCAAACTTTTTGGACTTAGCAGTCGGAGATTGCGTGACGTTTGAGTTACTGTGTAATTGTCCTTTCAACTGCCTCTAAAGCTGTGTGGGCCACGTGAGACATTTTGAGTGGGTAGACGTGCCTAGAGCTCCGCGTGCCATGATGGACGTGTTTTGAATTACTGGACCATAGGGACGAGAATGCCCCCTAACCGTTTTAGCTTTTATAAATAGGGGTTGAGGATACATTGTTTGCCACTTGTTTCTAAATGCCTTTTTATGGAGACTTCGTGTGGTGGAGAGGTGCGGTTCGCGAGCGTTTTCCACCCATTCTTAAGCTTCTTGATCAGTTTCACCGTTTACTTAAGGTAAATTTTTTCCCTAGCTTTTGTTGACGCTTTTCTTTTTCTGATTACCTTTTGCTGATACTGGGCAATAATCCCTTTACGAAGCAGAGTTAGAACTTCTGAACTTCTCCTAGCTTCTTGGGAACTCCATCTACGCCATGCCGTGCGTGGCGGGGTGTCCTTCTGAAATTTCAAATTTTGGAGGAGAAGGAGGCCAGTATATGGGTGTGAAATACTTTGTTCGCCCCGTCCGAATATCCTGTTTAAATGATTCTAACAATTACTCACTGGCCTTTTTGGGTGTTCTCAGGGTTTTTATGGCAAGAGGCAGGAGAACCAGGGTACCGGTCCCCGAGGTCCGTGAGCCCGCGGAGGAAGATCCTATCCGAATCCGCCGTGGTCCGGGGTTAGTGTACCCATGGGTAGGGGATGATGCTTGGAAACATCTCTCCAAATTTTCTTCCGAGGCATCCTCCGACAATCACTGGATTACATTCATCTGACAGACGAAAGGGCGCGAGATAACGAGTTCCAAGTTGTATGCCCGGAGTGAAACGAGAGGGTATGCTTAAGTCGGGTAGCGGGCTCATACTTCATGTTCCTGTACGAGCCTCTTTTTGTCAAACTAGGACTGCGGCTGCCCTTCTCAGACTTTCAAATTGACCAGGTTCACCCTAACGGCTGGGGCTACGTTATAGCTTTTGAAAGGTTTTATCAGATAATAGGGTTGCAGTACTTGACCAACACCTTTTACTTCTACCATCGGGTGTGCCCCTAAGGTTCAGCGGAGCAGAAAAATTGGCTCACCATCCGGTCTAGGGGTGGTCATGAATCCTTTGATATTTTCTAAGATAGCTTCAAAGGGTTTAAGATGGCTTTCTTCAAGGTTACGACGGCTAAAGGGTTTCATCCTTTTTACTTGAACACCGAAGGGAACTCGAAATTCCCTCTATACTAGACCCCGGATGCATGGGCTACTCCAACTATTCCGTTTGAGAAAGAGGAAGAGCACCTGACTCCGAAAGAACTTAAAACAGTTAAGTTCATATGCTGGTATGCCGATGAGCATGGTAAAATCAACATCAGAGATGTCCTCAATACCCTTGGTGATAACCTTCTCTTTGCTTTGTTAGGTGGGAGATAAGATACCGCGGTCCACCTCAGGCTTTTTGTATTTTAATATCTCTATGTGTTTTTCTTTTCTTGATTTCTAACTTACTTTTCTGTCTTGTTTCAGTGAGTGACATGGCGTCTGAGCTTTCCGTTGCTGCTTTGCGGAGTTTGAACACCAGGATGAGAGAAGATGAGTCTTCTGGTATCCCTTCAGCCGCCACCCCGGCATCTTTCGACCGGGGTGTTGTCATCGAGGAAATCCCTGATCAACCTGGATGTGCTTCTCAGAACCTTCAGAGGAAGAAGAGGAAAGCCACTGCGAGCTCTGCCGACCGGAGAGGGGGGGAGACGGCCTCAAAGGGCGGTTCTAAGGAGAGGTTGGGCCTCCTGCCTGTTATCCTAGGGCGCACTGATCCTCGGCCATTTGTTGACGAACAGCTTATGAGTGGTGAGGTGATGGAGCATATTTCCTAGCGAAGCTTGGCCCGAACTTTGATTGAGCTTCAGGCCTTAACCATTTGCGCTACCGCTGAGATCCGCTACATTGAAATGTCCGTTGAGGAGGCGGATAAGAAAGTGGCAGTTGAGATCAAAAAGAGAGATAAAGATGCCAAAGAGGCTGCCCTGAAACTTAATACCGCCCTCCAGCTGAATGGGGATGCTTAAGTGAGGATCACTGATTTGGAGAAAAAGCTGGTAGAGGCCGAGTTGGCCAACAAGAGGTCTGAGGTGGAGAAACTTCAAGCCGAAAAGGCCAACGCCGCTCTCCGAGATCACATAGTCCAGTAGGAGAAATATGAGGATAAGTTAGTCGCGATTTCTGAGAAGATCGGAGGGGAGCAATTTCATAACGTCGTGGCCCAAATTCAGCATTTCAACCCTGGCGTCACCCTGGCCTTAGAGGACCTTAATTCTGACAAGGTCTTCCATAATGGCCAACTTATCTTCGTAGAGGACGTTCCTCAACAAGACTCTGGGGCTGTCCCGGGAGCTGTTCAGACTCCGGCCGAAGAGGAAACTGGACCTTGAGTTTCTTCTTTCTTCTTTTTGCCCCCTGCGAAGGGTTTCTGAAATTTGTATAAACAATTGCTCCGTCAACCGGGGTGTTAATTTTCATTTGGATTTATATTTTGTCTTGATATCTTGTTTTGCTTTTGCTGATTTATTTATTTTCCATGGTCCATCTTGGGTCCAACGCCCATTATGGCTTTTGTTATATAACCATTTCGTGGTTTAGGATATTTCTTCCTCAAGAGAAAACCATGGTCAGGGACCCCGTATTCGTAACACCAAAATGTGGTATTCCGCTTGACTTAGGCAAAGATAACGTCCTGATCCATAATCCAACACCTATAATATCGAGTATCTGGAATTTTGGACTTAGGCAAAATTTGACACATTAGTATAGTCCAATGCCCATAATAACAAGCATTTAGAAATTTGGACTTAGGCAAAATTTGAAACCTTAGCTCAGGGTTTAGTGTCTAAGAAAACTTAGCACGTGTAATCCCTTCTGCCTTAGGCATATTAAACCTTACCCGAGGTCCTTCGCTAACCGCGTTGATATTACAGGATCCTCTTGGCTTAAGTATAAGGGTGGACCACGGATCATTTGACTCGCACTGTCTCTTATTTTCTGACCTTCTGAACGGTCAGTGCCAAGTATTGAGGTTGGGTGTTGACCCTATAACTTACTACTAAAGCTTGGTGCGTTATACCTCTTGACCTGGGCTTCTTCATATATTTATCATGGAAAAAGATTTCTGAATAACTCTTTCATTAATGAATCTTGGGAGGACAGAGGTTCGTACAGGGCGTACAATCTCAGCCGTGATAGATCAAACATGTGATTGAATATATGTCTTTGAGTAAAATTTTGATGATAATAAACATGAAGACAAAAATAAAGATGATGGAAAGACCAAGTCCAAGATCTTTTAAGGATAGCTTTAGGACTTAGAGTCTCATTGTACGAGAATCTGTTTGGATATCTCATAGTGCGTTAAGATAAAACAAAAATGTTTTCTTAAACTTATACCAATTTTTTTTTATATACCAAATTTTTTTTTATCTTGAAAATAACCTAAAGATGTTTTGGTGTTTTTAATAAACTATCTGCGATGTTTTTCAAGCATTTATAACTGTTTTATAAATTGAGTTATTCGAATAACTAATTGGTTACTCGAATAAAGTTTTTAAATTTGGCTGCTATGCGCCTCTGTTATTTGAATAACACTTCTGTTATTCGAATAAGAGTTTTTCAGAATGGCTTGTTTCATATCAGCTATTTGAATAACTCATTAGTTATTCGAATAGAGCTGTTTTCCAAAAATTTTGTTTGACAGTGTTATTCGAATAGATCCTGTGTTATTCAAATAACCAATTTTTAAAGTTATTTAAAAGAAAGTCTTTATGGCAACGTTATTCGAATAACCCATATGTTATTCGAATAACCAGTTTCAGAAACATTTTTAAAAGAACGTGTTATTCGAATAGCAGAAGACTTATTCAAATAAACACGGATCCTGATACAGAATGTAATGGACATATTTTCATAATAACTACGGAATTAATTGCTACAACGGCTAATTTTCTTTTCGACTCTATAAATAAAGACCATGAGTCTCATCTGTTGGCTGCCCAGCTATCTGTTTAATTTACGCTTGTCTTAATAACGTGATTTATATTTTACGCTTATTTTCTGTGCTGTTTTCGCTGAAACTTTGAGATATCATTTGAGAGTCTCTTAACACTTCAATTTGTATTATTTGCTCTGAGTGAGAGTTTCTCTTTATCTATTTCTATTCTTCTGTATCGAGGGTGAGGTATCCCTCAAGGTTTGTATAAGGGTGAGGTATCCCTGCAGGCTGAGACTTTAGCACAAGGGTAGAGTTTTCCTGTGTGTGAAAAGTGCTCTATTTTGTAACGGTAGCAAGTACCTATTGAAGCTTGTATACATAGTGAAAAATTTTGGATAGTTTTTCGAGGACTGAACGTAGACCACAAGTGGGTTAGTGGTCGAATCAGGATAAATATTGTGTCTGCTCTTCTTCTCTTTATCTCTTTATATAACGTAATTTAATTTTATTGCATATTTATTTATTTGATTTTCTTAAGGTTCTTCTTCTTCATCAAGTAATTTCTCCTTTTATTTAATAGCTTCTATACTTGTGTTTATTTTAAATGTATTTGTGAAAAGTTTTTCTACTCAATTCACCCCCCTCTTGAGTATTGGAAGCCACTTGGTAACAAGTGGTATCAGAGTTAGACTCTTGTATAAAGAGCTTAGCAGCTTCAAGAGAACATGGCTTTTTCAAATGATTTTTCAGAAGGATCTTCCATAAACTGACCACCCTTTTTCAATAGGGATGATTATGCATATTGGAAGGAAAGAATGAAAATCTTCATCGAAGCTATTGATCTAGATGTATGGGATGCTGTTGAAAACAGTGCATTTATACCTACGCATGAGGTCGATAGTGTAAGGATCGAAATACCAAGGAGTAAATGGTCTGATGAGGATAAAAGAAAAGTACAACATAATTTAAAAGCCAAAAATATTATTACCACAGCTTTGGGATATGATGAATTTTTTAGAATTTTAAATTACAAAACTGCTTGGTGGGGCGTTGTTTTGATGATGAGAATGGAAGTGAGAGTGTGGTTCTGAAATTGGGAAGGAAAAGCGAACAAGGAGTTGGGTGTGAGTCAAAGTGTGCTACATTTGCATTGCGGAGTGTGTGGGAATTCATGCTTTGCTACCTCACATTCGCAATTTCTTTGAGTTTCTTGGCTTCTCAGGATTTGGATATTCTTTAATTTGGGATTGGGATATAGATAGATAAGGTCCCCAGTAAAGTGGATGAACGGACCTCTTCGCTTCTGCATCCGGGAGAAGAGATGAAGTTACTCGACCTCAAAGATTTTTTTTATTTTTTACTTCAATATTTTTATAAAATATTAATTATATTAATTTTTTTAATAAAGGGTAAAATGGTAAAAATATATCTTAAACCCTCAATTTCCTTCCCCTAGAATATTTTACACTTCCAAACAAGGACAGGATAAATCTTTCATTTTCCTTCCCTTCCTTTCCCTTTAAATCCTTTCCCTTCCTTCTCCTCCAAACTCCCAAACACACCCTAAGGGACTAGGCCATTAAGGGCATCTAGCTATAGTATTTTCTAAATTTATTTGCATTCCAATAGTTTTTGATCGGGCATCCTGTTAGTGTTTCTAGTGTGTAGGCTCCCTTGCCGGTGTTGATGAAGATATGGTGAGGGTCTTCCCAATTGGGGGCTAACTTCCCCTGAGAGGCATTTTTTCTTTCGATATCCGCTCTCCTGAGTACCAAGTCTCTTGTTTAGAACTTCCTCCTGATCACCTTCCGGTTGTATCTGGCCATGGTTCTTTGTTTAAGGGTAGTGTCGCATATATAGGCCACATGCTTTCTTTCTTCTATCAGTTCCAGATTACCACGAATAAGGCTGGGGTTGCTGTCCGGTGAAAATTACTGATGATACCAACTTGGTTCCCCTATTTCCACGAGGATCATAGCTTCGCACCCATAGGTGAGTTTGAAAGGAGTCTCTCCCGTGGTGGAATGGTGGGTAGTCCAGTAGGCCCAGAGGACGTGATCCAGCTGCTCAGCCCAATTTCCCTTAGCTTCATCTAACTTTCTCTTGATTCCTCGGACAATAACCCAGTTAGCGGCCTCGGCCTATCCATTCGTTCTGGGATTCTCTACGGTGCTGCAGTGGTGCTTAATTTTTAGGCCAGTCAAAAGCTCTTCGAAACCCTTGTCTTTGAACTGGGTTCCGTTGCCCGTTACGATGGACTCTGGTATTCCGAACCTAGTGATAATGTGGCGCCAAGTAAACTTTTGGATCTGTGCCGTAGTGATCGTGGTTAAGGATTCTGCCTCGATCCACTTCGTAAAATAGTCACTGCTACTACCAGGTACTTTAATTGACCGAGGGCTTGGGGGAACGGGCCCAAGATGTCCATACCCATCTGTAGAACGGTCAGGGGATCGATATTGTGGATAGCTCCTCCGAGGGGGCTTGGTAGTGATCTGAGTGGCGCTGACACTTGTCACAAACCCGGATATGTGCATGAGCATATGCTTCTATTATTGGCCAGTAGTACCCTGCCCTTAACGCTTTCAAGGCTAAGGCATTGCCTCTCAGATGATGTCCACAGCTCCCCTCATAAACCTCGGATAAGACGTATTCTGCTTCTTTCGGGGTGAGGCATTTGAGGAGGGGGGGAAGAGAAATCACGCCGATATAGGTGGCCGTCATAGATGGTGTATCTCACTGCTGTCTTGATCAGCTTAGAGGTTTCTTTAAGGTCTGGAGGTGTAGCTCCGAATTATAGGTACTTTATGATGGGGGTGATCCAAGAGTCTTCCCTTTCTACTATTTGAAAGACAATGTGTTCCGTAATTGATAGTTGAGAAAGAGTTTCTTAGATTACTGACTTGTTGTTGCCGAGGCTTTTGGTGCTGACGAGTTTAGACAAAAGATGTGTCCTGGAATTCTGCTCTCTTGGAATGTGCACGATCTTAGTCTCTTCGAAGCCTTTTAAGAGCTCTTGTACTTTAACTAAGTACTTTTACAAGAGAGGCTCCTTAGTTTGATATTCGCCTCAGATTTGGGAGGAGGCGAGCTGAGAATCACTACAGAGCGTAATCCTAGTTGCCCCCATATCCTTTGCCATTATCAGACCGATGATGCATGCTTCATATTTGGCTTGGTTATTCGAGGTTGGGAACTCGAACTTCAAGGAGTGCTCCAATGTTAGTCCCTCTGAGTTTTCCAAGATTACCCCAGTGCCACTACCTTTAAGGTTTGAAGAACCGTCAACGAAGATGGTCCAAGAGATTCCCTGTGGGTTCCCGGGGTCTGTCGTGAGTTCTGCTAAGAAGTTGGACAATGCTTGGGCCTTGATCTCAAGTCGTGGTTCATATACAATCCCAAACTCAGAGAGCTCAATCGACCAAGCAATCATCCTTCTGGCCAAGTATGGCTTGTGTAGCACCTGGCAGATAGGTTGGTCCGTTCTCACTATCACAGGGTGGCATTGGAAATACGGAGCTCGGGTCTTTACAGAACTTTACTCACGAAGTAGACCGATTTCTGTCCTTTGTCCGTCTCCCTGATTAACATCGAGCTGATAGCTTCTTCGTGGACTGACAGGTATAGGTAGAGTGATTCTCCTGGGTTTAGTCTTGTCAGGATAGGAAGGGAAGACAAAAGGTTTTTTAAGGACAAAAAAATGTCCTCGCATTTCGGGGTTCATTCAAAGTTCTTCCCCTTTTTGAGTAGTCTGAACAAGGGAAGGGATTTGTGGGCCGCCTTGAAGAGAAACCTCGTGAGGGCCGCTATCCTGCCCGTGAGCTGTTGTACTTCTTTAACATTCTGGGGGCTCCTCATATCGAGTACGGCTTGACATTTATCAGGATTGGCTTCTATTCCACGATGGGTTAGCATAAACCCTAAGAATTTTTTGGCTTGCACTCTGAAGGCGTACTTCTCTGGATTTAGTTTCATGTTGTGCTTTCGGACCTGTGCAAATACCTCTTCAAGGTCCGTTATGTGCGGCCCGCCCTGTGGGATTTTCACTATCATGCCATCAATATAGACTTCTAGTATTTTTCCTACTTGGTCTTTAAAGACCCTGTTCATCATCCTCTAATAGGTAGCTCCTGTATTTTTTAATCCAAAGGGCATAACCCTATAGCAGTAGCTCGCCCTGTCAGTGATGAAGGCGATTTCGTCCTCGTCTCTGGGGTACATCAGAATCTGATTGTATCCGGAGTAGGCATCCATAAATGATAACCTCCTGAATCCTGAGGAGCTGTTAACCAGCTTATCCACATTGGGAAATGGGTACGGGTCTTTTGGACAGGCCTTGTTCAAGTCTGTATAATCCACGCACTTTCTCCACTTCCCATTTGATTTTTTTACTAGGACCACGTTGGATAACCATGTGGTATAAGTAATTTCCCTGATGAAACCACAACTTAACAATTCTCTTACCTGTTCCTCAATCACCTTCTGTCTTTATAGGCTGATTTTCCTCTTATTCTGGGCAACAGACTTCATGTCTTCTTTGGTGGACAAACGGTGGCAGATGAAGGAGAGGTCAAACCCTGGCATGCAGACGACATCCAGGCAAAAAGGTCTTTGTTTTTCAACAGGAGTTTCACCAGTTGTTGCTTCTCGTCTTCTTATAAGTGTTCTTCGATCTTAGTAACCTGGTCTGGCCTAGCTCCAAGTTGGAAGGGTTGTAGTTCTCCTTCTGGCTGGGGTCTGGTGCCACATAGTTCTTCCCTAACGTCTAACTCGGTTATCAGTATGTTTACTTGATCCAGGACCGGGCTGGGAGTGGTGGAATTTTCCCTTCTAGGTGCCCTGCAGATCCTCAGGCTCTCATTATAGCATTTCCTGGCGACAACTTGGTCGCCTTTAACAGTGACGACCTCATTGTGCTTATTTGGGAACTTCTTCATGAGGTGGGTGGTAGACGCAACGGCCCTAAGAGCGTTTAGGGAAGGACGACCCAAGATGATGTTGTAACCCGAAGGGCAGTCTATGATCAAAAACCTCACCTTGACCGTTTTAAAAAGCTTGGGGACCCCAAGGTCAAATGAGTTTCATAGTGTCCTACCAGGGTGGTCTTCTCACCCGTGAAACCTGTTAGCTCCCCCTCGTATGGGGTCAAGTCCGAATGTGGAAGTTCCAACTTTTGATAAAGATCCAGGAACATAATATCTGCTGAACTTCCTTGGTCCACAAAAATTCGGCGGACCTTGGCATTGGAGATTATCCTAGAGATGACGAGCGGGTCGTCGTGGTCCGAGATGATTCTGCCGTAGTCCTCGTCTGAAAAGGTGATGGGGGCTTCTTTCTTTCCTCCGTCAGTAATTTGTGTTTGGAATGGGAGACACTAAAGACCGTCATCCTTAGAGCTTTTTTTTGTGCCCCGTTTGATGGTCCTCCTCCCGCAAATCCTCCCGCAATGGTGTGGATTGTCCTGTTGGCTCGATACGTCGGTCATCGTTATCCTCAGGCGGAGTACCCTATTCCTATCCCCCCAGACATTATCGTCCCAGTGGGATGGAGTCCGGGATCTTCTTCTAGGGCTTCAGGTTCTCCTTCTGTGGCAAGGAGATAGGCTTCGTCGCTTGTCCTCCTTGCGCCTGCCGTGGTGCTCATCGTTTCGGGGGTAGAGAATGTATTGTTGTAATCATCCGGCCTTGATCAAAAATTTGATGGCGTCGCGCAATTGGTAACAATCTTTAGTGTCATGGTCGTAGCCTTTGTGCCATGCGCAATGTTTAGAATGGTCCTTCTGCTTGTGCTTCTTAATGGAGGGCGGCCTCCGGATATTCTGAAACTCAGTTTGCATTACCTCCCTCAAGATTGTTTCTCGAGGGGTATTCAAGGGAGTGTAGTCAGAATACTTCCTCTGGGGTGGACTACCTTTGGGACGCCGAGATCGTGACAAGTCTTGGTTAGGTTTCTGATGAGGGGTGTCATCCTTATCCCATCTCCTCTGGTCCTTTATCGCTTCCTCAAGGTTGACATACTTTTGGGATCGTCTCTGGAACTCACCCAGGTTCTCTGGCATCTTTTTCACCAGGGACGCAAAAAACTCAGACCCCACGCGGAGGCCGCTTCTAGCATAATAGAGGGTTATCCTGTCGTCGAAGTTTTCCAAGTTGGTGCATGCCACCATGAACCGCTTTACATAATCGCAGAGGGGCTCATCTCGTCCCTACCGAACCTTGGCCAAGGACTCGATGGACTTGAGTTACTCCTTGCTAGTGGTGTATTGGAGCAGGAAACATTGTTTTAGATTTGTCCAATCTACCACGGACCTCCGTGGTAAGCTGGATAACCACCTGAGGGATCCTTTTTTGAAGGAGAGGGGGAAAGCATGGCATAGTAACTCCATGGATCCTCCATGAAAACACATAGATTGCTCGAAAGCATTCACGTATTCCTAGGGATCCTTGGTTCTGTCATAAATATCTAAGTTTACCGGGTACTTTAAGTTTCTGGGTACACGGTTCTCCATTAGTTGATCGGAGAAGTGGTGCTCCTGGATGCCATGGTTCAAGTTATTGTTGCCAACATTGGACATCGTAGCGTCAACATGGTCTCTCCTTTGATTATTCTCCGTGCTGCATCCTCTGTCATGACAATTTGGCTTGAGTTGATTTTCGTGCATAGTCCGTTGCATGTCCTCCAACCTTTGATACCGTTCGTTCAGCATAGTCATGTTTTGCTGTAGCATGTCTTGGAATTGTCGTTGGGACATTTGTGATTGATTTTCACGTTCAGAACGAGTTGCATGATTGCCGGTTTCGCCATGTGGCATTCCCAAGCGCTGAGTTACTGGGATTCTGCGTTGTTGGACATTTGGGTTGCCTCCTTGGCCTGGGATTCCAAGTCTGTCTTTTACAGAGACCCTGCGTGATGGGTCGGGACTCTCATCAGAGACCGAAGCGAAGTGCCCATCCGCTAGTGCTCCGCGTTGAGCGCCTGGTTCCTCACTGCAGAGGCTTCCATATTAGGTGGTAGGACAGAACGAAGAGAGCGTTGCGCTGCTAGAATCTGTCTTTGGTTAGCAGAGGTTTGCGCAATGTCTCTTCTCAAGTTTTTTCTAGTATTTACCATGATGGGGTGCGGTTAGAAGTTTATGATTTTCCCACAGACGGGGCCAATGTTCTGAGGTAGAACCAAAGGATGCTTGAGAAGACACGTGTACGGTGGTTTCCTCCTCGCGCAGCTGCTGCCCAATGGTCCAGGGGGGTTAGGTACCTACAATGGGACTCCAATGCTCAAGTTAGTCAATGCACAAGTAGGGCTTACACCGTAAGAATATAGATCTCTCTAGTTAGAGTGACTTAGCCTAATACTTATAGAGCATGCACAGGGTCCTCGTGGAATCCTTGTGAGGTGCAGGCACGTTAAGGTCGTGGCCTGACGGGGGGGTGCCTCCATCCCACGATCGTTCAGGCAGAGCTTTGAGGGAGGGTGCCTCCCTCCCACGATCGTCCAGGCAGATCCCTAGAATCTCAGGATGTCGCGTTAGTACCTCATGCTGTTGCAGGCAGTTATGGTCCCCACACCCTAAGGGTCATGATTGGCAGTTGTCAAGATCTGCGCAGACCTAAGGGATGCTGACGTCGCTCACAACTGAAGCCCGAGGTCGGATGGCCTAAACGGGTTGCTTATGGCAGAGAAGGGTGGTATACGTGCCGAGTTGATCCCATTGGACAGGACCCCGGATCATGGTTTAGAACAAATCCAAACGAGAAAGACCTCATATATATATATATATAAAGACACACAAAGATGAATTTGGAACCTTTCATTTTTCTCATTAACAAGAAAGAGTCTTATTATGGGAGAGAGATAATTTTTTTCGAAGGACCCATGCAATTTGTGTTGTGGTCTACCAATTTTATACAAATGTAATTCATATTTTCTTTGCCAACTCTGATATTCTTACCATAAACAATACATACATTTTTTTTTCATATCTCATCTAATATCATTCATTATATTTATTTTTTTAATTATTTTTTCTCTCTTAATCACACATCTTTAAAAAATATATATATAGTACCTACACTTAAAAAGTGTAGGTGTAGGATCATCTTTTTTCTTTCTTTGCGGACCCTCACTTTGTTAACGAGTAAAAAGAAAGAATCCATATCTCATGTACATTTGCTTACATTACCAATTGCCATTCTTTCTTTCTTTTTGTCGGAAATGCTGAGATACAACAAATAAAGGATAAAAGAAGGCTGACACAGGGAAGCCCAACATCAGATAATACAGCTAGCCTACGAATCACACAGAGAAGTATACGCTAGCTTATCTGGAAGAAAAAAAAGCAAAAAGCGAGAGAGAGAGAGAGAGAGAGGATTTAGCACTAGATATTGTCTCTAGATCTGCAAGATTTAGCACCTTTCAATATCTCTGAACCTATTTCCTGAGGTCCTGTTATTAGAACTCTCACCAGCCCGTGACCAAAGTAGAAATCCGTCAATCCAAAACAAGTTGAAAAATATTGGCCCATTGCAGAATACACATGTGTACCCAATCCACTCGAATACAAACACAGGACCGTCACTCATTAAACAAGACAAGAATTAGGCCTATTGAAAGAAGAAAAAAGGTCCAAATCCAACTGTTGGTATTTCGTCTTCAGGTGATGTAGAAGGATATCATGGCCCAGTGACTCCAATCCAATACTTTTTCTTCCACGTACTCTTGTCTTTTTTTTTTATTATCATTACTACTCTTTTTGGTTTTTTAATACTTCTGATTATCATAGTGTTGTGGTAACTGGTAAGTAATTCCTTAAGCTACGCTATTAGTCTCCATTTTGCTGGATCGGTTTAACTTGATTTATTGTAATATCAGGTTTAGCAAATTCACAAAAATTAAAATTTTCACAACTTCCGAATGAATTCAAACTCAAAATAGTAAAATAAGAAGCAAACGCTGATACCATTACTTCCAAATTACCATAGATTTAGAGTAGCAAGACTTGAGTTTGGCCATGGGTGTATGGCCAAAAGTTAAGAAAAGTTATACCCTTAAATTTGACAATATGATTAGGCAAACTCTAATTGCAATAAATATCTTTATAAATCTCTTAATTACATTGTAAATAATCTGCCTGTCTTTGACCGCACTTGAAAGATATATTAATTAAGGTATACATGCTGATTCGAACACTACTTATCAACAACGCAAAAAAAAAAAAAAAAAGATAGACCTCCCCAATTTACAGCCGCATCCTCAACAGGATTCTACACTGCCGGAAGAACATGGCTTGGGTGGTGAAATTTAGTTATTTGCACGGAGAAAGCAATCGATGTGCTGGATGGCGAACTGGGCCATGAGTCTGTTAGAATTTTATTTGTGGACAAACATAAATCATATTATATAGAATTCAGATTAATTAGATGTCAAAATTATTAGAACATTTTGTTTAGTCCAAATTGTGATCAGTATTGTTAATGGGCTTATTGTTAAAAGCATTCTTCATATATGTGGGTTTTGTTTATGGTCCCGATATGGGTTTCTTATAAATGAGTAGGTTAACCCATTTTAACTATTTTATATATACAGGAGAGCGCTTATTCCTAACCACTCTAGTCGCATCTGATTCTTCGATATTAATCGACGCGTGAATATTATCATGGGATAGGAATAGTATCTCCCTCATCGCGTGTTTTACTTTCTGCAGATTGTTCGACAATGTCTTCTTCATCGATCTTTATTTCAAGTAACCCTAAAATCTTTTATATGAAATTGATATGTATAAATTATTGGGATTAATAGATCCGATAAATATTTTCTATCAATTGGTATCAGAGCCAATGTTTTAATCCTAATTATGACTATTAATATTTTATTTTATTTTTCATAAAAAATGAGTTTTAAATTAAAGAAATATGAAATATTCAATTATTGGATCGTCAACTCAAAGTTTTCTTTGAAAAATTGGATGAGATCGTCACGTTCTTCATGTTTTTTCAATTCGTTTTCTCACGCAGCAGTATGACCATGTAAACTACTCCTCATTCATTTGTTTTGTCCAATCCTTTTCTCTTTCAAGCACTGTGCACGCGTCTTGAATGGCGCTTCTCTCTTATTTCTTTGTTTATTTTTCCTCTATGCATGCCGTTCAAGAATTAAAAAAAAAAAGGAGAAAATTTTAAAGTTATGTGTAATTAAAATTTTATTGTGATGATTTTGTTCATATTATGTTAAGTCTAAAAATATGTATATTGAATTATAATGTTGTAAACTTATAAAGAAATTTTTTTTTTTTCATGCCTATTCATTATTTATTATTTATTCTGAAATTTCTAGAGATTAAAATTATTAAAAATATATGGTATTCTCCTCTTTTGCTCTGGAAATTTTTATGTATTATTGTGGTGTTACTGGGCATGGTATATATTGCACACTCTCAGAATTGATGTTGTTTGGTCACTCAAATATTTTTTGGTACTATTTTGTGCATAAATTAATATATAATATTTTAAAATTATATGTTTTGTTGTTATTTATGCGATTAATTAGAATTGTCATTTTAAAGTATTATTGCATTATTGTAATCTCACCTTCATTTGAACAAATTATGTTAAGGTGTTAATATTGTTAATATTTTGTTAATAATGTTGCATTGGGATTTATATTAATAATGCGCTTCTGTATCGGTTTGCCTTTATTAATGTAATTTTTAGTGATTTGTTGAGTGATGTTACTTTGGGCACTTTTCATAATTGTGAGCTTTTCGCCTTACGGGGACCAATTATTGTAAGGTGCTATTTTGTTGATAAAATATTGTTATGTTGTGGTTTTGGGGATTATATTGGTAATGCGCTTACCCTATCTGGTTTTTCATTAATGTGATTCCTAATGATTTGTTAAAGGCATTGAGGTTCGACCTTAGAGTTCTCATTATCCTTTCGGTATTAGCTTTAGGGACATGATTTTGATGTCTGTGGGAGTCTACTCATGTATTGTAATTCGGGACCCTTCTGCGGATTGCAATCGCATGGGAAAACTCAATTATGGTTTTGCTCAAATGTTGTACATGTTGATATGCTTAACAAAATCTCCCTTTAATGTATCGTTCTTTCAGCTTCATCGATGCAAATGAGTGCTATAACGAAATTGAATGGGACTAATTTTGAGGACTGAGTGGATTCTGTGAAATTGTTCATGGCTGTCTCTAATGTTGATGCTGCTCTCACTGAGGATGAACCTCAGAGACCCACAAATGCATCTTCTGCTACAGAAAAGAAGAAGCATGAAAGGTGAGTTCAATCCAATAAAGTTTGTTTGATGACCATGAAGTATAGCATGGAAAAGACTATTAAAGAGAGCATTCCTGAAACAAATAATGCTAAAGAGTTCCTCAAGTCTGTTGGTGAGAAATTCAAGAAGTTTGATAAAACTGAAAAGGCCTATTACCTCTCTTTGTTGACAAAGACTACATATGATGGTGTGAGTGGTGTTCGTGAACATGTTTTGAAGCTTGTGCATTGGTACAACAAGTTGAAGTCCATGAAAGTAGAGTTAGGAGAGGATTTCCTGGTTTGGCAGGTGTTTGAGTCTCTTCCGGCTAGTTTTGATGTCTTGAGAACTACTTACAATGCTCAAAAGGAGGAATGGGCTGTTGATGAACTTATATCTGTTCTTACTCAAGAGGAGCATACCATGAAGAAGGGCAAGGCTCACAGTGTGCAGTTTGCTTCTCACAAGAATGGTGAAAAGAAGAAGAAATTTACTAAAGGGAAGAACAGTAAGCCTCAATTTAAGAAAAAGTGGAATGATAAGCCTGGATATTCTTCTAAGCCATCTTCTGGTCCTGGTGAGACTTCTGGTGTTAAACCCAAATATCGTTTTAATGGAAATTATAAGTTCTGTGATATATATGGACATAAGCAGTCTGATTGTTTGAAGTTTAAGAGTCTGGCTTGAGAAGAAGAAAGGTAACCCATTGGCTCTAGTATGTTTTGAATCGAATCTAGTTGATGTTCCTTTAAATACCTGGTGGCTAGATACTAGTGCAACTATTCATGTTACAAATTCATTGCAGGAATTCAGAAGCAGGAGGAAACCAAGTAAAGGGGAGTTGATGATCACAAAGAGGAAATGGAGCCAAAGTCAAAGTAGAACATATAGGAGTGGTTTCATTAAAGTTGTGTCTTGGACATGATTTAGTTTTGAAAGATACGCTTTATGTACCTTCTATGAGGAGGAATTTGATTTCAGTTCTGTTTTGGATAGTTGTGGCTACTCTTTCCATTTTAGTAATGCAAAAGTTTCTTTATATTATGATTGTGTTCTTGTTGGTTCTGGAGTATTGTCTAATGGTTTATACATGTTGAATGTTGATTCTCTTTCTGGTGATCAACGGGATTCAGATATCAATAATGTTGTTGGAAACAAGCATGGTAAAGTTGCTGAAAAATCTTCTATGTTGTGGCATAAACGCTTAGGACACATCTCTAGAGAGAGAATGGAGAGGTTGATCAAGGAGAATATTCTTCATGACCTGGACTTCTCTGATTTTGATACCCATGTTGATTGTATAAAAGGGAAACTCACAGCTGAAGCCAGGAAGAGTGGGGTTACCAGGAGCGAAGGAATACTACAGTTGATTCATACAGATATTTGTGGGCCTATTACTCCTATTGCTATGGGTGGTTTTAGGTACTTTATCACGTTTATTGATGACTTCTCTAGATACGGGTGGATTGATTTACTACATGAGAAATCTGATTCTTTAGATGCTTTTAAAGCATTCAAAGTCGCTGTTGAATTAAAATTTAGTAAGCAGATCAAATGTGTGAGGTCTGATAGAGGTGGTGAATACTATGGCAGATATGATGAAACTGGTAGAAATCCTGGACCTTTTGCTAGGTTCTTACAGATCGTGGTATTGAGGCACAAGACACCACACCAGTACTCCACAACAAAAAAATGGAGTTGCGAGAGAGACGAAATCGTACTCGATGGATATGGTGAGGTGTATGCTTAGTCATTCTACTATTCCGCACTTCTTGTGGGGAGATGCTTTGAAGACTCGCTGCTTATATTTTGAATCATGTGCCAAGTAAATCTGTGCTGAAGACTCCATATGAGCTTATGATAGGCAAACGACCTACCTTGAGGCATTTCCGTGTTTGGGGATGTAGGGCAGAGGTGAGACCTTATAACTCACATTTAAAGAAACTTGATCTCAAAACCATCAGTGGTTTCTTCATTGGCTATTGTATTGGCTCAAGGGGTGCTAGGTTCTATTGTCCTTCTCATACTACTAGAGTTATTGAATCCGATCGGGCTATTTATTTTGAAGGGGACTTAGGACATGGTGGAACTCAGGAGCCGCGTATTGTTGATTTTAGTGAGGAGCATGTTGTTGTTCCTATTCCTGTTGATCCCTTTCCAGGGATAATGTCACCTCCTCTGATCTATAATGATAATGTTGTTGATCCTGTTGATATTGTCGATATCCCTCAACAAGTTGAAAATAATGTACAGATTCTAGATGTTGTTGTGACTCCACTGAGAAGATCTGAGCGGGTTCCTATATCCACTGAGTCTACTAGATTCAGGGATTATGTTGTGTACTTGCAGGAGCATGAGTTTAATTCAGTTGAGGATTCTGATCCTATTTCTTTTCAAGAGGCCATGGTTAGTCCTGATAGTGCACAATGGCTAGTGGCTATAGAGGATGAATTGGCTTCTATGAGAAAGAATAATGTTTGGGAATTGGTAGAATTGCCTACTGGTTGTAAAACTGTTGGTTGTAAATGGGTCTTTAAGACTAAACGTGATGCTAAAGGTGAAATTGAGAGGTATAAGGCCAGACTTGTTGCTAAGGGATATAACCAGAGGGAAGGCATTGATTATAAGGAGACTTTCTCACCGGTCTCCACTAAAGACTCTTTTCGTGTTGTGATGTCATTGGTTGCTCATTTTGATTTGGAGCTTCATCAAATGGATGTTAAGACGGCCTTCCTAAATGGAGATTTGTATGATGATGTGTATATGGATCAACCTGATGGTTTTGTTGAAAATGGTAAAGATCATATGGTATGCAAATTGAGACGATCCATTTATGGATTGAAACAGGCTTCCAGGCAATGATATTTGAAATTTGATAATATTGTTAGTTCTCTTGGTTTTAAAGAGAATACTGTTGACCAATGCATTTATCTGAAGTTTAGTGGAAGCAGATTCATCATTCTTGTTCTATATGTTAATGATGTATTGTTGGCGAGTAATGATTATGTTTTTCTGAATGAGACAAAGCAGATGTTGACAGCACATTTTGATATGAAAGATCTTGG
Source organism: Ormosia semicastrata (assembly GCA_029884595.1). Classification (NCBI taxonomy): domain Eukaryota; kingdom Viridiplantae; phylum Streptophyta; class Magnoliopsida; order Fabales; family Fabaceae; genus Ormosia; species Ormosia semicastrata. The sequence goes on along the minus strand of JAQQTO010000043.1, from coordinate 6,338,239 downwards.
TGATGCCTCTTTTGTGTTAGGTATTGAGATTCACCGTGACAGATCTCGTGGTATTCTTAGCTTGTCTCAGAAAGCTTATATTGAAAGGATTCTGAATAGATTTAATATGAAATCTTGTAATCCTTATACTGTGCCTATTCAAAAGGGTGAAAGACTCTCTAATACCCAGTGTTCTCAAAGTGATAAAGATGTTGCTGAAATGGAGAAAGTCCCATATGCTTCCGTTGTTGGCAGTCTTATGTATGCTCAAGTTTGTACACGTCCTGATATTGTTTTTGTTGTTAGTGTACTTGGGAGATACTTGAGCAAACCTGGTGTGGCTCATTGGCAGGCTACAAAACGAGTTATGAGGTATCTACAGGGTACCAAAGATTGTATGCTCACCTATAGGAGGTCTGACCGCCTTGAGGTGATAGGCTATACTGATTCTGATTATGGTGGTTGTCCAGATGATTACAAGTCCACATCAGGGTATATCTTTATGTTAGCAGGAGGAGCTGTTTCTTGGAAGAGTGTTAAACATACACTTACAGCTACTTCTACTATGGAGGTAGAATATATAGCTTGTTATGAGGCTACGCGTCAAGCGATATGGTTGAAAAATTTGATTACCGAATTTCTTATTGTGGAGAGTATTTCCATGCCTCTTACTATTTATTGTGATAATTCATCAGTAGTGTGCTTCTCTCAAATTAATAAAAGCTCAAAGCGTTCAAAGCATTTTGATACAAAGTTCATGTTTGTTAGAGAGAAGATTCAGGAGTTTCAAACTCGTGTTGAGCATATCCCTACAGAACTTATGGTTGTAGACCCACTAACTAAAGGTTTAGCTGTTAAAGTTTTTATTGATCATGTGACCCGTATGGGTATAGTGAGGTCTTTTGATGTTTTGGGTTAGTGGGAGTTTAATTTTGTAATTTTGTTATGACCTCATTTTTATTATGTCTCGAGACAATTATATCATTATTATCGTTGTCATATAATATTGTTATTGTTATTGATCTGCGCAATTTTGTTTATTTATGATATGACATATTGTGGAGACATTTTGGACCCACTCTCATTTTGTTGTTTTGTTGAGATGTTAAATCTCAGAAAGCATCTTAGGCGGATGCTTGGGGCCATTTTGTTGGGAAATGCACTTTGATCACATATTGGCATGCAAATTTTGGATGTGCTTTCCCATTACCCATTTACCGCATTTTGATGGGTCACCGAGATATGAGTATGTTGCATGTATGATATCAGCACTCCTTCGAGTATGATTTTCTGCATTGTTGGGATACTTGTAGTCTCATTTTGGACCATTTGTTGAGAGTGCTAGCTCGATTTTGACATCATGTTGTGGCCACATATTGTTTGATTAATCTGGAGAATTGTTTTCTTATTAAAGTGATATAATGTGATTTATGTTGTCCAAGTGGGAGAATGTTAGAATTTTATTTGTGGACAAACATAAATCATATTATATAGAACCCAGATTAATTAGATGTCAAAATTATTAGAGCATTTTGTTTAGCCCAAATTGTGATCAGTATTGTTAATGGGCCTATTGTTATTAAAGCACTGCTCATATATGTGGGTTTTGTTTATGAGTCCTGTATATGGGTTTGCCATAGTGGGTAGGTTTAACCCATTTTAACTATTTTATATATATAAGGAGAGGCTCCTATTCCTAACCACTCTAGTGCGTACAGTTGCCCCATTGATACTGACGCGTGAGCGACTATTGTGGGATAGGAATAGTATCTCTCCCTCATCGTGTTTTACTTTGCATGATTGTTCGACAATGTCTTCTTCATCGATGCTATTTCAAGGTAACCCTAAAATCTTTTATATGAAATTGATATGTCATAAATTATTGGGATTAATAGATCCGATAAATATTTTCTATCAGAGTCATGAAAAAGGTCTCCATGAATGGGCAACTCCTCCCACAAGGGAGATCTTTTACTTGCTCATGCTTCAGCTGTCACCCTGCGTCCCCGCCCCGCAATGTGTTTGTTCTAGATTAATTTTCTTTATTTTTTGGACTATGTCCTCCAATGTACTATAAGTGGGGGGGGGGGAATTACCTCCCTAACTTTCGTTTAATTTGATGAAATTATAAAAACCTTACACTATGTTTAGATGATATAAGTAATGGGGGGAATAGAAAGGGAATGAGGAGAAGAAAAATAAATTCTCTTGTTTAGGAGTTTTAAAATACATGAAAAATGAATAAAACACATGAAAAATCATTTTTCCCCTCTTCCCTTCAAATGCCTAACTTTTATTCCTTTCAAAATTGAGATGGAATAGAGGAAACACATGAGTAATAAAGTTCTGTTCCGTTCTGTTAATAAAACTTTTAAATAAAGAGAATAGAAATTATGTTTCATTCCATTCATTTCTTTTCCGCTCCATCATCACCTATTCCGTTTCGTTCCATTAATGAAAAAACATCTAAACACATGATTAATTGTTATCTCTTATTTTAAACCTCTATTGGAAATAGAGAGAACATATTCACATATTTTTTTGGTGAAACATAACATGCATATTTCCATATTTATATTTTGGTTATATTTTTCAGTATTAGTTCTGGTTTTACTTATTCTTGTGTTCTAATTTTTTTTTGGGGGGGTACATTCTTTTTTGCCATAGATATGATATGAAGAGGAAAACACACTTCCAAAGAACACACAGAGGGAAACTTCCCAATATTACTTCCAACATGCGTTGAAGAATAGCAAAAACAAACCCACAAAAATCTAATAGAAATAAAAAAGAAGAAATTATATAAGGGTCATAACCCTCATAAAATCCTAATAAAGAAATTAAGGGGAATAAAATGATGAAATAAAAGGCTATATTTGTCTTCTCACTAAGAGTGTGTTTGGAATGCAAAAAAATAGGAAATGATTTGATTTATAAATTAAATTTAATTAGATCTTGTGTTTGGAATGTTAAAAAATAAGAAATGATTTGATTTTTAAAATTTCATGGATTTCATTCCTTTTATTTTAGAAATTCTATCAAATTTGATAGGATTTGTTAGGATTTGATTTGATTTAAAATAAATAGACTATTTTACCTTTAGTAATTACTTCTAACAACCTCTCATAAGGGTTAAAATATAAAATAATAAAATCAAATTAAATAAATTCTCATTTTAATGTATTCCAAACACAAAATTTGATTTCTAAATCAAATCAAATTAATTCAAATCAAATCAAATCAAATCATTTCTTATTTTTATTTATTCCAAACACAATCTAAGGGTGTCTTGATCTTACTCCAAAAATATTTCTTCCCTACGCTAAGGCCTCGCTTATTCTACTGCACTTCCATAATTCGTAACTTTGTTCATCAAATTTGAAGGTCTTATTATTATATAGGCCAAAGTATGCGACTAATATGATAAACCAAGGTTAGAAATTTCAAATCCACTATAACATGAGGTATCTTTGGAAATTTCAAAAAATAAACTCCTCAAATCTATAGATCCAAATAAATTTATAGCAAAAAACTAAGAAAAAATAAGAAAGTGAATGGAGAGGGTTGTCACCGAAGTATGTGTTTAGATTAGAGTTTATAAACTGAGGTTTGAGTCAACTTGGTTTTATAAACTTAATTTTGGTTAAAAGAGCTTGTAGTAATGTGATTTATGTTTGGAAATTTTTATTTCAAAAATGAGTTTGAGAAAATGAATATTGCTTAAACGATATTAATCAAAAACACTTTTGGATGTGTAATTACTAAAAGGTCATGAGATTTATATTGCAATGTTAATATTATCTTTTATATAATTTAAATATTTAATTATTTTTAAGTATAAATTTTATAAATGTTTTTTTTTTTTTACTTTTAGTGCTAGAGTTAAATATAAAAAAAAATTAAGTTGCAGGAGTTATATAAATGTTTAAATAAAAAATTATATATATGTTGCTTGGAAGAAGTGCTATGGCCATTTAAGTTGCAGGATTAGAAATGTCAAACAAGGTGGTTGAGACTTTAACTTTGCCATCAAGGTACTCCAACGGCCACATTTACAACGAAAAAGCTACAAAATGTTGCTTCAGCTTAAACTGAAGTTTGAGAACAAAATTCTACTCAAGTTGGGCCAACAGCTGAACACCCAAACAAACATGGACCGACATTGTAGGAGCTTTAACTTGCGTTTGGAACACAGAACAAATCACACTCGAAGGATATTAGCAACAGCTCCCATGAAAAAAGAATCCAACGAAAGAGAACCAAAACACTATAAGGGTTCATTTGGTATACATCATAAGATAAGATCTGATTGTATTATGTCTAATAATATTAGGTCTAATAGTATAAAATTTGATAAAATTTTAATATTATATAGTGTTTGGCATGACATTGTATAAGATAGTATAAGTCTCCAAGGCCTATGAAAAAAAAAAGGGTCAAATGACCTGGTTGTTGGAAGGATGCGGATCTAGTGACCCACGTGTTCATCTTCTTCCCCTTGGGAGAAGCCCAGCTTGTAGTCATGTCAGAGCTGTTTTTCACTGAAATCCATACGAGAGGTGTGCGAGTAAGTGAACGAGTGTCACCAGAAACCAGAACCATGTTTGGAGGACATAGGTCAAACCTGCGAACTCATCTTCTTCCTCGTGAAAGCTGCACACTTGCTCAGCCATCTCCTTCTCACTGGATCTCCTCCTACCTAGCAGCAACGCGCAGCAACCATGGAGCACTGAAACTTGAGACTGCGAGAGATTGAGATCACCTCGTAGGATGCTTCATGAATGGCCACAGGAGGAGACAATGAAAGATTGATGTTCAAGTGATAAGGTTGTAAAGGAAATATTTTCAGAAGAGTTTATCCATCAAAACTTAATCAAATATAATCCCTCCCTCTAAGATTTGATTAAGTTATACGTTACTTTAATGTATAAGAGGAATATGCTGGATAAGGTTATATAATACTATGGTCGCACTAAACAACTGATAAAGTTATAATATATTATATAAACTTATCTTATCAAGCATTATACATCGTATCAAACGTATCCTAAAGAGATAAAAAAGATAATACAAAGAGTGAGAAAGCTCCATAAAGAAAAAGAGAAAATCTAGGGTCAGCTCATTACTTGCTTTTTTTTGTGTGTACATAAGTGTTTTATTGAATTATAAAAATTAGGTTAAAGATAGTAATTTTCACAAAATTCTCGTAATCTAACTTCTCTCTCTTCCACCGGCTTGCTAGATTTTTCTTTCAATTCCCTGAGGAACTGCTCCATTCTATTTCAAAATGTCTCAACGCCTATATGCGCGGAAGTGTATGATTGAGTGTAGAATTTTTTTTCCTCGTGTAGATTGCTTGAGTGAAGTTGAAGCATAAAATAAAGACTACTTCATGTTTACAAAATGAAGCGCAACTTCATTGTTTATAAAAATTTTGCGTTACGTGAACTCTCATTCTATGATACAACTTATTACGGGTCAACATATAATTTCAAAAGAACAAAAGTGTGTGTAATTTAAATTAATTGAGATTTGTCCAATTTCAAGGACGGAGATGTAGGCCACGCGGCACCACCGCCAGCCTCAACACCTTCCTTTAGATCTTTTTTAAATGATTTTTTATCACGTAATTTAATGTTTAGCCCCTCAAAAAATGTGAAATTAGTCTTTGGAACTCCAAGTTAAAATTATCAGCAATGCTATATGTTGGGAAAGGTGTTATACGAACAGAATCGAATCACGAAAGAGGTGGGAAAATTATAACCAACTATTTTTCCTCATAAATATTTGAAAATACAAAAGATAAAGAGACAAAAATCAAAACGGCACGTCCGTGACAAATAATATTTTCCTAAAATTATTGGCTCGGCACGTCCGCACCTGCGCAATTTAGTTTAGAATTTGTTTTTGACTTTTGTCCGTAGATAGATTCACAATAGTAATGTTCTCACAGTTCGGAGTTCCTAACAAGAATCATTGAAAGGCATAAACCAATGCAAGTACGGAGGCTTTGCTAAATTTTGTTCTGTTCATAGTTTTAGATTCGCATGGTAGCTCTTGTACTTGTTCAAATTCTGAACCTTATTCCACACTAAAGTTTTCAGAATTTGTTACACTATTTTAAGAAAAGCATACATCAATTTTGATTCAGATGTTACATTATATGACTATCAGATTAATACCAAAAAAAAATATGACTATTAGATTAACATCTTTTTGGGTAATTATCGACGAAGGCATGCAGAAGAAACTGTTAGAGCACAAGCTATCAGGTGAAACTAAATATAAGGCAAAATTAATGAGCAGAAGCCCAGCAGAAAAGTAGGGGCAACTTACAAATGTTACTGGTATCTTAATTTTTTATGAACCAAGACTAGATGCTTGGTCTAAAACTAGACAAATCAACCACACATTTATGGTGTGCTTGGAAGGGATGAAAATGGGAGGAGTGGATGAAGAAGAGCATGCATCTATCATGACCAGATACATTGTCAATATTCATTCCTTCCTCTCTACTTATTCCGTTTTCATCTCTACAAAGCACACCCTCTAGAACAAACATATACACTTAGAAAATATTGTGTTCGTGTACATTACCATAAGAAATTGCTAAGTTGAGATGGAGTTTGAGAGTCGTCAAGATCATTTGAAGGAGAGTGTACATGTCTTCCTTCATATGTGGTTATCACCATCCTTGGATCTTCGGCTAAGCGCTCCACGCGTTTCTTTACGCGACAATTATCTTGTGTGCAACGGTAGTAGCTTCTACATGCAAAGTACCAAAGACACATTATTAGAGAACTTGGTAATGCTTGTACGCAGTTCAATGAGTTTGTCATGATCATATTATAAGAGAGTGACTTTTATGTCAATTGGAAATATCTCTAACCTCCATAGTAGTTTCAAACACCATGAAGAAAAACCACATATATAAACCGAAATATGGCATGTGGCAATATGGTTGTAGTATAAGTGACTGTTGAACAAATTCTTGAAGCTAAAATCATAATCATTGATCATTGATCATTGTAATGCAAGAGCTGCCAATACCTTAATATATAAAGGCACAATAAAGACCAATTGCATTTTTATTTGCATGTTTCCATACTAAAATCCTTAAGACACGAAAATGTTATAAAGGGGTATTTATGAGGGAAAATGTTAGTAGAGACCTAGCGCTAGCAAGAGTATCATCTGCCCGATTAGTGTAAGGAAAAATAATTTTTAGTTCTCGTTCATTTACATACTATAACATCTGAGAGTCACAATTAGCTTGTAGTTCTTTAACATTGGCAAATTTTCATCCTTTCTCAAACAAAATTCTTTTACATATTATTTTTCAGAACTTGACATAAAGGGAAATCTTGCTTTAATATCTTTAATGATGTAGTCATCCCCACATTACTCAGAAAAATTAAAATCTTATCAAAGCAAGCCAAATATGTAATTATGATAAAAACAATAATGAGAGAGGGGTGGGGAGATTGGAGAGAGAATATATATGTAGCAAGTGTTGGGGTACAACGGATCGAAGGTTTAATCAAATATATATGCTTTCAACTTTTTAATCAAAGCAAAACAAAAAGAGAGAAACTTTGAATTCGTGAATATACCTGGGGTGCTGAGTGTTCTTCACCACTTTTTGTCCGTACTTCCTCCACTTGTAGCCATCATCCAACACATCCACATCGCTCATGGTCTTGAAGCAAAACCTAGGCTCCCTCACCTTCCTTCTTGCCTTGATTTTCTTCATCTTCATGGTAGAAACCCCTAGATGATGATCATCTACTCCGCTCCTTTTACTGCTGAAGCAATCAGTTACTTCTCCCAATGCCCTAAATTCAATGATATATAAATGAAACCACATCCATGACCCAACTCTCTTAAGCTATAGTATAGATTATATTCCATCATGAAGGTTAATTAATTACATAATAAAAAAGGTTAACATGCATGGTTGGATCATATGAGAATTAAAGAGAGGTTGTCTTACCATGGATTTAGTACACTTGATCTGTGCAAGGATAGGAATTGAGCTCCTCCAAAGCTAGAAGTGAGGTCTTCTCTTGACTTTTGAGCAGTGGTTGCGAGTAGGGTTTGTGTTAGATTTGATGTAGAATTTGCCTCAGATGCAAGTGAAGGAACTATGGAACTGAAGGCTTTCAAAGATTGATGGCAACCCAAAGGAGGGAAGGTCAGGTTTGCTGGGAAAGGAAGAAGGAAGCCCATCTGCGTAGGCATCTGATCCTGCTCCTCGAGCAAGCTGTGGTTAATAGTTTGGGAAGTTGTTGACATCACTTCTTATGATCTCTCTCTTGCTCCCTCTTCTATCCAATAATCTCTATATGGAAGTTGATGATCTTTTTAGAGCAAGAGGTTGAGTGCAAATTATAGAGGGGTTTCTCTCAAACCTTGGGGGCGAGATTACACCATAACAGAAAGCATAACTTATAACGTCGCCAAAACAACTTTCCCTTTTTCGCTATACCTCTCTCTCTCTCTCTTCGAGGATGTTAATTTTTAAGGAAAAATCTGAATAAGAGAAATATTTGTACTGAATTTATTTATATAATTATTTATATTAAATTAATCAGTACTTAAATAGTTATATAAATTTTTGTATTATACAATTATTTTATATTAAAAAAATAATGTATTATTTATTAATTAATTTAATTTATATAATTTGTGTATATAAGACTTACACAAATATTTTTCGCTGAATAGTCATTAGCTTGCCTCTTACATCTTTTACATGACTAGGTGGCAGACTTTAAGTTTGCAGAAAATAAGATTTACCTAACTCTAATTAAATGATAAAAATTATATAAATATAAAGTAATATGTGTGTAAATATATTGAATTACCATTATTCAATTTCTAGATGTATTTTGTCATCTCTCTAATATTCTAACATGTGAAAGGTGAATAACTAACTATATCAACATAAGAATAGGATAAATAAATGAGACAGGGAACTAACTAGCGGAAAATGTTGAAAAAGAAAGCGAAAGATATGCTAAAAGTTAAGCTAAGAGAGACTTTAGCAAACATTTCAACCAAAGTGGCAGTTTGCTGCGAATAGTGATGAAACTGTTTGTCCTAAAAAGCTTGGAAACTCCATGTCCTTCATGGTTAGTGGAATTTTACTGTACATGGAGGTCAACAGTACACGACAAAATGGCTCAACAGAGAAGTTGATGTCTTCGCCCTCAAAAAATGGATGAAACTTCCATGCAACATCCCCGTTACTGTAGATAATAATGATAATATGAGCAAAAGCGAAACCAGTTGAGTGCACAATAATAGAAATAGATACATAATCAAATATAATGAAAATTATCGATCATTCATCAGCACACCATAAAGTATATCAAAAAAAGAGTAAAGAGAGAGTCGGTGATTCATATACCTATCACTTTATAAGGTTTCTTTTAAATAATTTTATTATAAAGATTATCTCTTTCGGGGCACCATATATAAAAGAAATATTGGAGGACAATGATGATGAATATTGGGTGATCTATCACAACCTCTCTGCATCGGCGGTGAAGTATCATTATGATGGGTGATTGCACATTTGACTTTTTGCATCAAAAAAGCTTCTTACCTTTCTCGCATCCCTTTTGCTCTTTAACTTTCTAAGACTCGAAATACACCAACCTTATTTCTCAAATTCCAAACCAAACTTATAATATTGTTATCATCTCTTGGATTAATTAAGTGTGACAATCATGATTAACTTTATATTTTGTCATGCCTAAAAATTTGTGGGCCAATCTGGCTATTGAAAGCATATAGTTTATCTACCCGTTTGAGAATTTAGCCATAATTCAATAATTATGTTTTCTTTGTACTTCATTTAGCTGTTTAACTAAGCACAAAATGATGAAGTTCATTTGTATGAATGAAGTAAAAAGTAGCTACTGAGTAAGAATTCCTATATAGTAAATAAGGATTATATGATTGTAAAATCCATGAAAAAATAGAATATAATACAAGTATTAAAGTGCAAGTGACTAACTTGTTGCAATGGGAGGAATCCATAGTTTTACTCGTTAGTTAGATCCACTTAACTAAGACTAGGAAGATCAGAAGATAATATTTTTCCAATTTATATTATAATTTGTCATCCTTAATTTTTCACATGATAGTGTTAGCTCTTAGATTTGGTTTAGTAAGTTGGCAACAGTGGAAATCAAGTTAGGAACCTTATTTTTGGAAAAACAATTCTTAACATCAATCTTTATATTCGTGCTTGTGTAAGGGAATCCAAACAACCACACACATGATTATTGCTCAAGTGGTTGTTCAGCTCCCTTACGGCTTGTATCAATATATTTGAATAAGTGGTGTTTGGCGTGAATGAGGATCATTTGTCTTCATTTTTTTATCTATTTTTTTGTCTTCTTATTTAAATTATGATAAATATTTTAAATTTAATTACATGTCTTATTCTCACTTAATTAATTTTACACTTGTTAAAATTTAAATAAAAAGACAATGAATGTGACAGGTGATCTCCATCCGTTTAGGGTTCCCATAACTCATATCTTAAACATCTTATTCACAAAAAACATATTAAATCAACACATCAATTAACTTGTAGATATTTATCTGCATATTATTCTTACCTATTAGGGATTAACGAGAGTATTACGCAAAGGTTCTTTAATTAAAAGATGGAAAAAAAATATCTCATAAGACAACAAAAACATGCATTTAACATATAAATGGCATTAAAATATCACGCTGTTTATCTGTATTTTCGCATCATTTCTTTCGAATACATTTAGTTTTCAACTAACATTGATGGCATTGGAGTCATTCATATATATAATAAAATACATAATGAATTAAAAATAATATTATTAGGAGAAATCACCGTTTAAACGTTTGACCAAATTTTGAGAAATTAATCTCTCAACTATAAAGTGTGAAAATGCTTTAAGAAAAAAAAAATGAATTAAGCTTGTTTTGCTAGTATGTTCCGCAGTTGTTTGTGTTTCTACAAATTAATCTTTCGGGCTCTACTTAGATATATTACAAAGTCATTAGCATATATTCAATATATGATCTTCATCTAAATTCTCATCTCAATCACTAATGATTTTAGAATATATAGTTGTTGTTAGGCAAATGAACGGTAGTGGACTTACCAAACTATAAATCCTATATATTCATCTCAATCACTATTGATTTTAGAATGTATAGTTGTTGTTAGGCAAATGAACGGTAGTGGACTTACCAAACTATAAATCCTATACATTGAGGCGGGGAGGGGAGGGGGGGGGGGGGGGGGTGGAACAGCTGTTCGCGCACATAAAATTAACACTACAGATATAATTTTAAACTCTGCATTCGCAATGAAATGTACGTTAAAACTTAAAAGTACATTCAGTGATATATTTTTTAAGAGAATAAGTAATATAAACTTATAACGATCACAAAGTTAATTGATGACAAAAAAGAAATTGATTGCAGCAATATGGCTTCAGTAGAGATATATTGAATATTGACCTACTTCTACAATTTTGGATCCGATGTTTATATCTGGATATTGAGGTTTCATAAAATTAAAATGCGGAAACCGGTAAATTGTAACCTCAATGGATCGGTACAAGTCGAAAGAAAAAAATTAATCCATATACCAAAAAAAATGCTGAGCAACACACACGTATATATTATATATATAGCATGGTCACTTTTTTTTTCTTTAAATTGCGTTTTTATTTTTATAAACAATTCCCGAAATAAGTCTAAAAAATTGTTTCCATCTTAAAACAGTTTAATTTTCCTTATATAGTTAGAAATGAATAGAGAAGGTTAATAGGAAGAAAATCGTGTGTATAATGTGAAATGGTTTTTGCTGGCGTTAGGCTAACGTGCTGATGATGTCAGAGTGAATACGTACCGTGGGAATAATGTCTTGCATCATCTATAGCAAGATCCCTTGGATTAATATGTGATATGGATTTTAAATGACGATGCTTTTTCTTTATGGTTTGAACCCTAAGTAAGCTGGATAAAGGCCATGGGGTGGCAAACATACATCATTTCTTTTTGTCTCTGCTTATAGGTGGCCATTATGGCCTTCAAATTACCACCTATTAATCTATACTCTTCCTCAGCTCACTTTTCCTTCTTCTTTTTTGCCCTTTTTATTTTCTTCCTTTCTATTTTCAATTCATATATATATATATATATATATATATATATATATATATAACGATTATTTTATTAAAGAAAATATTATTTGCACACTTTTTTTTACTTTAAAGTGTTACATCTTTTATGAGAAAAGAAAAAATAATTAAAATAAAAATTTGATAGTGTATTTTTCACTTTTGTTAACCTAAAAGAGAAGGTGTAAAATTTTGGTGTAAAAAAAATGTGTGTAAATATTAATGTCTATTTTGCCAAAGTTATTTGTTTTTTTTAGGGAAAATTTATTCATATATTGACGATTATTTAAATTACATACCACGCACCGTAATCACAAACTTTTATATAATTATGACATATTTCTTTATATAGCATAAAATTTTCACTTGGGTTATGTTCGGTAAGGGAGTGACAAGGGGTAAAGTTTTAAGGAAAGAAAAACTGAGGAAAAAATATGTATTTGATAGATCAGTAAAATGACAAAAAATCTATGGGGATAAAATTTATCCTCTTTTATGTATTAAATAAAAAAGTATCCTCTTTTAAGGTTTAAATATTACCTCAAGTAATAACGGGATAAAAGTTTAAAGATAAAGTTTTTTTAAAATGAACTTGTATCTAACGTGAACAACTAAATACGTATTTATTTAAATTTTTATATAATTATGACATATTTCTTTATATAGCATAAAATTTTCACTTGGGTTATGTTCGGTAAGGGAGTGACAAGGGGTAAAGTTTTAAGGAAAGAAAAACTGAGGAAAAAATATGTATTTGATAGATCAGTAAAATGACAAAAAATCTATGGGGATAAAATTTATCCTCTTTTATGTATTAAATAAAAAAGTATCCTCTTTTAAGGTTTAAATATTACCTCAAGTAATAGTGGGATAAAAGTTTAAAGATAAAGTTTTTTTAAAATGAACTTGTATCTAATATGAACAATTAAATACGTATTTATTATTAAATTCTAATAAATTAAAATTTCTATAAACTTTAAATTAAATTAAGAGTTGATACAATTTTATTTACTTACTTTAGAGATATAAATTTATTTTAAAAGGACTTTTTCCAGAGTGTAAAACTCCTTCTAGTTGCCTCTATCAATGTGAAAAACCACTCTTTTAACCATGTATGGGAAGGCATAACTCGACCCAACCTCACATCGGCTTGACCAGCTAGCTTCAAATCAAATTGGATGTTGGTTTCTATCCCATCCTCACCAGAGGTCCCCATCCTTGATGATGCCCTATTTGTTGATTCGGACCCGGGTCACTCGACTCATGCCATAAGGAAACAAATATTTGAATCCAACATCGTTTTTCAAGGACATGAGGAATCAAGAACATTGTTAAGTTAGTCTGAAGTTCAAATCACATGCCAAAATGGGTAAACTTTTCAATTACGTGGTGGTGGAACTGTGTTACTTTGTTGTGGAGTTGTAATCGATCGGCAAATGACGACCACCTTTCGCACGACGTGGCCATGGGGCAAATGTTTGATGAAGGTGTATACAAGGATCTAAGGAAGACTCCGTCAGTGGAAAGAGATGAACTTGTTGATTACTTGTGATGAAGTGAAATTAAAATTCCCATGCTAGAGTTGCAGAGCCACTAGAGAAATTTCCAAAACAATGTTGGAAAATTTTGACATTTTTCTTAGAATTTTCATTTATTGACTTTTTTATGCTTTATTAATTTTTCAGGGGGTTAAATGCTCATTCCCTTAAAATTCTATACAGAGTTTTTCGTTTGAGTTCGAGAAGCTACATTTAAATTCTGCTCTATTAAACTTCGATTAATTAATTAAGTCTAATAAAATTCAAAAGTTTAATAAGTAACATTATATAAATTGTTGATGTGGGAAAAGTTAGTTCATATATATAAGTGCTATATTAATGCCATTTTTTATTTGAGGTGTAGCATGATTTCTTTGTCAAGCCATGGATATGATTAGTCTAGTTATTGCAATTTAATCATACCAATTATGAAAGTTCCAGCATGCATGTGATATGCATATTTATCACAAAACACATGATTTTACAATATCGCATCATGAGGCGGATACAAATCAGGGAGTAGTCGTATATCAACAAAATAATAAAAGTATATAAACAAAAAATCAGGGAGTAGTCGGTTTGTTACGTATATATATTATATATTATATATAGAACACATTTCTAGAATATATTATCTTCTATTTATTTATTTTTCCATTCATTTGTGTTAAACTATCAAAAGCAGTCATTTATATCTAAAACAAACTTATTAATTAGCTTAGTTGATAAATTTTTTATAAGTAATTGTAAAATTTTGGATCAAATTATATTTTTATTTATTTATGTTATATGAATAAAATTTAATATATGAGTTAATTATTGATTAAAATATATAAGATTTTATTATAATATATTATTTACAAGTAAAATAAAAATATTTATACATAAATCAAAATTTAAAAAAGAAAAATTGTCATGAACATATTTAAATGTCAATCATCTCCAATTGTGCTATGGAATGATTACTCCATGCCCCTCTTGCGCTCCAGTGTCTGTGTGCGTGGGTATGCAACTCTTGTCCATATCCTGTCTTTCTCTCTCTCTAAGGACCTGCCTTTGCCAGAGACAACCCATGCCCTATAGTAACGAGCTGTTGTGACAAGACACTGCCTCTGCTGTGACTTGTACAATTGTACATTTCTTCACATTTCGAAGGGGAATTGAGAAATGTCGTCGTTTTGTAATGAGTACGCCAATCCCTTTTTTTTAATCTATATTTTGCTTTTTATTTTTCCCTTTAATTCTTGAAACGGTTGAGGAAACTTTGAAGTTCCAAAGAATAAGTCATGTTTTTTAGAATTAATCAAAATTTGCTTTCAAACAAAGAAGGAACTATGCAACCTATGGATGCCAACTGTGCTGCTTTTTTTTAAAAAAAATCTCCACGCGCTCTGTTTTCAGTTTTAACTATCATAAGAAAACTGATCATACAATAACGGTCCATTTTGCTAATAGCTCCCTGGTTATGCTTCTAGTTCAAAGGTTCACAAAGCAGAAGCATTCAGCTCTGCACATTCCCTGCTGCTAAAGAATAAAGTGGCACATCAACGAATCATGGTCGTTTAAGTGTCTGAAAGTGACTGTTCAAGGTGTTGCTGTGTTATTAGCGCCAGCGTGAGGCTTAGAAACTGATGTTATGATTAATCTGATGTGATCTGATATCTGTCATCATCTCCAATTAAGACCCAAACCTTGTCCATTTGCTGTTCTCTGAAAAGCCAGTGCCTATATACATATTGACACATTTTCCCAGTTCACAAAAAGCAAAATATAATAGCCGTGTTGTGCTATTGGTAGGGGAAAGAAGGAAGTGGATACCCTGTAGTTCCAAAAATGAACTGCATTTTTTTGCAATTAAACATTCAAGGGTTGGTATTTCATGAATAATTTTTGTTTTTAATATTTTATTATAAAATATATTTTTAGTAGCTAATTAATATTCTCTATAGTTAAAAAATAATTGTAAAGGATTTTGATCCGAAAAAAAAGGTTTGGTTTCTCCTCTTTCTCCCTGGCAACATTTCGTTGGAAAACTCAATAATTGTTTGGAATTCAAAGCATGCTCAATGTGTAAAGATACATACATAAAATAATTATCAGAAACATAAGATATATAGAGAGAGAGAAAGAGAAAGAGAAAGATTTAATATATATATATATATATATGATAAACTCGATGCAAAGAAATTAAGATGCCATGCATGCAACGGCACGAAATTAAATTCTATTCTAGAATAAAGTTGAAATTTTTACCTCACATTTGGTTTAGGGCGAGTATTCGAACTTATACAGTTTTCAGTTGACTTAGGGATTAAAGAGAGTATAGCTCTATTTCTTTTGGGTTAGTTAAAGTTCTTAGCCATAAATGTATATACGTCCAACCCACAAAGGTCTTTGCTGCTGTTTCAATCGTGTGTAACGGAGCTTCTTTCTAGAGATTTTTTTCTTAGCCATAAAGAGAGTGATAGGTTTGAAACTATGGCTTTAGGCAAATTACTCAAAACCTTATTCCACTCCTAATAATTAAGGATGGACAAAATATCAAAATGTCAAACCAAATTAAACGAAACAAAAAAAAACCTTTTGAATATGTTTATACACTGATAATTCTTTTATTTTTTATAATGTAAAATTGGTGCGGTTAACTAGTATAGCAAACAATTTGTGTTAACCACATTAACCAAATTGAACAAGAGCCGATCCTATGTCGCAGCTCAAAAATTTCTGCAGTTTTGCGGAGGCCATTTCCATGGTTTTTTGTGAATTGTATTTCCATGGCAAAATTCTGAAGACTATTTCCGCAAGCACGAGATCATCGATGACAGTTGATACTTTGACATCAACGCTATGCTTACCTCCTTGAATCAATGAACCTGTCTCTTGCTTCAATGTTCATTGACATTAGGAATCATACTATGTGTATGAAGCTAGATCAGAATTAATGAATATACTTTAGAGTCCTATTAACGAAAGTCGTTCAAATATGTTCCGTTAAATTAATCAAAATTGAATTTGATAAAGCTTGTACTGGTTAACCATAACATACAAAACCGGTTGACTAGCTAACTAAACCAGAAAACCAATTTATCGTGTGTGTGTGTGTGTTTTTCTTGTAATTCAGTTTAATTTGATTTAGTTTTTTAAACTGTATTTTCAGTTCGGTTTAGTTCAATTCAATTTTTCAAACCAAACCTAATTATGCCCGTTAATAACAAATTCTTTATAGAGATGGGTCCGTCATGGTATATGTTCTATATGCACATATCCACATATAGAGTAAACAGGGGCACACCTACGGACCTACCTATAAGCCAGGGGGGGCCTTGGCATCCCCAAGCTTTTAAAATTTTTAGAAGCTCGTATGATGTTTTAATATTTTTTTTATAAAATGTAATTTGACCCATTAGTGAAATTATATTCCCCATCCCCCAAATATTTCTCTCTAGTTCTTCTCCCTACGTAAACATTAATTAGGTTGCACAGCCTTCGTCATGAGCCCTATCCTTGCAAGTTGCAACATATAGTATGCCACGCTACCCGTCATGGTAGAAAATCTTGAGTGTTTTTTTAGAGCTACCCATAATTATTTGTTTGTTGAAGATATTTCTGTCCCTCACAATTTTTTTTTTCGGGTGAAGCCCCCCACAAATTTTTACTCTTATTACATGTCATAAGGATTTCTATGTTAAAATTATAGCCCTTATATTAATTTGTGAATAGTAATTAGTCCCTATTACTTGAAATTTTAAAATAGTTACAATGTGTGTATTTTATAATTTGTTTCATTCACTCAGTAAATAAACAAATAAAATGAGTTTTTATTTAAAAAAAAAACAAATCAACAGCAAATGCTCAATTTTAATAAAGAGATGTTAAATATCTTAAATTTTATAATTGGCCCTCAATAGTTCATTTTTGGATCAATCTTTGTAGGCTTCTACCTGTAGCTTAGATCATTAATAATAGTTGAACGTTGTGGTAAGTAGACTGTGTTTTCAGGAAAGACCAAAATTTAAAAATTTAAAAAGATAATTGTTAGAAAGATTTTTTTAATTATAATAATGCTTAAAATACTAATCTCATAATAATGCTTGTTGAAATACTCTAATAAAAGACAAGATAAAAAAACTATAGCTTAGAGCCTTGGATTTTGTTTTTGGGCCCTTTGGCCCGCATAATGTTTTCTCTCTCAATCTATGGGATCATTTGTAAAATCATCTGTGCATGTATCAATTAATAAAGTAATATATTTCATCCAATCCAACACATATAGTCGTCATGATTACTTCTTTAACTTTTTACGTTAATTTTTTTTTTCCAACAGCGAACCGTTGGCCTAGAAAATGACATCCTAAACAATGTTTTTTAGTAAGCTGTCACTCATCCTTGTTATGTCTATGTAATATATAATTGGCTTACAATTGTAAAGTTTTCCATACATTCATCCTCTTCTTTTGGTTTGAGCATAACTAGGTTATTAGATGAGGACTCTACCCTAAAGAAGAATTATCATCCCGTAAAATCTTTCTAATTATTACTTATGTTTGCCATTACAAGTTACCACGTTTAAATTCTAACTAGGCAATTATATTTGACATAATAAGCTTTGACATTATTGTGCAAATTAACAAACCGGAGTCACATTATTTCCTTCCACACAAGGTGTTCCTATAAACTTTAAGTGAGGAACTAATCCCATAGCATACTATTTTTTTTTTAAGGTCAAACGATAAAATTCATTCATTAATAGCAGCAGCAAATACATCACAAAGAGCTAAGGAGCATATCTCATTAGGAACATCCTCTATCCAAATAAAATCCAGAGTCCCAGCCAATTTTGCTAACGCATGAGCCACCTTATTACCCCCTACCCACACGACAGAGTTTCAGGCCTTGGAAACAATGGGCTAAGCAGACATAATCAGACACAATGAGATCAAAATAAGAGAAGCCTTCCTTATTTTTTTTTAGCGCCAGGGCCACTTCAAGACTATCTGTATCAGCCACTACATTCCAAAAGCAATGATCCAAAGCTAAGACAAGTCCAAGTTTCACCTCCATTGCTTCTGCCATTTTAGCATCAAAAGGTAGGTAAATAACCCAGGTTGCAACCGCCATTATATTGCCTTCACCATCCCTGATAACACCACCAATCACCCACCGATTCTCTCCCAGTCGGGCAATGTCTGTATTTAGCTTACAGGCTTCTCCAATCGGTGGCATCCAGGATTTCGGAGACGTATTTACGGGTTTGCATGTGCTAAATCTTGCATTTACAATCGCCTTTGATTCTGTAAATTCTCTTAACGCAGTGGAGGTCCGGCTAAGCACAATCTCCATTGGGGTTTCAATTCCATATTTCCATCTAAGTTTGACCCCTCTGGACACCAAACTTCTTTCTAACTGCAACTGACCTTGTATATATCCTGCGTAGAAAATGCTTTGTTTTTGGAGGGATTTGAAGCTTCCACAGGTTTCTCCACAAATCTTCATTGTTACTCAGAGTCAGACCTGATGTAGTAGCATCATCCAAAGCTTGAGATGTTGGATCTCAATGTTGAATATTCAATATACTTATATAATTGTTGTTGGTCCATGATATAAAGCACTATCATACATATATGATTAAAGAAGAATGCGGAAGTCTACCTCCACTAGTAGTCATTGTTATCAAGCACTCTTCCTCTCAAGCAATCTGACAAATACCTTCACGAACTAGCAACTAGTTTCAGAGAAATGAGAGAAATTTTCTGGCCTTTATCTTTTCTGTAGTATGTGAACCAATGGAGCATCACAGACTTTTATAAGCAAGGCTAGAAACCCTCTCATGATTGCAGAATTGTAACTGCTCCTTCATTAGCTCCTCTATTAAGAGTCAATAATCACCTTTTGTAACTGCTACTCCCATTTGAATTTGTAACAACTCTAAGAATATCAAGTAATACTAATATTCAATATATGAGCCATATTAAATTGTTATTTCTAACATTCTCTCACTTGGTCCATATATTATCAGCGATAATCCTTATTTTTCTTGACAATTAAATATGGCCACAAAAATAATTGTCAACTTAAGCTTAATGTACCTGATAATCACCTAGAAATTACCATACATGAATAATGGTGGTTATGTTTTAAGACAAACATTTCCTTCCATGTATTACAATGCATAATTCTTTCCAAGTGAGTAAAATAGGGTCCAAACTTTATTGATCTAAACGAACCATAACTTTACATGACAAACTTAATGTGCACAAAGTCATATAATAAATGAAAAGACATAAATATCAAGATTAACTAATGAGACCCATATGAATCACATGATGCTGAAACACTTTAGCCAGCAATCCTTTAATTAATGGATCAGTAATCGTGGATTTTGTGTCTACATATTCTATGGAGACTAACTCCCTTTTGATGTCTTCTCTTACAACTAAAAACTTAATATCAATATGTTTACTTCGGCTTCCGCTTTTATTATTCTTTGAAAAGAATACTGCAGCCGAATTATCACATAAGATCTTTATTGGTCTTTCAATTGAATTGACAACTTGAAGACCATAAACAAAATTCTTCAACCATTTAGCCTGTGATGTGGCTTCGTAGCAACCAATGAATTCCGCTTCCATAGTGGATGACGCAATAACTGTTTGCTTTTTGCTTCTCCAAGAGATAGCACCTTCTGCTAAAAAGAAAATATAGCCCGAAGTGGACTTCTTAGAGTCTGTGCATCCAGCGAAATCTGAATCTGAATATCCTATTATTTCCAAAGCATCAGAGTGCTTGTATGTCAACTTGTAATCCTTAGTTCCTTGAAGATATCTCATAACCCTTTTTGTTGCCTTCCAATATTCCTTGCCCGGGTTACTTTAATATCTTCCAAACATTCCTACCATAAATGCAATATCAGGCCTAGTGCTGACCTGAGCATACATGAGACTTCCTACTGCTGAAGCATAAGGAATGCCTTTCATCTCCTTTTGTTCCAATATTGTTTGGGGACATTGATTAAGATTGAACTTTTCCTCTTTAATTATAGGTGCAATAATTGATGAACAATTCTGTATATTAAACTTTTTCAAAACTTTTTCAATGTAGACCTTTTGAGATAATCCCAATGTCCTTAGAGGTCTATTCCTATGAATCTCTATGCCAATGACATATGAGGCTTCACCCATATCCTTCATATCAAAGTTTTGTGATAGGAAAAGTTTTGTATCATACAAGAGACCTAAATCACTGCTTGCAAGTAAAATATCATTTACATATAGGACTAAATTTACTCCCACTGACCTTGAGGTATATGCATTAGTCTACCACATTTTCCTCAAATCTATATTTGGAAATAACATTATGAAACTTTATATACCATTGGCGGGATGCTTGTTTTAACCCATATATAGATCTTCTAAGCTTACAAACTAAGTGATTACCTTTGTCACTTTCAAAGCCCATATGTTCTGACATGTACACTTCTTCCTCAAGATCCCCATTGAGAAAAGTTGTTTTCACATCCATTTGATGTAACTCTAGATCAAAATAAGCTACTAAGGCCATGATTATTCCAATTGAATCTTTCTTAGAAATTGGAGAGAAGGTTTCATGATAATCAAAACCTTCTTTTTGAGTAAAGCCCTTAGCTACAAGTCTTGCTTTATATCTTTCGACATTACTAGTTGAATCAATTTTGGTTTTAAAAACCCATTTACAACTAACACGAGAAACTCCTTTTGGTAATTCTACTAGATCCCAAACTTGATTTTTAACCATAGACTCCATTGCATCTTTCATGGCATCATACCACAATTTAGAGTCTTCTCTACTCATGGCTTGTGAAAATGTAGTAGGATCATCCTTAGGTCCAACATCATAGTCAGACTCTTGGAGGTACATTATATCATCACTAGAAATTGTCGATTTTCCATCTCTTATAGATCTCCTTAATGCTATTGGCTCTTGATCAATAGGTTCTATATTAGTAGGCTCCTCATGTGGTATATTCTCAACAAGTGGTTCTTGATGAGTTGGCTGATGTTCAACCGTATCGTGTTGATTAAGTTGAACACTAACTAACTTTATTGCTTTTTGAGGTATCACAGGTGATTCCCTTATTTCCTCAAATTCCATTTGTTGAGAATTTTCGCTCCCACTAACTTCGTGATCTTCATGAAATTTCACATTTCTAGCTTCAACTATTTTAGGAGTGTGTGAAGGACAATAAAACTTATACCCTTTGGAGTTGGTTGGGTAACCAATAAAATAGCCACTGGTGGTTCTTGAGTCCAATTTCTTAATGTTTGGATTGTAAATCCTTACTTCAACTGGACAACTCCATACATGTAAATGTCTTAAACTAGGTTTCCATCCATTCTAAATTTCAAAAGGTGTCTTTGGAATAGCCTTAGATGGCACCCTATTTAATACATATACAGCGGTTCTCAAGGCTTCACTCCATAAGGACATAGGTAATACCTTTGAACTGCTAATCATGCTTTTAACCATGTCTATAAGTGTGCGGTTCCTTCTTTCAGCAACACTATTTTATTGTGGTGTACTAGCCATAGTATATTGGGCAACAATACCCTCTTCTATAAGGAACTTAGCAAATAGACTAGTTTGTTGTCCATTCTCTGTGTATCTTCCATAATATTCTCCACCTCTATATGATTTTACGATTTTTATTTTCTTCTCCTTTTGTTTCTCTACTTCCGCTTTGAAAACTTTAAAAGCATCAAGTGCTTCTGATTTTTCAAACAGAAGATAAAGATACATGAATCTTGAATGGTCATCAATGAAAGAGATAAAATATCTCTGACCATTTAAACAAGGCGTGGGAAACGGACCACAGATATCTGTATGAATAATTTCAAGAAGCTCACTACTTCTTTTGGCACCTTTACTAGTCTTGTTGGTTTGCTTTCCCTTTATGCATTCCACACAAGTACCAAAATCAGTAAAGTCAAGATTCTTAAGAATTCATTCTTTTACTAATCTCTTAGGTCTTTCAAGAGAAATATGCCCCAACCTCTTATGCCAAAGCATAGAGGAATCCTCATTTACAATACTTTGCTTAGCACCAATATTGGTGGTATGTAAGGCTATGAGACTTGTTTCAAAAATAGGATTTAATTCAAACTTAAATAAATTTTTAACCAAAATTCCAGAACCAACAACTTTATTATCATGCAATAGTTCAAAAGAAGCATCATGAAAATGAAACTGATAACCAGTACGAGTAAGTTTAGAAACAGAAACCAAGTTTCTAGAAAATGACAGAACATAAAAAGTGTTTTCCAAGAGCAAGCAAAATTCAGAATTCAAAACAAGTTTATAAGTCCCAACAGCCTCCACATGTGAACTCATCTGATTTCCCGTATAGATGCTTTGTTCACTTCCCACTGGTTTCCGCAGGTTTAGAAAGCCCTATACATTATTAGCAATGTGAATTGTAGAACCTGAATCAATCCACCAAGTATTGCTAGGAACTTCAATGAAATTTGATTCAAAACAAGTTAAGGCAAAATTACCTTTCTTTTCTAGCTATTTCTTGTATTTAGGACAATTTCTCTTCATGTGTCCAGCTTTTTTGCAGAAAAAATAATTTCCCTTCTTCCCATTTCGCTTCATGTGAGCAGTTTTGCAGATTCCAAGAACACCATTGCCTCTTCTCCCATTTCCTTTATCATGAGTCACTATGTGAGCACTTTCAGGTGTCTCATCCTTCAATCTTTCCTCCTCTTGAACACACATGGTCAGAAGTTCATTGATTGACCATTTATCCTTATGTGTGTTATAGGATATTTTGAAAGGACTATATTCTGCAGTAAGAGAATTGAGTATAAAATGCACAAGAAACGATTTAGAAATTTCCACTTCAAGGGACTTAAGTTTAGCAGCAGTATCCCGTATTTCTATGATGTGCTCACGCACACCCCGAATTTTGTCATGCTTCATGCTTGAAAGCTTCTTCATTAAAGTGCTGGTCAGCGATTTGTCAGAGCTAACAAACTGCTCCTCAATAGCCTTCATATAAGCTTTTACCTTATCACATTCGGGAATAGATCCCCTAATGCCCTTGCTTATATAAGACTTAACAAGCATCAAACTTAAGCGATTAAATCACTCCCACTGCTCATAGTTAGCCTTTTCTTCTTGAGCACTTCCTTCCGCGGGAATGGGTGGTTCATCCACACGTAGTGCCAAGTCCAATTCCATACACCCCAATGTCAAGAGAATTTGTTCTTTCCAATCAGCATAATTATCACCAATCAACATAGGAATTCGAGACTCAAGAAAGGTATTAGTAGGAACAACTGCAATATAAGGATTACCAATATTAATGCTACAAATAAAAAAATTAACAAGTAAATTCAAACTTTCCTATGGGTAGAAGTGCAAATCATGCATAGAATTTACAAACTTTATTTATGGACATAATTAAACATCATAATAAAATAAATCATACCTGTGGGCTTAGAAATATTTTATCATGATCTTTAGTCCATTTTATAATATTGATTAACTATTACCTCCCTATGGGGCCAAGTAATAATTCTTTTATTATAATGCCTAGGATGTTATGGCTATTCCCAAACATATAATCATACAATGTAATCCAAACAATAATCCAGAATATTTAACACATATGACACACAAAAATTATTGATACACAAAAATTCTTGTTGATACATGTGTTGATACCCAATTTTGTCCATAAAATTTTTTTATACTTAATTACAATATTTTAAAATGAAAATTTTTAAAAGGGGGCATTGCATTTAATACCTTATGCCTGCACACGTAAAGAAGAAGGCATTAAATGCATTGAGGCAGTAAGCAGAGAAAAGGGGGGCTAAAAGGATGGAAAGAAAAGAAAAGGTTCTGATAAAGGAGAAAATGGGGGGCTCAACGTAGGAAGGCTCACGCAAAGGAAAAAAGAAGGAGATGTCAGGGGAGAAATGATGAAAGGGTGGAGGTATTTAAAAGAGAAGAGCATCAGAAAAGGGGGGGATCTTTTTTCACACATTTTTTCACCTTCAAGAACCAGAAGAACACCTTCCATTTTCACCACCCTCATCACCAAAAACAGCACCTTCATCCATTCTCCACTGTAAACCCAGCAACGTCCTCACTTCCATAACGTTCATCTTCGTTCACGACCCTTCACCACACTCCATTCTTCATCCCCAAAACTGTCATCACCCTTCACCTCTACCCCACGGTCCCTTCACCATTTTTCCTCCAAGTTCTAAGCCCCAACCGTGACCCACCCACACTAGCCGAATCCAATAAAGGTCCCTCCCAACCTCAAACAACCAACAACCACCTTCACCCCCATTCCTCAACCACCACCGAAAAACCTCAAAACCTTAACCAGCCACCACATCAACTCCATCTCCCTCTTCATTCACGTGAAGCCAACAGAACCATCGACCGACCGTCGGACTTCACAAAGCCAGGCCCCTCTTCAACCGACCGTCGGACTGCGCAGGAGCCATCAGCCTTCCAACCGACCGTCGGACCCCAAAAAAAAAAAACTGTGACCCCACCATCTTCATCAGTTGCAACCAACTATCGAATCCATCACCCCTTCCTAAACCGACCGTCGAACCAACTTCCA
Source organism: Ormosia semicastrata (assembly GCA_029884595.1). Classification (NCBI taxonomy): domain Eukaryota; kingdom Viridiplantae; phylum Streptophyta; class Magnoliopsida; order Fabales; family Fabaceae; genus Ormosia; species Ormosia semicastrata. Next base: position 6,312,917 of record JAQQTO010000043.1, on the reverse strand, counting down.
ATCATACCTCCTCTATCGACCGTCGGCACCCAAAATCAAGTTCCCATCATCTAAACCTCCAAACCCACACCACCATCCTTCAACTATCCAACCCAACCGGAACCGACCGTTAAACCGTAACCCTTTAAACCAAATCCCTCTCATCACGTCCGACCGTCGGACCCCACAAACCGGACCACCTACCTCTCAAATCTCCAAACCACATTTCAAACACCATCACACACATCGACTGTCGAAATCCAAGGAGCCACATCCTTTCCCTTTCCGACTGTCGAACTCAAGCACAAACTCCATCACATCCGACTGTCGGACCCCAAAAGCTAAACCACCCACATTCTCCTCACTCGACCGTCGAACCACACCACCGTGACCTTCACCGACCAAACTTCACCAATACCAGTCACTATCCCTTCACCGACCGTCAGAGGCAGTTCCAGACCGTCGAACATCAGAAGTCAGCCCGACCGTCGAACCTCAGAATCCAGGTCTCCCCAAACCGACCGTCGAACCTCAGGATCTAGACCCTCTTCAACCGACCGTCAGACCATAGGAACCAGTTCTCGACCGTCAGAGGTAGTTCCAGACCGTCGAACATCAGAAGTCGCCCGGCCGTCGAACCTCGAATCCGTGTCTCCCCAAACCGACCGTCGAACCTCGGGATCCGGACCTCTTCAACCGACCGTCGGACCATAGGAACCGGTTCTCGGCCGTCGAGGCGCCTGGACCGTTGAACATCGAAGTCGGCCGACCGTCGAACCTCGTAATCCGGTCTCCCCAAACCGACCGTCGAACCTCGGGATCCACCCTCTTCAACCGACCGTCGGACCATAGGAACCGTTCTCGACCGTCGAGGTAGTTCCGCACCGTCGAACATCGAAGTCGCCCACCGTCGAATCCAGGCCTCCCCAAACCGACCGTCGAACCTCAGACTAGATCCCCCACAAACGACCCCTGGTGTGTGCTGTTATTGTTGCTAAAGTCTCCAACTTTTATTTCTTTAAACTGAATTGTGATTGTCTTTTTGGGTGAGGTTGAATCACGTGGGCTGCTGCCCATTTCACATTAAGGCAATAATGATGCATTTTGGTAAAAGGGGAGACGGGTAAAGAAAATAAAAATGGCAAATGAAAAGAAAAAAAAATCTTTTAATCCATGCAATGACCAATGATGATGATTGAATAGTGAATGCTATCTTCATTATCTTTTGGATCATAAGGGTTTATTGAGTAGCCTAGTGCTAACTTGAATCCTGTGCAAAAAAAAATGGATTCACTTTCAAATAAAATCTTTTTTTAAAATAAAATCAACCAACCCACACTTATTTTATAAAGAACTACGTGACTTTGAGTTCTCCATTGCACCAGGAGATACGTAGGAGCAGAAATCCATTTCTCAAAGCTAAAAAATAAATTTTCATAATTTGGTTGTTTCTTTTATTTCTTTTCAAAAATAAAAAATGAAAAAATAATAAATAATTACAAAGTCTTTTGTTTAGAGAGTTAAAATAAATATATTTGATATTATTAAAATTTGCACAACTAACATAAGGTACCGTTCTTGGAACGGCAAGATATAAGTGCTAACACCTTCCCTATCTCGTAATCGACTCCTGACTCAAACTCATTTTCAAAAGACCGCTTTTCCTGATAAAAGGGTTTTTCTAATGTTTTCCCAATTTAAATAAACATTGGTGGCGACTCCATTGATTTTATACTTTTTCGGTCGTCCCGTCGCGATCCCGGTTGCGACAGCTGGCGACTCCACTGGGGATTTTCAGAGAGTCAGGCCTATTGTTATTAGTTGTGTAAATTTTTAATAATCTTTTATTTATTTATTTTACCCTCTTTGTCTTTGTTCTTGTTTTCTTATTTGTTTGTAAATGTACTTTATTTAGTACTTTTATGTAAATATCTGATAGAATTATTTCATGTATATTGTGGCTTGTATATATATTTTGTACTTAATTATTAAAACCCTAGGGTAGATGATTGCTGGCTGGCTGTTGTATATATGTTTTGCTGTTTAGGGGTATTTTTGTCTTTTAAGTTTTTTGTACAGGTTTTTTATGCTCATTCACACACGTCCCTAATCACTTACCTCACACACTTTTTGGGCTCTATACCCGAGTCTGTGCGAACCCGAGGAGTAGGAGGGGTCTCGACTTTTGTTATTGAGGAGCCTTGTGCTCACTTGACATTTGTTGAGACACCACTCAGATTGTTACCAGTATCATGGACTAGTCATATTGAGAGGGTTCATCCCTACTTGTGATTAATTCATGAATTGGATCCTTATCTTTCGAGATGGGAGCAATCTGGGGACCATGACTTTTTAGAATATAGATCTGTCTCCGAAAAGCCTTGCATTAGCAGATTGAACATAATGACATAAAATTAGAGTCATCCATCTCCTTAGGTTACACCTGATTAGGACACAAATGGAGCATACTTTTCTTTTTATCTGTCTTTTCCCCATGTCATTCATCTTTGCATTCTTTTTGGCAAAAAAAAAATCAACAAAAAATGACACATCATTTTACATTTTCATTACATTATCATGACAATCCTAGCATCAAAAAAGCAAAAAAACATCATATTGCATTTTCATAACATTCCTAACAAAAAACATCATCCTGTATTTTCATAGCATTCTTAGCATTCAAAAACAAAAGAAAATATACATTATCTTGCATTTTCATAGCATTCTTAGCATAAAAAAAAAAGAGATACATTATCTTGCATTTGCATTACATCCCCATAAAAAATATCATCTTGCATTTTCATCGCATTCCTGACTCTAAAAAAGGAAAAGAAAGAAAAAGATACATCATTTTGCATTGCCATGACATTCATAGCATTCTTTTTAAAAAAATAAAAAAAAATAAAAAAATTCATTTGCATAATACTTTGCATGCATGCATGTTGCCAATTTTGTTCAGTCAATGTTGATAATTGCATATTCACATCATGTTTCACCCAGCAAAAATGGGCACTATAACGAAAAATTGCTTCCGCGACACCCTTACAGGATCATTCCCAGGCTAAGATCATGGATGAAATAAATCAAACTCAATAGTTGAAGGATGAGGTGAATCAGCTCAGAGAACAAGTGTCCAAGATGATGGAGATGCTACAGTCCATGGAAAATAGAAGGAGCACAAATGGAAATCCCTCAGTGGCAAATGAAAGACATCCGGCCACACCTCTTCACCTGTCTGGTTTCTCTCCAACCCTGCTGCAATACCAAGGCTTCAATCCTCAAAGAGTTGTGATGCCGTTCACCACTCAACCCTCAGTCACCAGTTCTCAGGAAACCCAGGTGCCACCCTTTCTACCATATGGCCTCCTTCCCACCTATGTACCATCATTAACCACCAATCCCCCTGGTAATAGCATGCCAACAGTGAAACCGAATTCAAACCTGTTGAACTTTACCCAAACTCAAGTCACTCGGCTGAATGCTAATGGAACCCCGCCAATACAGCACTCATTCCCTTTCTTCATCCCACCATATGGCTTCCCTTCCAGCTTTGTACCACCATGGGTTGCAAATTCCCCTGACAGTGGCATGCCTGCTTCAAACTCATTGAGCACAACCCAACCATATGCCCATTACCCAGGTACCAGTGGAACTCTACCAGTACAACATTTTGTCCCCATTGTCATGCCTCAATACCCATTGAATTCTTTTGCTGAAAATCCTCAATTCAAAAAGAGGTTTGAAACTTTGGAAGAGAGAATACGGGTCATTGAAAGAGCAGGTTGTTATGGCCTCAAGGATGCTACTGAGCTTTGTCTTGTCCCTGACGTTGTCATTCCCCCAAAGTTTAAGGTCCCAGATTTTGATAAATATAAGGGGATTAGTTGTCCAAAGAATCACTTGACAATGTACATTCGCATGATGGCTTCACAAGCTCACGATGACAAACTGGTAATCCATTTCTTCCAAGACAGTTTAACTGGGGCAGCTTCGAATTGGTACACACATCTTGAGCGTGTCCACATAAGGAGTTTCAAGGATTTAGCTGATGCCTTTGTAAAGCAGTATAAATACAACATTGACATGGCACCGGATAGAATGCAACTACAAAGCATGTCTAAAAAGATGGTGAGACCTTCAAGGAATATGCTCGAGAGGTGGAGGAAATAGCCGCACAAGTAAGACCCCATTTGTCGATAAAGAGATGGTTGGTATGTTCACTAATACACTCGCACGCGCCATTCTATGATCATATGATTAGGGAATGTGTCGTCGAATTTTTCAGATATCGTGATAATTGGTGAAAGGATTGAAAGCGAAATGAAAAAGGGAAGATTACATCAAATGAATGACGGGCAGGAAAGTATGGACAAATGTTGAATCGACTAATGGTGGACTTCAGGTCGGATGAGTTAAATGGGGTTTCAAGAAAATTCATGGATGACAACAGTTATCTAAACAGTAATCCACCAAACATTGTCAAAGGTTTCTACACATGCCTATCTGCAATAGGAACGAATGCCTACAATGGTTGATCAGGGGCAGCCTTAGAAAGTTTGACAAAGTGGTGATTCAGTTTTCTAACCGTCAAGAATGAACTGTACCCTAAAGTCCGCTAGCACTAGGAAATCTTGAGCGACTAGTATTCTGATTTGTTTACTAAGTTGTTGCCATGAAATGATGGTTTAATTGTACTGACCCCATGCTTGTTCAATTATTAAAACCATTCGGGTTTTTGAATTTATGTAAACTTGCTTGAAGCATTAATGTGATGGATTTGTGTGGATCTCAATTTACCTTGTTTCATTTTCCTATGTTCTTGGCACTCATGTTCTTGCCAGATCTTTCCTTTTCTTCCCTTTACTTGCCTTCTTTTAGGTCGAATCCCATAGGACTCTCATTCTGAAAAAATTTTGTGGTCATAAGGCCTATGTGTGCAGGTGTTCTTTGCCCAAAAAAAAAAAAGAAATATAAAGGGAGCATATAAATAATTACGTGGTGTGTATTATTTTTTGTCTCTAAATTAAATTTTTTAAAAATGAGCAATCAAAATTTGAAATGAAGATTGGCCATCTTTCTCTATCTCTCACAAGAATTCATCTTTTCATTATCCATCGTTACCCCATTTTGAGCTTGAAAGTTTCCTTCAATAAACCCTGGACAAGGATCACCCCTACACTAGGGGATGACACAAAATAAAGGTGGATTGTCATGGTGATTATTTTGAAATATAAAAGAGGGAAAAAGAAGGAAAGATGAAAGAGGCGGAAAGTAAAAGCAAAAAATTTGACAAAGTTCAACTTTGAATAATGATGGAGAACAAAAAAGAAGGGAGAGCAATGAGAGAAAAGTGTGCTTGAATGCGCAAAGGCAATTGACAAAGTTTAAGTTTGAATAAGGATCCTTGGTCCCACTTAACCTTTAAGCACTTGTTTGAGCCTTATATCTTTCTTTTCATAACCCCTAACCTCAGCCACATTACAAGCCTTAAAAAGTCCAATCTGATCAATGAGTGATTGCTTTTACTTTCACAAGTTTTAATTTTGAGACAAAAAGTTATGAGTTAGTTCTTTGCTCCAAAAAAAAAAACAACTTATTAGACTGAAAACCCGCAAGGGCGGTCTAAAAAAAAAAAAAAGAAGAAGATAAGACAAAAATGAGTGACTTACACTGGGGCAATTTTTTTCCCTGTTCAAATTGACCCTACACTGGGGCAATTTTGTTTTCTTCTTTAGCTCGACTTGGCCTCTACTGGGGCAAATCTTTTGATTCAATCTGGCTCTACATTGGGGCAAGTCTCTACCCTATTCATTTCGGCTCTAAACTGGGGCAATTTGCCTAGTTTTATTCGACCTTACATTGAAAAAAAATCTCAAGTTCCCCACTGGGACAAATTTTGTTGTTAAATGGCCTACATTGGGCATCTTTGTTCTTAAACGGCATACCTTGAGTCAAATTCCTTTTTTTGATACCTTACATAGGGGCATATTTTTGTAGATACCTGAAAAAACAATGGTCATGATGTCTAGTTGTCAAGTAAAGATCAATCACATCCAAACTGGGTAAAAACAAAAAACAAAAAAAAACAAAAAAAAAATCTATTGGCTTTTGTACTATTCCACTACTTGTGTTTTTATCCTTTGTAAATGTCCTTCGTGTAGTCATACTCCCCAAAATCAGTCAAAAAAGGTCATTCGGGTAGTAAATCTCTTTCATGTTGTACTTTTGAATCCATGCATATCTGGTACATGATGTTTCAGGTTGGGTGAACATGAGCACAATAGTACAATTTAACCATCTAATGGTAGCCTCTTGATGAACAACTCAAGCCAAAGGAGCTCTAGAGTTTCAATCGATGAAGGAAATGACATCCTCAGCGGCTAATTCATATTGAAGTATGTCCGGTGGAAATAGGAACTTTTGGGGGAAGAAAGTCACAAGCTTCTACACGAGCCATATTTAATGAAGAGAAATTCAACAATGATCCCTTTTGAATATGAGTTTGGTTGGTCAAAGTTTTCCAAGAAGCGTTTAGTTCCTCAAGTACATTCATTTCTTTGGCTCATGACCCATTGCACAAATTATTGGGCTCAAGGCCCACTTCATGAGTTTTTAGGCTCAAGGCCCATTGCATAAAGTTTTCTGGCTCGAGGCCCTTTAAGTGTTGATGAGAAAAAAGGATGACTAGACAAATCATAAGGCCAATCAATGAATTTTGCTGTTCAATTGCGATCCTACTGTGGGAAAAAGTTCTTAAGGGTTGCAGAACCAAAGCTCTGATAAAAAAAAACAAAAAAACAAAAAAAACCAAAAAAAGCAAAAAACAAGATTTGCTAACTCAGTTTGCTCATGAGAATCCCTACAGTAGGGCATTCATTGTATCATGCATCATCTTAGGCATTACATGCACTGTCCTCAAGCATCACATCCATTGTATCATCATGACATCCATTGCGTCATGCATCATCTTAGGCATTACATGCATTGTTCTCAGGCGTCACTTCTGGCATCACATGCATTGCCTCTGGCATCACATGCATTATCCTTTGGTATCACATTCATTGCATTCATTGCATCATGCATCATTTCTGGCATCACATGCATTGCCCTCAAGCATCACATCCATTGCATCATCATGCATCCATCGCATCATGCCTATCTCTGCCATCACATGCATTTACAAAGTCAACACATTGTCTTTTAGTTTCTCGGGTCCCCGCACCCATTGTCTTTTAATTCTCGGGTCCCCGCACCCATTGTCTTTAAGTTTTCCGGGTCCCCGCACCCATTGTCTTTAAGTTTCTCGGGTCCCCGCACCCATTGTCTTTTCATTTCCGGGTCCCCGCACCCATTGTCTTTTCATTTCTGGGTCCCCGCACCCATTATCTTTTCATTTCCGGGTCCCCGCACCCATTGTCTGTTAAGTTTCCGGGTCCCCGCACCCATTGTCTTTAAGTTTTCCGGGTCCCCGCACCCATTGTCTTTTAGTTTCTCGGGTCCCCGCACTCATTGTCTTTTAATTTCCGGGTCCCCGCACCCATTGTCTTTTCATTTCCGGGTCCCCGCACCCATTGTCTGTTAAGTTTCTGGGTCCCCGCACCCATTGTCTTTTAATTCCCGGGTCCCCGCACCCATTGTCTTTAAGTTTTCTGGGTCCCCGCACCCATTGTCTTTTAGTTTCCGGGTCCCCGCACCCATTGTCTTTAAGTTTCCGGGTCCCCGCACCCATTGTCTTTAAGTTTTCCGGGTCCCCGCACCCATTGTCTTTTAAGTTTTCCGGGTCCCCGCACCCATTGTCTTTTAATTCCCGGGTCCCCGCACCCATTGTCTTTAAGTTTCCGGGTCCCCGCACCCATTGTCTTTAAGTTTTCGGGTCCCCGCACCCATTGTCTTTAAGTTTCTCGGGTCCCCGCACCCATTGTCTTTTCATTTCCGGGTCCCCGCACCCATTGTCTTTTAATCCCCGGGTCCCCACACCCATTGCTTTTTAGTTTTCGGGTCCTCGTACCCATCGCTTCCACAACAAGTCAGGGCCTTGTGTCCATTGCCTTTTACCTTTCCGTCCAGCTTCGATGGGCACTCTACCCCACAAGCTGTTTGTTGTTCACCTTTCTGTTAAGCTTCAGCGGATACCCGACTCCGTAGCTTTTTTCTTTTCTGTTAAGCTTCAATGGATACCCGACTCATTAAGCTTTGTGTCTTTTTGCTTTAAGTTTTCTGTCAAGCTTCAGTGGATACCCGACTCAGTAAGCTTTTTTTCGTTTCTCATCAAGTTTCAATGTGGTGCTGACTCATGCAAACTTTCTACCTCATTTAATGTCCATTCTTTTTGCGTCAAAATGCTTTCCAAATTTAAAAAAAAAAAAGAAAAGAAAAAAGAAGTGAAAATTTTCATGGACAAAATTAAATCAATTCCTTTGCTTCCCATTTATGTTAAATGTAAAGCAAAGGGGGGCAACTGTTGATACCCAATTTTGTCCATAAAATTTTTTTATACTTAATTATAATATTTTAAAATGAAAATTTTTAAAAGGGGCATTGCATTTAATATCTTATGCCCGCACACGTAAAAGAAGAAGGCATTAAATGCATTGAGGCAAAGCAGCAGAGAAAAGGGGGCTAAAAGGATGGAAAAGAAAAGAAAAAGTTCGATAAAGGAGAAAATGGGGGCTCAACGTAGGAAGGCTCACGCAAAGGAAAAAAAAGGAGATGTCGGGGAGAAATGATGAAAGGGTGGAGGTATTTAAAAGAGAAGAGCATCGAAAAGGGGGGATCTTTTTCACACATTTTTTCACCTTCAAGAACCGAAGAACACCTTCCATTTTCACCACCCTCATCACCAAAAACAAGACCTTCATCCATTCTCCACTCAAACCCAAGAATGTCCTCACTTCCATAACGTTCATCTTCGTTCACGACCCTTCACCACACTCCATTCTTCATCCCCAAAACTGTCATCACCCTTCACCTCTACCCCACGGTCCCTTCACCATTTTTCCTCCAAGTTCCAAGCCCCAACCGTGACCCACCCACACTAGCTTGAATCCAATAAAGGTCCCTCCCAACCTCAAACAACCAACAACCACCTTCACCCCCATTCCTCAACCACCACCGAAAAACCTCAACCTTAACCACCACGACATCAACTCCATCTCCCTCTTCATTCACGTGAAGCCAACGTAACCATCGACCGACCGTCGGACTTCACAAAGCCGTGCCCTCTTCAACCGACCGCGGACTGCGCAGAGCCATCGCCTTCCAACCGACCGTCGGACCCCAAAAAAAAAAAAAGCGCTGACCCCACCATCTTCATCGGTTGCAACCAACTATCGAATCCATCACCCCTTCCTAAACCGACCGTCGAACCAACTTCCAATCATACCTCCTCTATCGACCGTCGGCACCCAAAATCAAGTTCCCATCATCTAAACCTCCAAACCCACACCACCATCCTTCAACTATCCAACCCAACCGGAACCGACCGTTAAACCGTAACCCTTTAAACCAAATCCTCTCATCACGTCCGACCGTCGGACCCCACAAATCGGACCACCTACCTCTCAAATCTCCAAACCACATTTCAAACACCATCACACACATCGACTGTCGAAATCCAAGGAGCCACATCCTTTCCCTTTCCGACTGTCGAACTCAAGCACAAACTCCATCACATCCGACTGTCGGACCCCAAAAGCTAAACCACCCACATTCTCCTCACTCGACCGTCGAACCACACCACCGTGACCTTCACCGACCAAACTTCACCAATACCAGTCACTATCCCTTCACCGACCGTCGAGGCGCCCGCACCGTCGAACATCGAAGTCGGCCGACCGTCGAACCTCGAATCCGTGTCTCCCCAAACCGACCGTTGAACCTCGGGATCCGGACCCTCTTCAACCAACCGTCGACCATGGAACCGGTTCTCGACCGTCGAGGCGCCTGCACCGTCGAACATCGGGAAGTCGGCCGGTCGTCGAACCTCGAATCCGGGTCTCCCCCAAACCGACCGTCGAACCTCGGGATCCGGACCTCTTCAACCGACCGTCGGACCATAGGAACCGGTTCTCGACCGTCGAGGCGCCCGCACCGTTGAACATCGAAGTCGGCCACCGTCGAACCTCGAATCCGGTCTCCCCAAACCGACCGTCGAACCTCGGGATCCGACCTCTTCAACCGACCGTCGGACCATAGGAACCGGTTCTCGACCGTCGAGGGTAGTTCCGACCGTCGAACATCGGAGTCGCCCCGACCGTCGAATCCAGGCCTCCCAAACCGACCGTCGAACCTCGTACTAGATCCCCCACAAACGACCCCTGGTGTGTGCTGTTATTGTTGCTAAAGTCTCCAACTTTTATTTCTTTAAACTGAATTGTGATTGTCTTTTTGGGTGAGGTTGAATCACGTGGGCTGCTGCCCATTTCACATTAAGGCAATAATGATGCATTTTGGTAAAAAGGGAGACGGGTAAAGAAAATAAAAATGGCAAATGAAAAGAAAAAAAATCTTTTAATCCATGCAATGACCAATGATGATGATTGAATAGTGAATGCTATCTTCATTATCTTTTGGATCATAAGGGTTTATTGAGTAGCCTAGTGCTAACTTGAATCCTGTGCAAAAAAAAAATGGATTCACTTTCAAATAAAATCTTTTTTTAAAATAAAATCAACCAACCCACACTTATTTTATAAAGAACTACGTGACTTTGAGTTCTCCATTGCACCAGGAGATACGTAGGAGCGAAATCATTTCTGTCAAGCCAAAAAAATAAATTTTCATAATTTGGTTGTTTCTTTTATTTCTTTTCAAAAATAAAAAATGAAAAAATAATAAATAATTACAAAGTCTTTTGTTTAGAGGGTTAAAATAAATATATTTGATATTATTAAAATTTACACAACTAACATAAAGGTACCGTTCTTGGAATGGGCGTATAGGTGCTAACACCTTCCTATCTCATGTCGACTCCCTGACTCAAACTCATTTTCAAAAGACCGCTTTTCCGATAAAATGGTTTTTCTAATGTTTTCCCAATTTAAATAAACATTGGTGGCGACTCCATTGATTTTATACTTTTTCGGTCGTCCCGTCGCGATCCCGGTTGCGACAACATGCTTAAAAGAATTAAATAAGCACAAATAATGATACAAGAATCATATCCATAAAAATGCACCTTCCGTTATTATTGAAATCATTAATTACAATTAATAACAATTTAAAATAATAAATGCACTTTTAAATTATTAAAAAACAGCACTGTAATGCTTCCTGCACTTTTAAATTATTCAACAATTCCATAACTGCACCTTTAATGCCCAGATTATAACAGCGTGAATGCACCTTTAAAAGCTCTTTAACTTTAAAAACATTGCCTTATGGATAGCAGAAAACATCTTTTTTTTTTCATATTTTGGACTAAATCAATTTGACGTAAAGTATATAAATAATGGCAAAATTCTGGCAACATTTAAAAAAAATGAAATTCAAATGACATAATCAACCTTTTAGTGTATGAATGCAATACTAAATTTTAAAACTTGAATTTTAAAGCAATTCATACAATAAAAAAAACATTGATCCAATCCAAAACAAAAATCAATACTAAAGAACATAGCAAAATAGCTTAACAACAAGGCTATAGTGATGGCTCTGATATCAAATGTTGGACCTCAATGTTGAATATTCAATACACTCATATGATTGTCATTGGTCCATGATATAAAGCACTATCATACATATATGATTAAAGAAGAATGCGGAAGCCTACCTCCACTAGTAGCCATTGTTATCAAGCACTCTTCCTCTCAAGCAATCTAACAAACACCTTTATGAACCAGCAATCAGTTTCAGAGAAAGGAGTGAAATCTTTTGGCCTTTGCTTTTTCTGTAGTATGTGAACCAATGGAGCATCACATGCTTTTATAGGTAAGGCCAGGGATCATCTCATGATTGCAGAATTGTAATTGTTTCTTCATTAGCTCCTCTATTAAGAGCCAATAATCACCTTTTGTAACTGCTGCTCCCATTTGAATTTGTAACAGCTCTAAGAATATCAAGCAATAATAATATTCAATATATGAGCCACATTAAATTGTTATTTCTAACATGAGACTGATGCTTTATGAAATGGTATGCCGATTTAACATAGTAGGCACCATCCCTACTCTCACCCCAAACAAATTTATCTTGGTGTTGGAAGGTGGTCAGAATTTGTTCAGCTTCAAACTCCAGAAAAATTGACCGAACTAATTCAGTATTCCACATTCCCGGGTTGTTGTCAAAAAGGCTAGCCACCACTGAGTTTTTAGGAGCTTCATTTCTAGGAGACCATACATGATATGACCATTTTGGAGAGGAAGTCACCCATCCTTCCATATTCTTATATTCTGTCCATTACCAACTCTCCAATACCCCCTTTCTTCAGAACCCAGCTTGAACTTCTAATGCTTCTCCTCGTGTAGCTTGGTTGATGACTTAAAACAGATCGAACTTAGGAAATCTCCTCTCAATAAATATTTTGCCTTTAAAATTTTGGATAGTGACAGACTCAAAAATTTTAGATAATGGGAACAAAAGTAATACTATTAATATAGAAGCATAAACAAAAAGTTTCAATAATTATATTTATATATCAAAAAATATATTAATATAAAATTATAAAATATTAATTTATAATTGTTTCCTTCGCGTTTTCATATTTTAAAAACGCTGAATGATTTTTTCATTATCAATATTATCAAACATTTCTCTTTCTATGTATGTAACCAAGCAATCATTCAACCACCAATTTCTTATACAATTGCGTAGTCTATTCTTTATGATATTTATAATAGAGAAAGTTCTCTCAACTGATGCAGTTGCTATTAACAAGATCAAAGCTAACTTCAAAAGAAGAAATACCAATGGATAAACAATATGCTTTCTAATCTCAACCAACTTCTGAGACAGGCCACTAATCCCACTAATCTACATTTGAAAATTGATAATCAAAATGCACATCTAATATAAAATTCTCAAGTTGACTATCAAGTCTCAAAAACTCAGTAGAAGAAAATTTAGATATATAAAATTGAGCTAAACGAATTAACTTCTCCTTGTCAAAAGCAGAAAATGAATATCTTGGGTTTAAGCAAGTTACACAAAGAAGTAGCTCGGTATTTACCTCTGTAAAACGATTGTTAAGTTCTTGAAGTTGTCTATCAATCACTTGATAGAATAGCACAACTTGAAAATGGTGCTGATTTGAGATCTTTTCAACTTTACGTCTTGATCTTCCTTGTGTCACAAATGTATCATTCATATTTGGAATGATAATATTGTGCTTGTTACAAAACAATGAAACTTCATTGAGCAAAGGATGCCAACCATCATCTCTCATACTCTGCAATCGTTGCTTGCACACTTTAACTAATGCTATGACATTTACAATGTCTTGATCACTTCTTTGTAGTACTTGGGATAACTCAAAAGTGGCTTCCAATATATTTTTCATCAAGTGTAAGTTGAAAATAAACTCAAAAGATTGAATAACATTCAACAAATGACATGTTTTAGCTCTTTGTTCTAAATTTATCTCATTTTCCTCAACAATTTCAAGAACATTAATCACTGAAGAAAACATAGAAACCAAGCTAAGTATTGTATCATAATGTGAGCCCTATCTTGTATCTCCTTCCCTTTTTAATGTTGTTTCTTGATTCAAGTTACGCCCACTAAAAATTTCTCCGCTTTGTAATGCTTCAATTTCTTAAGCATTTAACTTTCACTGAGCATGTCTCTACGCTTACAAGAAGCTCTAACAACATTACACAAATTAGTAACTAAATTAAAAAGTAAAGCAATTTCAACTTGTTTCTTTGCAACTGTCACAAATGTTAACTGAAGTTGGTGGGCAAAGCAATGAATATAGAATGCATAAGAATTTTCTTTCAAGATCAAACTTTTTAGGCCATTGAATTCTCCTTGCATGTTACTAGCTTCATCATATCCTTGTCTGCGTATTCTTGCCAAGCTTAAATTATATGTTTCCAATAATGACTCCAAAGCTGATTTTAATGATAAAGCACTTGCATTATAAACATGAGCAAGGCCAAGAAAATGCTCCACAATATGTCCTTCTCTATTCACATAATGTAAACAAATAGTAATTTGCTCCTTAATAGAAATATCTCTAGCTTCATCAATCAAAACAGCAAACATATATTCTCCAAGATCTTCAATAACAACTTTAGTAGTTTCACTAGCAGCTGCGCTTACAATTCTTTTTGAATCTTAGGTGCTAATAACTTTAGATTTCCATAATCATTTTTTAAAACACGATCAATCTCTTCATTATGCTGGGCAAAAAACTTTAGAAGCTCTAAGAAATTATCTTGATCACTTGAATGCTCTGATACATCATTACCATGGAAAGCTAGTCCTTGTCGTAATAGAAATCTAATGCAATCAACTGTAGTTGTCAAGTGAATTCGATAATCCTTTTTAAGTTGCTTAGATTGCTTGCAAATAACAACTTCAATAGGTAGCTTTTGGTTCATGAGTGGCTGACATTTTCTCCAAGTTTGATTATGAGCACTATCATGATTTCCAACATGAATTTGTAGTCTCTCCTTCTTTCTCCAATTTGAAAAGCCCTCAATTACAAATGCATCATTACCTCCAACCTCAGATTTCATGAGATAACAACAAAGACAAAAGGCAACATCTTTTGATATACTATACTCTAACAAGTTGCCAAAGTCATCAAACCACTTAGGATTAAATTTATGAAAAGAAGACCCACAATTGATTTTTAGGAAATCATGGTCTCTTGGTTGACAAGGACCTTTTTGCAAATAGGCCCTTCGAGCTTCATCTCTGTCATTTGGATGATAATCTGAAATTTTATGTCACTGTCCAGGATCTACGGGAAGGCTTTCCACATTGAATTCAATAAATCTCTTCTTCCTATATGAGGCCAATAGGGTACTTTGAGCAAGTCTTTGAGACTCCAATGGTTATTTTCTTTTGAGAAATTTGTCCATTGCTAATAAAACACAAAATTTATGAGCCTAAGTAATAATTGGTTAACAACAATACTAATACTGTATTATTAAATTCATAATTTTTCAAAAAACTTAACAAAGCGCACACTTCATAAAAAAAACACCAAATTTTACAATGTACAAAATAGTAATAACAGTATTAGACTACCAGTAACAATAGTAGACATAAAGATAAGTTTCTCATAAAAATTAATGAATGAAATGAAACTCTTAACTTACTTTATTGATATTTGGTACAACAACATTCAACACTCTGCCACTGAAAATGGAAAGAAAACCTACATAGTTGAGCTCAACTAGCAACTGTAATAAAATATTTTGCAAAGCTTATTAGGCAAAGTTAAAAACAAAAAATTTCAAAATTTAGGAAAAATAAAGAATTTATCAATACACACAGTTAAATTTAAAAAAAAAGTACTCCAAAAAAGAAAAAAAATAAAGAAGAAAATACTTACAAACTGCAAACAATGAGTTTAATCACAAGTTTTGATATTTGAGGCTCAACAATCACTCTCACTTTACTACATCTCTCACGTAGGGTAGGGGAGGAGATAAGAACTTTAGATCATTGTGTGGGGTGAGGTGAGACGGGTTTAAGAAATTTGGGAGAAGTTGACAACCTAACTTATTTCACTAAATATTCAGGAACGGGTAGAACATGAGTTGATTAAATATATATGGGTGAAGAATAAATGGTTAAGTAAAAGAAAAAAAAAGATTGAGAAAGTTGAAGAACCAGCATAACAGAGGGAGAAGAGAAAGAGGCGTGTAACAGGGGGAGAAAGAAGTGGGAGATGAAAAGTGGTATTTTGACTAGAAAGAAAAACAATGAAATTTTGAAAGAATGCCACTTTAAATGTTTGATACGCTAACTTCAAATCACATGAGGAATTGGGAACATACGGTGGGACTTGAGAAACAATTAAAAAGTAAGATTTACTTTCTATGTTAATAAATATATTAACATATCTATATAAGAGTAAAAGTTATACATATAAAAAAAATTAATTTATTTGTGTGAGGACAAAAAATATATATACAAAAGATTAAAAGAATAAAAATGATAAATATATATATAAGATTAAAGAAAAAAATTTAAATTGAATAAGGGTGTGTGTCCCTACTTCATTATAAGTGCGTCCGTCCCTGAACGTGGACATAAGGCAATCTGGATTATTGATGATGCGCGTTCGCAAGCAGGGCCAAATTAAAAGCTGCAAAAGACCTGAAACCAATTCCTCCACTTCTTTTTGGCTCGCATACAGTTGACCATTTTAGCCAATGGATTTTCCTTTCTTCCGCTTTACTTCCCCATCAGAAATTGCTAATCATTGATTCTATTTTATTGCAAAGTTCATGTGGAAGTAAGAAACAACCCATTAAGCGTACTTAGTAGAATATGTAAAATAAAAAATATAACCCTAACTTATTTGACAAAGAAGTTATCCTCAAGTAGATTAAAAATAAATTTGGCCTTAGCCCTTAATAAGTCGATCGCCTGAAACTTTTTCGCGTGTACATCTCATACATTTTGATATAGGATAATATTTTGATCTTATCATAACTTTTTTATTTTGTTTTGTTGTTGAAAGGAGGGGGCTAAGCCCTTATTATAACTTTAAAAGAAAATATTATTTAGATATAATATTAGATTTAATCTCAAAATTTATGTGTATAAAAATAATATATTAAAATAAGTCTTTATTTAAGTATCTGATTGTACTTAAAAAATTAATCTCTTATATTTTAAGTAAAAAATACTCTAATTGAGAAACTAAAAAGATTATTTAGACGTATTAGAGCCCTTCAATACAAAATCTGTTGAAGTGTTACTCACTAAGTCATATGCGATGCTATGTAACAACTCAAGCTTTTGGATATATATATATATATATATATATATATATATATATCTAATGAGTAAGAATTTTTATTGTGAAATAATAAAAAAGTAAATTTTGATCATATAATTATATATAAATGATCAAAATTAAAAGTTATTTAAAGATCATATAATTATTTAAAAAAGTTATATATATTTAAGTTTTAATTTTAATTATTCAAATGTAAGATTTAATAGATAAAATTTACTCTTATTATCTTTAACAATAAATATTCTTCTCACTTGATACACATTATATATATATATATTACAATAGATAGTTTATGTTGCTAATGCACTAACTCCGATTATTATTGTGAGGTGGACATAATTGCCTGCCTCTCTCTTTCTATATATATCTATGTATTATTTTAAGGGGAGAGGCGTACTTTGGAGAAATAATTTCGTGTTGTGGAAGTATATTATGACATGTGTTATTGTACAATCATAGAGCGTTGGATTAAAAATAATATATTATTAAATAAAATTTGAACTGTTAAAAAATTATTAAAAGTATTATTCTCAGTATATAATATAGTTTTTAGAATCAGACCAGATTAGTACGGAATAAAAAAATTGAGAACCGATCCCTGATTGATCTAATCTATCTTAAAAATTAGATTTTCAAAAAGTAATAAAAATTCAAAAAAAAAATACTGAATTGATC
This sequence comes from Ormosia semicastrata, assembly GCA_029884595.1. Classification (NCBI taxonomy): domain Eukaryota; kingdom Viridiplantae; phylum Streptophyta; class Magnoliopsida; order Fabales; family Fabaceae; genus Ormosia; species Ormosia semicastrata. The sequence continues at coordinate 6,295,342 of JAQQTO010000043.1, read as the reverse complement.
GACATATATAAACTTGTTGAACTAACCATTTTTTTATTTGTTAACTCTGTTAATTATTTGATTATCAATTTATATAAATAATTACATCTTTCTCTTCTTAATTATGTGATAAATCAAGCTTTTTTTTCCTAAATTATATAATAAATCAAGTTAATTATGTTTAAAATGTTTTAAATATTTTTAAATTATTTTATATGCTTTATATATATTGTATTTTTCTTATACATTATTATATATTTATATAATATATATGTATATACATAAAATTCTGATTCTACTTCAGTCTAATTTCGATTAAACTTGAAAACTTTAAACCTTTCTTTATGGTTCAATAATCAGTTTCCCTATGAAAACATTATAACCATGGAGGCAATTGACTCTAACGGTGTGTAGAATGTAACACCATAGAAATGGTCAAGCAACGAGAACTTGGAAAACACAATAAAATAAAATAAAAGCCCAAAACCCGAAAGTGTAGGGAGCAAGAGAGGGAAGCGAATAAAAAATAAATCCAACCTCAATCCCAAAACCCATATCCATGTCCTTCATCATAAGATCCATTGTAACTAAGAACAAAAAAAGCATCCGAGTCCATGGCCATTGAGTGAGTCAGGTCCTTGGAGCTTTTGAAGCAGGCTTATTCTACTCAAAATGAAAGAGTTCAGCCCGTAAATGTATGCCCACAGCTCTAACCCTCGTGGTGGTTTATTGTGACTTAGCTTTAATTTTTTAAATTACAACACGTTGACATGTTTTGTAAATATGAATAATACATATATAAATATTAAAAATTATTTTTAAATAAAATAAAATAAATTCATTAATCAATTAATCAATAAATATAACAAATAAATATAATATTAAAAACAATTACATGATTTAAAATTTTATCATGTGTCAATTCTACTTGACAAATAAAATTCTAATTTTCTGTCATGTGTCAAATTGTTTACCTATTTTAATGCAATGTATTTTTATAAATAAGGAGAAATTATAACACAACATTGACATATTTGCACACATAGACGACATGTAACACTCTGATTTTTTATTTTTCTTGATATATATGAATTTTATAATATTTATGAATTTTTGTGAATTTTTAAATTATTTTAATTATTTTATTATTATTTTAGACTGTAAGTGTGCTTGATGCGGGCTCGAAAAAATAAAAATTTTTTGGGGCTGAAAGAATTTTGACTATTTACACGGAATTTGGAGCTTACTAAACCCGAAATTAAGAATATATTTCAAATTTTTTTTTCTGACATTTTATGTAACAAGTACAATTTAGGAACTTTTATTAGCTTATGGACAATAATTACTGATTTTATTAATAGTAACTTTTGTTCTATGATTAATATCTAACAGTAAAAATTTAGCATAATGATTAATCATTAATCTAGTCCTAATTCATGCTTAATTCCTTTTGGTGACTCATTTGGTAAGAACCAATAGGAGGTAAGTTATGTGATGATTGATCACTCCACTTGCATGTACGGCCAAGTGCACTTGAAGTGCCAAAAGTTGAATTATTTTACTTTTGTTTAACTTGTTATAACTTACCATCTTTTTTTTTATGTAAAAACAAAACACAAAGTTTTTCTTGTTTTTTTCTCTCCTATCTCACGGCCATTTAGTTCTCAAAGTGATTAAATTTCATTTTTCTATTACATTCTAAAAGTTATTATCTTTTCTCTTAAAAACTTAACACATTTTCTTTCATTTTCTCTCCTTTAGCTCACGGCCTCTTCACCCAAAATATCTTCTAATCACTTATAATTTAAACAAACCTTACTACTTAGTCCTAAACATCATTTCAAACAACTTTGAAGTTGTGATCAAGGTTTGATTCCATCATCTTCAAGTTTGATTTTTTTTAATTAAAGTTCTAGGGTTCTAAGGTGAAATTTATGATTTTTCATTTCTTATTTGATTCTTGAAATTCTAAGACTATATTTGATCTATAGTTGTCTTACTCTAACCTTAGATATTAATATATTTGTGTTTACTTTGATTTTAAAAGTTACTTGGTGGAAGAAGTTGATTCAAAGGATTCTATAAGGAGCTTAGGAAGCTACATACAGAGTAAGAGAGAGATTAACCTCATCAATCATTTATGATGATGAGGGACACAAAAATTTGTGTACTTGTGTGGTTTGTAATTAATTATTCTATGTGATTTATTGCTTTGATATTATACATGAACTTTGATGCAGATTAAAAGTTACAAACCCAAGTGCAGGTTGTCTCAAGTAATAAATTCTCGAGAGTCCGAGGTCGATCTACAGGGAATTGATGAAGAAAAATTTGTTGAGGTAAAAGAAAAGATTTGTCACATAAATAAAGATGATAAATAAAATTATTCACAAGTAAAAAGGAATTGCTTGGGCGAGGAGATCCACTCTTAGTAAATAAATTAAGGACAAGACTAATTCTTTTATAACTCAATTAGAATTCACACATAACGGAGGTTCCAATCGAAAAATATAATATTCAAAGTTCTTTAAAAGTTATATTAGTTATATTATGGTTCCTTTAATTATCTACTAACTCCAACACTTATAACTGGGTTCAAGCATTCATTGTATCAATCTCTTGTCTACAACAAATCAAGATCTCCACTTTACAATGAGAGTTTCTAACACCAATACTTGTAAATGGATTCAAGCATTCATTGTGCCAATCTATTGCCTACAATAAATCAAGAACTCCATTTTACAAGGAGAGTTTCTAAATTGATTGGAAATAAAATATAACAAATATAATGGCTACTTGATAATATATCATTTAAGTACAAGAGAGAAATTAATCTAACCTTAACTTATTACCAAGAGCTTCACCCTTTTACTAAAACAAAATGAAACTTAGTTACTCATAGACAAGAAGAAAGGAAGATAGAAGAAGAAGAAGAAGAAGAAGAAGAACATGACTTTAATTTAGAACACAAGGAAAACTACAACAATATAAACAAACAACATAATAGCATGATCTTGACCTCTAGGACCAAGATTTCCCAAATGATCTGTCAATGGTGCCTTTTATAGAAGATTAGGGATACAAAATGACAATGGGGCTGAGTCATGGGTGAGTGGATGAGTGAAAAATGAGTGAAAAATGCCAAATGACTTTTGATGAGTAGAAAATTATGGAGATTCTTTGTCTCCGAAATCATTTAGCTCTGAAGTCATTGCATTCATCATTTTTGAGAAATGTGGTCTTCATAAAAATTGTAGGCCTGAATCTTAACTTTCAAATGTCGTTCATTTGGGTCAAAAATCATTTCTACAACTCAAGATATGGTCTAATTACTGCATACTGCTTAGGCCCAGTGACAGCTCATTTGTTCTGACTTCCAAGTCCAATAAGACCTCCAAGGAGTCTGAACTAAGTTTTGTATTCAACATGAAAGTTGTAGATTTGGGTTTTAAATATCAACCATCAAATTTTTTGCTCATTTGACATTCTATAGCCCGAGTTATGTTATGAATAGTATGCATATGTCAAGCTATCAGGATCAACACTCTAGTTCTTGTTTTAACTCCAATTTGAGTTATCCAAACGTGTGATGTGGCCTTTGAGGCTTTCATGAAAGTTGTAGAGCTCTCTCTTATCTTTCAAATGCCACCAGAATCACCTAAAAAGGCCACCTACAGCCGAAGATATGACTCAAATACAGAAATCGTGCAAGATATAAATCATGCTGAAAAATTCAATTAAAACTAATTTGAGTCCAAACTTACAAAACATAACTAAACTCAATCAATTAAGTACATGGAGAGTGTAAATGAATAAAAATGAGAGTTTATTAATGTATCAAATATGTGATTATCAAACTTGTTAGAATATAATTTTAATGCTTAACGTATGATTGCATGTCATAAATTGTGATTGAGAGGAAATGAATTTTGGCTCCAAAGGCCATAGAGGCTCACGACCTCTAAGCCCTCCAAAGGGGAAAACCATTACAAAATGTTTATTAAATGATAACTTAGAGGATTAGTGGTAATAAATTTAACTAAAGAATCACAAAATAAAAATGGAAATGAATTCATTTTTAGAACTAATTTATAAAGTGATTTTCGGTCACTTTAGTAAATTTAGGACTAAGATGTAATTTGAAGACTTAAAATATTTTAGTTATGATGATATAAATAAATTAAATGAAAAATGATTTTATTTAAAACTAAAATAGTATAGATTTTGAGAAAAATGTTAGGAATATCATTTAAAAGTGATTTAATGAGAAAATAGTGGATTTAAAGTTTAATTTTGATATTAAATAAGAAAAGTTTTAATTTAAGTTTAGAGTATTGAGAAAATATTTCACGGGATTGAAAATACGTAGAAAAACTCTTACACGATTTTAAAGTGATGATTTTTAGCTACGCGGTTGAGAAAACATTTTAAAATCTTTAAGCGATTCATAAACCATTGAAAAAATTGTTACGCAATTTAAAAATGTAACAAAAGTTTTACGCGATTATGAAAATGCGATATTATTGCTACGCGATTGGGTGGAACAACAAGTTTTGCTATCGGGCCGATATACTGGACTTGAGATTATTACTGTATGTTTATGGCCGGTAGTAGCTTATGATGTGTATTGAGTCATCATGCATGTGTTGTTATACAGACGGTGTCTGTAAAGGCTATTGTTGCTTAGGAGTTGAATTACATCTAAGTACGGGTGTGAATTACATAGTGTAGTTCATGTGTTGAACTTGGAGGCGTAGGAGCACGGGTATTCCACAAGTGGACAGTCGGTAGCTCCACTAGGCCGTGGTAACTGAGCAATGCTCCAACGATCTCGACCAGGAACTATTTTATTCAAGATCTGGAGTAGAGTGTCTTATATAATGCCTGATGTGCATTGAGAAATTATAGCACTTGGTCTAAGGTGGCCGATATACAGATATATCTTCTGGATCATTCTCTCCGAAATTGAGTTTAGCTCCATAGAGTAGGAAATTGGTTCATTGTGCATATGCATAGTCAGTCATCATTATGCTATAATATATATATATATATATGTGTGTGTGTGTGTGTGTGTGTGTGTGTGTGTGTGTGTGTGTGTGTGTGTTATAGTAATTATCTGCTATTTGATGCAATGATTAAATAATGATATGAATTTATCTGTTAAACGCTGTATATGAATAGTATGTTGTTTTACTGTCTTTTCACTGCTATGATGGTATTGATGTAGGGGATCTCACCTATTTGCTATATTATTCTATTTATTTGTGTGTCTGATAAAGAATGTGAAGAGGAAGAAGAGGAAGAAAGATCGCCTCATTTGTGTCAGGGTTAGTTTGTTTGTTTGCTGTGATGACGAGTCCTGGTTTTCTAGGTTACGTGAAAGTGTTGTTTAGAGGTGGCACAAATGCTTGACGTTATGATACTGATGAGGATCGTGTGGTACATATTGGGGAGGTGTCTGCGACCCTTAGTAGGACTTTTCATGGGGAACCTATATTTACTTTTAGTGCTTTTGTGCATTTAAGTTTTACTATGCCTATGGAGTTTTTATGGAGTACTCGTCGTACTACTCTGACAGAGGAATCAATTGTTTCTTCTGCGTGGACTCCTGTTCGTGGCCCTGCAACCCATCCGAGATGGTTATCTGCCGAGGAACCTAAGGAGGATCCTGATGAGTTCGCTTCTAATTAGGTGTATGGTGTTAGGATAGGTTATGTTTGGGTAATAGTATATGTATAATTATTTTAGGATAAAAACTGGATGTTTAAAATACTAAAGTTTGGTATGTATATAATGTAAATTATTTTGGTTTGGTATATTTGTATTTTATTTATTTTGTAGTTTTTAATTATCCGCAAAGAAAAATATTTGAAAATAATATTATTAGTTTTTATAACTTAGTTAAAAAAATTGGTAACTTTGAAGCCGTAAATGTGATGCCCAAAATGGGGTATTACACGACACATATACAAACATTAAAAACCAAATAATTAAATAAAAAACCATTCAGCAACTAAAGAACCAAAAACAAATAACAATTTAGTAACATGTTTTTAGGGGACTGACGTGGAACGTGTAGCGTAAGATTATTTAGAGCGGATTGATCGTCAGAATCCCACATGGTTGGCCTAGCTTTAATTGGGCATAACTTTGGATCTGGACGTCTAAATCATTATTATTATAAAGCAACGCAAAACTCAATAATAGAGTGTCGTTGTGGCAAAGGGTTAACTTAACTAGGGTTTTTTTTTTATCAAACTGTCGTTAGTGACAAAACTATTTACCAAATTGTCATATTTTTGAAATTATATACCAAACTGCCATACTTTTTGCCTATACAGATTATTTTATTATATACAATTAGGCCAACACATATGACGTAATTACTTGAAAAATGCCAACACGGATGACGCTATCCAAGTAAAAGCGCCAGAGCTGCTGGTGTTTTTCACGTAATTATGCCATATGTGTTGACATTTTCCATGTCATTACGCCATACATGTTGACGTTACATGTTAACGTTACCAATGAATAACGTCACGTCACCTGTGAAGCTCTCCTTTCCTTCTCTTCCAGAGGTCGATGGTGATATTTACGTGTAGCAGTGTGCACAAGCATATATATAGAGATGACACTATCCACGTAATAGCGTTAGCGTTGCTGACGTTTTTCACGTAATTATGTCATACGTGTTGGCGTTATCTAGGCAATAACACCTAATACATTAGCGCTATTATGTAGCCACTGCAATACTGTACAGGAACCGTGAAACTATTCTTTCCTTCTCTTCTAAAGGATGATGATGATATTTACGTGCACAAGTCTCTCCTTTGATTGGGTGTTTGTTATTTCCTTATCATTATGGTAAATATGTGCATATGATGTTCCTTCCCCCATTGGAAGACTTTACCATTGTTGGGACATATAGTCAGGGATGTGCGGTCTTAACGTACTTGTATATGGAGCTTTGTAAAGCAACAAACTATAACGTGCATGATATTGAAGGTGTTTGCATCTTATTGCAGTATTTCAATAAGTTTCCTATACAACATTGTAATATTGCAGTGACTACGTAATAACACTAATGCATTAGGTGTTATTGCCCAAATAACTCCAACATGTATGACGTAATTACGTGAAAAATTTCAGCAGCGTTAACGCTATTACGTGGATAGCGTCATCTCTGTATATATGTCCGTGCACACTGCTGCACATAAATATCATCATTGTCTTATGGTAGAGAAGGAAATGAGAGCTTCACGGGTGATGTGATGTTATTCATTGGTAACGCTAACACGTATGACGTAATTACTGGAAAATGCCAACATGTATGACATAATGACGTGGAAAACGCCAACACGTATAGCGTAATTATGTGGAAAATGCCAACAGCTCTAGCGCTTTTACGTGGATAGCATCATTTGTGCTAGCGTTTTTCATGTAATTACGTTATACGTGTTGATATAATTGTAAATAATAAAATAATCCATGCAGACAAAAAAATGTGACAGTTTGGTATATAGTTTAAAAATATGACAATTTAGTAAATAGTTTTGCCATAAATGGTAGTTTCATAAAAAAGCCACCCAACTAAGGTTGTTTCAGGCCCAAAAATTGCCTTTTTTCCCATTGTTTTTGGCTTTTTCTTTCTTTCTATTTTTGCCTTAATTTTTGTTAATTATTTTGTTATTTGCGGCTCTGATTAGGTTTAGCCGCCTTTAAATACTTTCATTTTGTAGTATTTGAATATCATATTTTGAATAAATATTTCTAAATTTTGAATAAACATTTTTACAGTTTTCGTTTCAAACATTTCTGCCAATTAATATTACCAGGTCTTAAACTTTGTTATAAGTTGACGAAGCCTGAAATTGCAACTTTGTCAAAGACACCTTTTCAGATACTTTTGCTGTTAAATACTGCGAATCCTTTGTCTCATAAAGAAATATGATCTAAAACTAAGTTTCTTTTCTATATCAATAACTGTATACAAAGATTAAAAGAACATTTACATAGTATAAATAAATAAATAAAATAAATGAAATAACATTTGTTGTCATTGTTATTAATAGTATTGTGTAACGTGTTTAATTTGTATTTATTTGTAGTTTCTTCCATCGTACAAAAGTTATAGTCAAATATAATTGTAATTATTATTGAGATGAGATACCATTTCTATCACTGCAAATATTCATTGTTAGATAGCAATTTTTTTCCTTTATGTTTTTAAATGTTGATGACATATAAATTTTTTGTTAATTTCTCTTATCTATAAGCATTTCTTTCTTAATTAAATTTATTTTTAATTCTTCTTATATTATATTTTTTATAGTCTATCTGTACATCGCATGAGTGGAAGAACTAGTTTTTATTAAATAATAACAACATTGCTTGTTTTAGCATAAAAAAACAACTATTACTTTTTATCGTATTTTATAAAATTAGATACTTATCAACTTTAATATTCGTTTTTGTTTAAATAACTTTGGAATTTTAATAGTTGTTGTATTTTTTTAAACAAATAAAAAAGCTTCTTGTATTTTTTTATTAATTATAAACATATTGATTGGTGTCAATATTTAATATATAATAAATGATATTAAACTTTGACAATTATAGTTGACTATATAGTAGTACATGAAGTAACTTGGTGAAATGTTGAGTTCTTCATATGAGTTGTAGGTATTATGTTTGGAATAATTAAAAATTAAAAATAATTTAATTTGATTTAAATTAATTTAACTTGATTTATGAATCAATTTGCATGTTTAAAATACATTAAAGGTGAATTAAATTGATTTTATGTTTTTAATTTACTTTATTATCTTTATTTATAATTAGTTAAATGACCTAACTAATAAGAATAAAAATACTAATTTCAACAATTAAAATTAAAATTAAATTAAATTCAATCAAATCTAATCAAATTTGTAAATTTTTATTTGTACATAATTAAAATAATATTTTTAATTTAAATCAGTTCTTATTTTATAAGTTTCTAAATAAATGATTTTATTTATAAATTAAATAATTTATAAAATAATTAATTCCAAATACACTCAGTTTATTTATTTTTCGTTATGCATCATAAATGGTAAATTTCATATAAATGATAAAAATATAATTCTAATTAAGGTAGATGTCTTGCCTTTAATTGAATTAAAAAGATAAATTAATTAAAATACATAAAAGTTGGTCGAACACTATCTAACTATAAAAAAAAATATAAATAAAAAATATATAATCAAACAAATATATTTTTTTTTTGGGTTGAGCAAGAGAATTTATATTTGTTTTCAAGTTGTAAAAAATTATTATTACTAAAGGGAAAAAAAAAACTTATGGAGTCGGATCGGGCAACGAAGAGTAGACAACAGACTAAAGACCAATATACCATTAAGGCCCTACTTCCTTGCTCTTCCTCTGTGCTCAAATTCGCCATTCTCAACCTCTAAACCTCCTTTTCCCCCCATCGGAAAAAAACTCACTCTCACCCTCACTCTGTAACTCCATATCGATGGAAACAAACACGCAACAATTTCCTATTCTAATCTTATGATTATCGGCGACCTTCAGGTTCCTATCCAATTTTATCTTACGCAGTTTTTAATATTTTTCCCTCTCCTTTGTTGCTTTTCATTTATTCAATTCGAGTTCTCGTCTCAATTTTGATTGATGCTATTTGAACTACTGGATGATTTATTTATTTATTTTCTGGTTTCAAATTATTGAATCCCGATTGCTTTCGAGGCTCGACATGTTTCAAATTACAATATTCGGTTCAACCGGCGATTTTCGCTTCTTTTGAATATATTAGAAAAAATAGAGGAAATGAAATAAAAAAAACTGTAGACTCAGCCAGTTATTGCTACCGTTTTTTGTATTGTAGAGAATAACTCAGTTACGCTTTATAGCCTCACGCCAAGTTTCATGTGTTGCAAGCCTTGTTAGATCATTACCTTGATCTTTTGAATATTGAAGTTATCGATGAGAAGTGTTTGGAATTTCAATGTATAGTTATTAGTTATTTACTTCTTCACTTTTTTTTTTCTTTTTTAATGATTTATTTTTCTTTTTGTTGAATATGCGTTTGGTTGAATCAGGAGCAGAATGGATTTACCCTTCGGTAGTGACGATCCTGCTATACTTCAGTTGCACAAGTGGGACCCCTCCGTGACCCCACTCAAGCTTTCGGAATTTCGCGAAGCTTTTCTTTCTCCTACGAGAGAGATACTGCTTTTGCATTCGTATCAAAGAGAAGCTCTTTTGCTTCCTCTGAGTAAAGGTGATTTTCATTTTCCTTTCTGGTTATTATAGTTTGGCCATCCCTGTCCAATAGCGCATTTTACATGGGTAAATGCAATTGTCTGTTTCGTGGTTTTGAACGTTGTGTGTTGTGTGCATGCAGATGTTTCTGATTTGTTTTGTTAACCTGTTATGGTATGTGCATTTGCTTTGTTGTTTGCAGGAGAGTCACGTTCTAGTGATCCAGAAAGTGGCTATGATTACGATAATCACAATCCAGGTTCATCAGGTCTTTCCTCGCAGGCATTCACTAGGCCTGGTAGATCAGGTTTGGTGAATGATTTGCCTTGCACTTCAGGATCAGAAATTGATATTGATGCTGATCCTGATGAAATTAAATGTTCAAGATCCAATAGTTACCCATTCATTAGTGGTGTGAACTCATTGGCCTGGGCTCTTTGTGGGGACAGCTATGATCAGCACAGCGATGCTTCGTTTAGAGAACTCTTATTCGTGTCTGGAAGATGTGGGGTAACAGTCCATGCTTTTTCCAAACTGAATAAAGCCAGAGGAATAAATCAAGCTGTATTAAAGGGTGACTTTAGGCAAGGCAGGTGGGTGGAATGGGGGCCTGGTGCTACATTAGCTCAAAATATGGAAGTGGGAGAGTCTTCCAGCCTTAGTCATGAAGTCTCTGGAGGTCAGAATGTAAATTGGAGTGGTGGAGATGGTGGAGTTGAATTGTGGAGAGGCTCTGCTGCTAAGAGATACTTAGAGTCATTTTTCACTAAAGTTGAAACTACTGTTTCTGATGGTAGTGTCCGGACCAAGTTCCCTGAGAATACAGAATTTCCTTGCTCTGCAGAAGTGGTTTCATTTAACATATTTGATGGCAATCCACCTCTGGACCATCTCTCCAAAGAAAAATTAATCCAAAATAAGGAGAATTGGCAGGAACCAGCTGATTCAGTAGAAGATGTGTCTGACCACTCAAGCTTGAACTTGTGTGGAGCAGATACTAAGTCTGATTGTTTCTCCAATGTATTTGGTATTGAGATTAATGGGTTCTATGAATGCCCCAGAGTGTTCTCAAGTGCTTCATATTGCTTGGTGGGATTTTTTTTGACATTAATGCATCACGTGTCTGTCAATATAAGTGATGCAAATCGAAGAGGCAGTAGCAGAAATTTACTTATTGTTGCCAGGTTAGACAGTTGGGGTATTCAGTGGGTCTCAATGGTGAAGCTTGATGAAAGACTAAATATAGGTCTGGCAGTTGAGTGGATGGATTTCCAATTTTCTGATAATATTCTTGTTTGTCTTAATTCTTCTGGCTTGATTGTTCTTTACGCTGCAATGACTGGTGAATTTGTGACACATTTAAATGTTTCAAAGGCTTGTGGACTTAATCCTCATTTTGATTTGCAAGGGTTAGAAAAGCTGCCCTTGAGTGATGATATAGACGTTAAACAAGAGTGTGAAGTTAAGGCTAATTTGTCTGATCAGCATAGTGATTCTTCTAGAAGATCATTCAAAAGGTTAGTTGTTGCTTCACATACCTCCCTTTTAGCTGTGGTTGATGAATGTGGTGTGATCTATGTGATATCTTTGGGTGAATATGTGCCTGACAAGGATTATTCATATGAGAAGTTGCTTCCATATTTTCAGCAATTTGGACTGGGGATGTTGGTTGGTTGGGGTGTTGGTGGTTCTGATATAGATCGCCAAATGATATTCTCTAATTTCTCTGGCTATTTCCATTCTAATGATGTAAAGATGAAAAAAGGAAGTGTTTCTTTCCCAGACAAAGCTGTGGCGGGTAATGTGCTTCCAAAAGTTGAAGCCTGCACCTTTAAAGAAAAGGGGGACTTGTGTGGCTCCTATTCAAGCGGTTTTTCTGTTGCTGCTAAAGTAACTAATGATCACAAATTTGCTGGTTCTGATGTGAAGTCACCTGTTATGAGAAAGATATTCCTTCCCAATTTTAGAGTCTGTGAGGATGATTCTATTTGTTTTTCTCCTTTGGGAATTACTATTTTCTCTAAAAAGAAGTATGTAATGAATCAGAAAGGCTCTCAACTTGTCCATTTTAATCTGCAAGTGAAATTAGATGTCCATGATGACAACTTCTCAGATAGTGTATATGATGTATACCATGGAAAAGAAGAAGCTATTATTGGAGAAGCAATTGGTTGCACATTCCAAGGTTGTTTTTATATTGTGAGAGAAGGTGGTCTATTGGTGTATCTTCCCTCCATTTCAATTTTACCAAATTTTCTTCCTGTTGAGTACATTGGTTATCGCCAATCAAGTAAGGATATAGGGACTTCAGTTCTAGTAAAAGACAATGTGGAAATAAAAGAACCTATCAAAAGGTTTTCTCCTTTGAAAGTTGAAATTTTGGACAGAGTTCTTCTGTATGAAGGCATCGAAGGGGCAGATCAATTGTGTTTGGAAAATGGTAAGTGTAACCCAAACAAAAATTTTATAACCTGCCATAGTGCATCTCCTAGTCTTCCCCTTGCTTATTGTGGGATACACTATTTCATTTAGTTTATTTGTGTATTTTGCACATGGTTTATTTAGGGGTGTTCCCTTGGAAGGTATTCAGTGGGGCCACTGGCAATTTTTATTTCAATAGAGAAGGAAGATTTATTAGGAAAAGGCATCATTACAGAAAGCAAAAATATAAAAATAAAATGCAGGAAAAACAATAAATCTCAGCAGTAAATAAATCTTTGCAATCGCTTTGCATATTTGATAGGGAAACTCCCTTGATCACATATAGGCCACAAAAACATTCCTGTTCCATAGCAGATCTTTGTCTCCTTACTAGTCCCATTGGCAGACATGCACAGGGATGGGAGAGTTCTATTGTTTTGATGTCTTTGTTTTGAGTAATGCTATATCCTCCAAACAAATCCTCCTAATTACTTAAAACATAAAGTATTAAATGAAAAAGCTGAAGCATTTAATATCTTGGGAACCCAAAAAGCTTTTAATGCTTTCTTCTTTGAGTAATTAGGAGGATTTTTTGCCTGATTATTGCTTGTGTGTGTGTAACTTGCTGTAAGGAGGATATCTTAATCCTGATTCCTTACTTTTATCCTTTTCTGTCTAATAAAATCTTTTTCTTTAAAGGAATCTTATTTTCCTTTTCATTGCACTAATTGCTTCTTTTTAATAAATTTTTGTCAGTTATAGAAAGATTTTCTTGAAAATACAACTGTTCTGCTTTAACCTAGGTATATAATTACCTTTTGTTTCTTTTTCTGTATGATCAGCTGTGTATTGCTACCCTATTTTTGTTGTCAAAGGTTTCTCCCATCAATCTCTCAACCTTGATATTTTGGTGTGTTAGGAAGTTTTAGAGCTAGGTGAATTAGGATGTGATAACATGCATAATCTTTGTTAGCATCCTCATCTGGACCAATGCTAATCTATTTGTCCTGAATTGCTGCTTTTAGTGGTTTGCCTTCTGTTTGTCTTTTCATGCCAAAACTGCAGCTATTTCAAGACTTTTTATTATTTTCCATTTAGTGTAGAAACCATATGATTGTCTATTCAAGAAGAATAAATGAGACTGATTACAGGGTAGAATAAAACTTTCAATGGTAATATTTCTTTGTTTTTTTGTTTTTGGATTTAAAATTTGACGAGTTTGTATAATGGAGTGGAGTTGACACACTACTTTAGAATTTTGAAAAATAAAATTTTAGGTGCATGCTTATTTATTTCTTTCTTTGTCAGGATGGGACATCAAAATTTCTCGTATTCGTCAGTTACAAATAGCATTGGACTACTTGAAATTTGGTGAAATAGAAAGGTAAGCCAAAATTTAATCATTGCAGTCTTTATGTTTCATGTGTTTTGAAGTGGCACTCTTGGGCTGTAATCTATTGCAATGTATCCAGGGATGCTGTTTATAGTATTGTTTGGGGGGGGGATATTGCAGGATAGAAACGCGAAAACAATGAATCATTCTAGCAAACGATCCTGGAATCACTTGGCAGAAACTGTAGAATTTACAATGAAAATATTCATAGGGTGAAGTGGCACTATTGGTTGGGTGGATGCTTATTTCTTTTTGGGTGGACATATTGCCTTTGCTCAGTCCTATTTGGCCAGTATTATGATTTAGTATCTTATCTGCAGTCACAGTCAATGTGGACAAACGATTTGATAGTGTTAATTCTCACCTAGTGCAAAAAGGCTTTTGTTGTTGTTGTTATCTTATCTGCAGTGGCAGATAATCCTGAGGATTTCCTTTGGTCTGGAGTTGGGGGGGGGGGGAATAGGGATCATCTTGTTAGTTAGGTTGGTTGCAGGCCAAAGGCATAGAGGGTTTTGTTTCTTAGAAAGGTGTTTGGTTTGTTTTCTATTTTCAGTTTCAGTTGATGATATGTTTTCACTAATAATTACAAAAATGCCACATTGTTTTCACTTTATTTCCTGTTTTGAGGAACATTGCAAGCTGGATTTCTTTATCGTGTGTTGATAATTGAATATTTGATAACTAAAAATCAATCTTTGTATGGCTGGTAGCCAGGTTTCTTTTGGCCTACCCTTTTGTTCTTCATCTTGGTTGGTAGCTCGTGGCTGACTAGATAAGAAGAAGTATTACTTTCTGTTTAGAATTAAAATCTCATAATGATTCTTTGATTTTTTTCATCTTTTCAACCCAAGTAGTGAAAATAGTTTGGGGGAGGCAACAATGTAGTGAGAAAGGAGGCTTAAGCCGGCTGAATCGTGATTGGTTTACACGGCTGCACAGTTTGTTACTGGTTCTCTGGTTCTTGACCGATTTCTTGCTCAGTGGTTTGTATGATGGGCCAGACCGGAGAGGTGACTGGTTCATAGTTCAACTGGCTGGTCTGGTTTGGTTTCTTTGAACAGTGATAATTACCTTAAATTCCACTAAAATAACGAAATAAAAACTAAAATATTCATTACAAAAGTTATATACTCCCTCCGTCCACTTTTATCTGTTCGATTCGTTAAGGTTAATGCGCACAGATTAAGAAAGTTGTTAAATATGCTGAATGATAGGAAAATATGATTTAACATGACAAAATTGCCCTTTCTCTCAATATTTTTTCTTTCTCTCCCTCTATCTTCATTAATCTCACACTCTCTCTCCCCCTCTCACTCCATTGATAGCAAAAGGCACGTATTCCACGAATTGATTAGAGTAGTTGATTTTAGGAAGTTGTAAAAATTAATTAATATGCATTTATTGAGTTTAGTGGAGATAATAAAAGATGAGGGTAAAGTTGAAAAAAGACTCATAGATACTCTTTGATTTTCTAAATGGACAGATAATGTTGGACAAATCAAGATTCCTAAATGGACAGATAAAAGTGGATGGAGGGAGTAAAAATAATAAAAAAGTGATATATAATTGATTGTCTTTTGTTCTGGATTAGTTCCCTTCCAATTGAAAACGAAACTCCGCCTTGAGTTTTTAGGTTGATCTTGAAATTGTCCGCCCCATGTGAAAAGGTACATTGGAGTATTTGAAATTCATTGTAAACATTTTGGGGTTTTTCATGAGCATTGGGTGTGCCCCTCTACCTCAGAGTAGTTTTTATTGGTTCTATTTGAAGGTTTGGGTAAAACAAGGAGGCCAAAATTCCGTGACAGTGCATTTTTGGCAGTTCTTTGGAACATTTGGTTGGAACATATCACCTACATGTTTAAGAGTGCTAACCTTGCCCCTAAATTTCCTCTGGTATAGGATTATGCATTTGTAGTTTTCCCCCCCTCTATTATTGGTTTTTATGCTTTAGAAGATACCTTATCCTCACCTTTATTGTACTCTGTACTACTTTCCTTCTCTCTTCAATAAAATTTATTCTTCTATGAAAACAAAAACTAAAAATGACCTCTACAAGATTTTGAGCAATCAGGATCCATTCCACATGCTTGATCAATCAAATATTCCATGGAATCTAAATAGAACAAGTTTGTACCAATAAAATTGATCAATTCTAATCTGTTATTGATTCGCTAATCACTCTTAGAATTTCCTTGAATGAAACCTTTCGGAATAATTAATCAACCTCGACGCAGCACATTAACTTCCACCAGGGTGACTTGATTGGTCAATTGAGAGTAGTTTTCCTGATTGACCTCTTCAAGGAATGAACTTATTTCCTCCTGAAATCCACCATTTCTTTTTTGTCCATAACTTTAGCTTGATTGTTCTATTAAGTCTTAACTATTATTAGGATAAGCATCATAGATTGGAGGAGAATTCCAATTGACAATATTATCCTGAAGGTGGATATTATGCATTTGCCAAGAAAGCAAACATGCACTTGACTAATGAGAAACTTATATTGTTATTCCTCTTTTATTTAAATTAAGTATTAGCCTTTCCTGTTCCTTCTGGATTCTTCATATGGGTTCTCATCTGTTCCCTTCACTGTAAAGCATGTATTGCACATAACACATTGTTGGATAGTCTATGGAAGGTGGCCTTTGTGGTAGTGTAGATATTGTTTTTAGTGTTCTATTAATTTGTTGCTAATTTGCTAGGGACTACTTTTTAGTGTACAACAGTTGCCTCTATATATTATCTCCATTGTAAACACTCTGTTTGGATGAAAATAATATACAGTTATTCACATATTCACATTCTAATATGGTATCAGAGTAGTTCCGATCTGGGATTGTCTCTATTTTCCGTTGAGCCCTTTTTTTCGGTCGGCCTTCATTGCCAATCAATCTCTGTTTTTGGCCTTCATTGCCCTTTTTCGCTGAACATTCCTTTTTTTTTTGGCCTTCATCGCCTCAAACACCTAGAAACCCAAACAATACCCGAACAGTCGGCCTTTATAGCCATTCTTCCGTCCAAGTAAGGTCATGAGGTGTCTCAGAAACCTCTGACCAGCCATCTCTCTGAGTGTTGTCACCGAAGGAGTTGTCACGCATCGTCACACGCGTCTGTAGCTCTCGGCATACCTGTGAACGGTGTTAGCAACTTCATGGAAAACCTCCAAGTCGAGAGTGGGGGCAGAAAGGGAAACAATCATGCAATAGTGGGAAAGCCAATGCTGTGACAGTGTCAAAACGCCAACCAGCACCCAACAGTTTCAATTTAGAGGAAATTGAGCGGGTGAGATCACTTCTACACAGCCTTGAAAAGCCCTCAGGTACTTGTTCTTTGACTTATTCAGGTAAGTTACCTTTTTTCGTTGGATTCAATTTCTAGGGTACAATTTTTACCAACTCCTGAATTATGGATTCAGATGCTACAGATCATATGGCCAACAACCCCACCATATTTTTCACTTACTCTCCATGCCCAAGCAGTAAAAAAATATCCACAGCTGATGGTTCCTTGACCACTGTATCAGCGTCTGGTGGGAAGACTTATTTATCTATCCCACACGACTGGATATAGCATATGCAGTTAGTGTGATTAGCCAATTCATGCACAGTCCAAAAGAATCTCATTTGTGAGCAACATATCGAGTATTACAGTACCTTAAGCGAACACCAGGAAAATGCATTTTATTTAAGAGAAATGGAAGTGTAGTACTTGAGGCACACACTGATACGGATTATGTTGATCACCAATGGACAGAAGATCAACTACAGGATATTGCACTTTTCTTGGTGGAAATCTAGTGACTTGGAAAAGTAAAAAACAGAATGTGGTAGCACGATCTAGTGCAGAGGCAGAATTCAGAGCTATGGCTCAAGGTGTATGTGAGCTATTATGGTTAAAGATTATTCTTGAAGATCTGAAGATCAAGTGAGATGGTCCAATGAGATTTTATTGTAGTTATGATAGCTGAATGGCTTAGAATAACCTTTTCAGCCTCCTCAATTTAAAGAATGATAAGTTACAACAATTGAATACAAAATCCCTTGATTTTAGGGATTGACTATTAACAATTATATCAAACAATATCAAGCTATATCAAACTATATCAGACTATATCAAATCTAAATCAAACAATATCAACACTCCCCCTCAAGCTGGTGCATAGATGTCATAAGTACCCAACTTGTTACATATGTAAGTTATTCGTGAGCCCCGTAGAGACTTGGTGAAAACATCTGCAAGTTGATCATTAGAATTGACAAATGAAGTACTAATCTCCTTTGAAAGAATCTTGTCTCGAATGAAA
Source organism: Ormosia semicastrata (assembly GCA_029884595.1). Classification (NCBI taxonomy): domain Eukaryota; kingdom Viridiplantae; phylum Streptophyta; class Magnoliopsida; order Fabales; family Fabaceae; genus Ormosia; species Ormosia semicastrata. The sequence continues at coordinate 6,276,977 of JAQQTO010000043.1, read as the reverse complement.
TGACAATCGATCTCTATATGCTTAGTTCGTTCATGAAAGACAGGATTAGAAGCAATGTGTAAGGCTGCTTGATTATCACAAATCAGCTGCATAGAACCCATTTTGCAAAACTTTAACTCTTGAAGTAGATGTTTTAACCATATAAGTTCACATGTTGTAAGAGTCATAGCCCTATGTTCTACTTCTGCACTCGATCTTGCAACTACACTCTGCCTCTTACTCTTCCAAGAGATGAGATTACCTCCAATGAAAACACAATACCCAGAAGTTGACCGCCTATCACTTGGAGATCCTGCCCAATCTGCATTTGTACAGGCAACAATGTCTGTGTTACCTCTGTTCTCATATATTAGCCCCTTTCCAGGAGATCCTTTAATATACCTTAAAATGCAAGTCACTGCATCCCAATGACTGTCACAAGGAGAGTTAAGAAATTGACTCACAACACTAACAGCAAAGGCTATATATGGTCTGGTCATAGTGAGATAATTCAACTTTCCCACCAACCTTCGATATCTGCCTGGATCTGAGTACGGCTCCCCCTGATTTGGCATGAGCTTAACATTCGAATCCATAGGAGTATCCACCGGCTTACAATTTAGCATCCCAGTCTCTTCCAAAATATCAAGTGCATACTTCCTTTGACAAATGGAAATGCCTGTTTTTGATTGAGCAACCTCAATACCAAGGAAGTATCGCAACCTGCCCAAATCTTTGGTTTGGAAATGTTGAAACAGATGTTGCTTTAGTCTAGTGATCCCTTCATGATCATCACTTGTAATTACAATATCATCCACATAGACCACAAGATAAATGACCTTTTTACACGGTGAATGTTTATAGAACACAGAGTGATCAACCTTACTACGAATCATGCCAAACTGCTGTATGACCTTACTAAACCTCCCAAACCAAGCTTGAGGTGACTGTTTCAACCCATACAATGACTTCTGAAGTTGGCAAACAAGACCTGACTCCCCCTGAGCAATAAACCCAGGTGGTTGCTCCATATAAATCTCCTCCTCCAACTCACCATGTAAAAAGACATTTTTAATGTCTAGCTGATATAAAGGCCAGCAAGAGATAGCAGCCATGGATAAAAAGAGACAAACAGATACCATTTTAGCAACAGGAGAGAATGTATTACCATAGTCAAGACCATGAATCTGAGTATATCTTTTGGCCACAAGACGAGCCTTCAAGCGATCCACAGTCCCATCAAGACTAACTTTGACAGTAAAAACCCAACGACAACCAATAATAGACTTCCCTGGAGGAGAGGGAACAAGAGCCCAAGTGTGGTTAGATTCCAATGCTGTCATCTCATCAATCATAGCCTGTCGCCATCCTGGATAGGGTAGTGCTTCCTGAACAGTTTTAGGAATAGAAATGGACGACAAAGCAGATACAAAGGCATAATGGTTGGAAGATAAACGATGATAACTTAGAAAATGATAAATAGGATGAGGATTGCGAAAAGAACGATTACCTTTGCGAAGTGCAATGGGAAGGTTAGTGGTAGGCTCAGGTTGGACCGGAATCGACGTAGACGGAGGAGCAGGAGGTGAGTCACTGGTGTCCACAACAGGTGCAGCCTCCGGAGTAGTAGGGTGAGGACGACTGTGATAAGTGAGACGAAATGGCTCCATGGGGTACTTAGGAGCAACAGGGGCAGCCTCTTGTATATGTGAGACAGGTGGACTTAAAACGGGAGAATCGAAGACTGGAATAGGCAAGACTTGAGAAACAGGCTCCGACAAGACTTGTGAGGCAAATAAAGGTGTATCCTCGAAAAAGGTAACATCTGCGGAGATATAAGAACGATTTGTGGATGGAGAATAACATCTGTACCCCTTTTGAACCCGAGAATAACCAAGAAAGATACACTTAATGGCGCGAGCAACAAGTTTATCGAGACCTGGAGCAACATTGTGGACAAAACATGTGGAACCAAAAACACGAGGAGGGACAGTATAAAGGGGTGCCTGAGGATATAGAATAGAGTGAGGAACCTGATTATTGAGAACAGAAGATGGCATTCGATTTATTAAATAACCTGCAGTGAGAATAGCATCACTCCAAAATTTCACAGGAACATTAGAATGTAACATGAGAGTACGAGGTGTTTCAACGATATGGCGATGTTTGCGCTCAGTCACACCATTTTGTTGAGGTGTGTGAGAACAACTCGATTGATAAACTATACCGTGCGATGCCATGAAAGAATTAAAAGGGGCAGAAAAATATTCTTTGGCATTATCACTGCGTAAGATACAAATAGTTTGTCCAAACTGATTTTGTATTTCAGCACAATTTTTTTGAAAAATAGTGAATAACTCAGAACGTTCTTTCATTAAAAATAACCAGGTACAATGAGAGAAATCATCGATGAAAGTAACAAAATATCTATATCCTAAGAAAGAAGAAGTACGACTAGGACCCCAAACATCAGAATTAACAAGACTAAAAGGAGACTCTGCACGACCTGTAACCTTGCTTAGAAAGGATGCTCGAACATGTTTTCCAAGCTGACATGCCTCACACTCCAATGCCGGTAAATTAGAGAGATGAGAGACCATTTTCTTTAATTTATTCAAACTCGGATGACCAAAACAACGATGAAGAAGACTAGGCGACTCTGTGGCAACACATATGGTGGAGGATGGAGGTTGTAAGTAGTAGAGACCGCGTGACTCGGATCCTGCTCCAATCGTCTTCCCCGTACTCCGGTCCTGGATAGAAAAGGAAGTAGAAGTGAAGGTTATGGAACAATTGAGAGATCAAGTAAGTTGACTAATAGAAATTAAATTAAAAGGACATCCAGGTACAAATAAGACTGAATTTAAAGACAGAGAGGGAAGAGGTGAAGCATGACCAATACCAGTGGCTTGAGTTTTAGAGCCATTAGCAAGGGTGATGTGATGTGGTGTTTTAGTAGAGGATAAAGTAGAAAAGAGAGAAGAGTTACCAAAGAATATGATCAGAAGTATCGAATCCAAAATCCAGGAACCAACGGAGATGAATGAGAGAAACAAACCGTAGAATTACCAGAATGTGCTATAGTTGCTGAAGATGAGGCTTGTTGGGCTGCCTTAAGCTGAAGGTACTCCTTATATTCATCAATTGAAAATTTGTTCTGATTGTGACCTGTCTGATTATCATACACAACCTTGACTTTCTGATCGGCGGACTGCGTCACATTAGTTGACTTTTCTGTGAAACCATGAAGAGAATAACACTTGTCTTGGGTATGACCCACGCGCTTGCAATAAGAGCACTGAGGACGATCACCTCTGCCACGACCACTTCTTCCACCACGCCCACAGCCTCGTCCTCCACGGTTTGCCGAACTCTGAAGCTGTCTGGGAGCCAATCTCAGATGTCTCCACTGGTGACGGAACTCGTAGAAGACGATCAATGAGCTCCTCCACCGTGGGGATGTTAGGATTAGTTAGAGCTTGATTCCGGACAGATTCAAAGTCCTTATGTAAACCGTGAAGAACAAAGACCATATACATATTATCAAGTTTTGCTAGTAACTTCGTAAGATCATAACCTATTATAATGCGTTTAATGTCATCAATGACGGACTGTGCTTTGTTCAGATAAGAGGGAAGATCATGATCTGTCATCTGAAGAGTGGCCGAATTGTGGACAGAAACATAGAGACGTTGTAGATCATTGGAATAGACATTTTGAGCTTTCTTCCATGTTTCATAACAAGTTTTGTACGGGCGAAAGTGTACCATCAACTTCGGATCAATAGACTGCCATAAAAGAGAGACCAACTGATAATCTGCCCTTTTCCATTCATCACGAATTTTCTCATCAATCTCTGCTTCCTTCTTGGTGAGATGTTCATAAAGCCCTTGACCTAAAAACCAAACTTCAACCGCATTTTACCAATCCACAAAATTCTTACCATTGAGTTTTCCGATGTGATAATGGGACTTCCAGAGAAGGCAAAAGAGATGAGACCCTTCCCTGTAGACCCAGATTCAGCACCAGAATTGACGTCAAAACCTTTGGAAGAGCAGGTGGTTGAATCGGACATGGTGAGAAGGAGAAGAATGAAAGTTCTTGAAACTAGACTTTGATAGTCAAAAGGAGGCCAGAGGACGCCGGCGAACAAGACGGAGATGACGCGCGGACGAAACGGCGCGTGGACGGCGGCGAATGGAGCTCACGCGCGCAGAGATTTGCGAACAGTGGTGGCGCGTGACGGCGCGTATGGCAGAGAACGGAGGTGGGTCTTCTCGGAAACGGATCGTAGGCGCTTTCTGAGTTGTCCGGTCACCTTACTTTGGTGATTGGAGACGATCGCCGGAGAGCGGTTCTTGACCAGATCGAACCCTAGCTCTGATACCAAGTTATGATAGCTGAATAGTTTAGAATAACCTTCTCAGCCTCCTCAATTTAAAGAATGATAAGTTACAACAATTGAATACAAAATCCCTTGATTTTAGGGATTGACTATTAACAATTATATCAAACAATATCAAGCTATATCAAACTATATCAGACTATATCAAATCTAAATCAAATAATATCAACAATTGTGATAACAAGTCTGCAATCAGCATAGCTCATAATCCGGTACAATATGATCGAACAAAGCATATTGAGGTTGACGGACATTTTATCAAAGAAAAACTAGAAAGTGGTTTAATTTGTACACCCTATGTGTCTACACAAGGTTAGCTTGTTGATGTATTTACAAAAAGGTTGAATAGTCCAGCATTTCAGACGATTGTATCCAAGCTGGGAATGGAGAATGCATATTCATTAGCTTGAGGGGGAGTGTTGGCCTCTATGAACGGTGACCTCTATGGATGGTGGCCTCTTGCTCTTGTTCCCACAGTTTTTAGTGTAGATATTGTTTTTAGTATTCTATTAATTTGTTGCTTATTTTTTAGGGACTACTTTTTAATGTACAACAGCTGCCTCTATATATTATCTCCATTGTAAACACTCTGGATGAAAATAATATACAGTTATTCACATATTCACATTCTAAGACACATATTCAATCATCTGCCATGACTGGTACAATTTTGCTCCACTTCTCCGCATAGCTTTCCCACCAGTTGACACAGACTGAAGTGTGAAAACCAATAAGGGCTAGGAATTTGTCTTTTCCTGAGTTTTGTTGGTATATAGTTCTTTGTTAGTGGCCCTTTGAACCTTTCTCAAGAAATATTTTTCTTTTTAAAGCAAAATTTATCTATTTTTAATTTAATATTTTGATGTAGTTATCAGATTACCACGAATTAAATTGTCTTGTGTATTACACTGGTTCAATGGAAGTGAAGTTGTAAATGAGATGGATAACATTGATGTCTTAGTGTAATATTTAGGTTTTTTTATGGCAAATATTATCTAATGAAATTCACTTTTCAGTTTTATTGATGAACAGATCTTTGGAAATGCTTGTGGATGTGAATCTGGCAGAAGAGGGGATTTTGAGATTGCTTTTTGCTGCAGTTTATCTTATACTTAATAAAAGTGGCAATGATAGCGAAACGTCTGCTGCTTCAAGGTAAATTTATTTGTTTATTGCATCTCTTACCTATATTTTGAGTTCTTTATCATTTATAAACCAAGTTGCTACTTGCTAGACATGATGTCATCTGCGTAAAATATATAGAGTAAATGTCCATTTTAGTCCTCCAAAGATATACGCAACATCACATTGATCCTCTAGCTTATGGCTAGTTTCTTTAGGATAGCTATATTGATTTATTTTAGGGAAAATTAAAAAAATGAATTGTTAGTTATAGTATTTCCAGTTTTGAAACTACTGGAATTCCCGTATGGCTATTTTCTTTAGGATAGCTACATTGGATGAGGAAACTGAAATTATGAAATCTTAAAACGTCCATCCAGTGATTAACCAAGCTCTCTTTCTTGTATGAACTTATCATTGACTCTGTTGACAGGGACCCATGTAATGTTACCATGAGCTACCCATCTAATTTATTGTTATTACATGTTAAAATTCCATTAGAGCATGATAGGCATGTGTTTGTACTGCTTGAACACTGGATGTTGCTTTCAAAGTTTTATCAACTTGCATCTATTTTTAAGAATGTTTGACTATGTATTTAAGTTTATTTCAATTATTTTACTAAATTCACTTTTAAACAACATACATTTATGATTATGCTTGGTAATATAAGCTGAAGCAATTGGCTGATGATAAGTTTGTAACTGGTGTCTGCATTATTCATATTTATTTAACCCTTCCCTTTTTAAAGAGGAAGAAAATTTCAGTAATGTAACCCTTTGTAATATTAGATAACATGGATGAGTTGGTGATAATCAGATGCTATATCAATCTTCTATTCACTTAATCACAGCTTGGGTTGTTGACATTCTGTTAGAATTCTTGTGCCATTTCCTTATGTCAGTGGTAGTACATTGTGAAAGAGAAAAAAAAGTAAGTATTTATGAAAAAATCAGTGGATAGCATGCATTGGCATTTTTTTTTTTGGTTTTAATTCTGACTTATGATATTAAGTATTTTGTGGTCAACATCTTTAGGCTTCTTGCACTGGCTACTTGCTTTGCAACCAAGATGCTTCGTAAATATGGGTTGCTACAACATAAAAGAGATACATGCATAGCAGAGGGCTTTAACAAGATGGAATTACTTTCTCTTCCCCCAATCGAACCAGTTAAACTACAAACTGAAGTGGATTTTGCTCGAAAACTTCGTGAGATGGCTCATTTCTTGGAGATCATCCGAAACCTGCAATGTAGGCTTAGGTCAATATTCCAAAGGGCCAGTCAAGGATTGGTATGGTGCTCCATGGTTCTGCTACTTGGACTACTGCTTAAATTGATTGCATTGTTTTTCCTGAAAATTAAATGGTATCTTATTGCTAAATTACAGGCTGACGGTGGAGAAGAGTCGTCTTTAATGAGTACAGAAATGTTGCAGGAAGAATCCCAACTGTCAGTTCTTCCATCAGATTTAGTGTCATTGGATATGTTGAACCAACGTGAGCTTCCTTTTCCTCTACCCGCATCAGGCAGCGACAGTAATGAGAATCTTGCGCTGGTGCCTGCTGACTCCAAGTCCCATTTGGTCTCAGAAGAATTTGGTGAAGTATCTCATTTTACCCCGTCAGGAGGAATTTTGGAAAAGAAGGTTTTGCCTGTGGAAAATCCAAAAGAGATGATGGCACGCTGGAAGGTAGATAACCTGGACCTTAAGACTGTGGTTAAAGATGCTCTGCTCTCTGGTCGTCTCCCCTTGGCAGTTCTTCAACTGCATCTTCATCAGTTGGAAGGTTTCGTTGCTGACAAAGAGCCTCATGATACTTTTACTGAAGTTCGTGACATTGGCAGAGCTGTTGCTTATGACTTATTTTTGAAGGTAATGTATTTTAACTTTCTAGCTGTCACAATGAAAACAACAAGGTGACTCATCATGCGATTATACAGGGTGAAACTGAACTTGCTGTTGCAACACTTCAAAGACTTGGAGAGAACATTGAATCCTGTCTCAAGCAACTTTTGTTTGGCACTATACGGAGATCTCTACGTTCACTGATTGCTGAGGAAATGAAAAGATATGGTTATCTAGGACCATATGAGTGGAAGATATTGGAAGACATGTCACTGATTGAGGTATGTGGAATTTATTTGTCTTATTTTGTGGTCAAATGTAGTGCAGTTTAAGTACTGGAAAGAGAAATTTCCATGAGCTGAGACTTGTGATCTTATTTGTCCCGGTGCATGTGTATAAGAAGAGTCTCTATCCTAGCAGTAGCTTCTGGAAAACATATCATCACCGGCTGAAAGATACCAGTGTTCCATCAGACTCTGTTTCACCAGTAGCAAATAGATTAAGGCTCTTGCATAACCATTCATTTGATAGTCTTGTCATTGAATGTGGTGAGATTGATGGAATTGTCTATGATTCGTGGATGAATATTAACGAAAGTTCCTCTGCACTGGAAGTTGACGAAGTTGATGTTCATGTTGGATATTGGGCTGCTGCTGCTGTCTGGTTTGATTCTTGGGAGCAAAGAACTGTTGATCGCGTAAGTTGCTTCTCTGTTTTGCGTCTCTGTGTTTGTGTTGATGATGTTCATTTTTGTCCCTGAATTTTGATCATGCCAATGATGATTGATAACCTCCTTCCCTTTAAGAACACACTGGATGGTGAGTTTTAAACCAATTTTCTTTTCATCACTCATTGAAAGAAAGATTTAATATGAAGATTTCAGTAAGAGTTCTTAAACATTGGATTTCTTATCAGTGCACCATTTCTATTGGATCAGGTTGGAAGCAAAAATGCTTATGCCTTCTTTGTAATTTGCATTTGATATGGTTTGCCACCATAGAAGTCCTCATTTGTCTATTTGTTTCTTGAAGTCTGAATACTCAACTTCAACTTGCACTTTTATAAGATCTCTTTCTAGATGCTCAAGTTGTTTTGGTTTGAACTTCAAATCAAAGGGTTCTATACTTTGAATTAAAATTCTAGTTGTGACAATAATTTGATAAATCCTTCATTTTTTAGTAACCGTGTTTTCATTTTTCATTCATCTCTGTTTATGCAGATGATATTGAATCAATCTTTTCCGTCGGGCATTTCTTTATTGTGGGAATCACAACTTGAATACCATGTGAGCCGTAATCATTGGAAGGAAGTCTTTAGACTGCTTGACTTGATGCCCACACATGTCCTATCTGCTGGAAGCCTTCAACTTAATTTGGATGTTTTACAGCCTGCCTCATCTTTAGGATGCAATTTGAGGTCTTCTAATTATGGAAGTTTCTTATGCTCTCTTGAAGAATTGGATTCTGTATGCATGGAAGTTCCAGATGTCCAAATATATGGGTTTTCACCTGATGTATCCTCTGGGTGGTTGAGGATGCTCATGGAAGAAAAGCTTGCTAAAAGATTTATATTCTTGAAGGAATATTGGGAAGGAACAATGGAGATGGTAGCTCTTCTGGCTCGTTCAGGTTTCATATCTGGCAGAGATAAGATCTTGTTTGAGGACGATCATATTGAGACTTCATCAGATAGAGATGGAGCTGTACAAGCTTTGCATAAAGTGTTTGTACATCACTGTGCGCAGTATAACTTGCCAAATCTTTTGGACCTTTACCTTGACCATCATAGTTTGGTCCTTGATCATGATTCACTTTACGCATTACAGGAAACTGCAGTAAGTTTTCTTTGTGTCCATTGTGTGTTATTGTTATTTGTGTTTGATCTATTCTGATTGTTTGTTCTTGGTCTTTATTATTTCAAATCACTATGCTAGTATGCTTTTAGCTATTACATGATGTTTGACATCAAGGCTCTGTCATATATTACGGACAGGAGATATTTGCAGTTCACTTTTTTTGCAATTACAAACCTGGCTTTCATGTAATTTTGCTTCTTATTTTCCTCTTTTGGCTATAATGCATAGAGATTTGTGTGTATATGCAGTTACTTTAATTAAAGGTTTGTCCTTTGTGGTGAAATTTCTTATCATGTGCTTATATCTGTTGTTGATGCATTGCATCTCAACAGGTTGATCATCAATGGGCAAGCTGGCTACTCTTATCTAGAGTTAAGGGCTGTGAATACAAGGCCTCACTTGCCAATGCTCGTTCAATAATGTCACATAATTTAGTTCCTAGAAGTGACCTAAGTGTTCTGGAGTTAGATGAAATAATTCAAACTGTTGATGACATTGCTGAAGGAGGGGGAGAAATGGCAGCTCTTGCAACCCTGATGCATGCTGTTGTCCCAATTCAAAGCTGCTTAAATAGCGGTGGTGTAAATAGGCATAGTAATTCCTCTGCCCAGTGCACATTGGAGAATCTTAGGCCAACTTTGCAACGGTTCCCCACATTATGGCGCACGCTTGTAGGAGCATGTCTTGGTCAAGATACAATGGGCTTGTTGGTGCCTAAAGCAAAAACTGGTTAGCAATTAACCTCATTTGTTGGGTAACCTCTACCCCCAATCCCTTCTCCTGAGTTACTTTGGCACTTAAACTGACCCTACTTTCTTTTTTTTGTTGCATCAAATTGTCTATCACAATTTGGCAATGCAGCTTTATCGGACTATCTTAGTTGGCGTGATGACATCTTCTTCTCTACCGGACGTGATACTTCACTTCTACAAATGCTTCCATGCTGGTTTCCTAAGCCTATACGAAGATTGATACAGCTTTATGTCCAGGTCTGTTTTGTTCTTTGAATGACTGAATTCCTTTGCTGCCTTTTCTATACATTTCTTTTTTTTGTAAATTCAATTCAAGCTTTAACTGTCTGATATTGTTTCTTTTAAAGTACCGTATGCTTTAGATGTCATATGTTAGGACAGCTTCACCACTGATCTCTTGTTCTCTCTTTTCATTTGTTTACTTATGTGTCCGTCTGGGAAAAAAAAAGGATATATACATGGTTACATACTCATTGATGCTTAAATACACATTTTTGTTCCCTCGCATCGTCTTGTTTTGAAGTCATGTCACATACACTATGTGACATTTGAAATACCTTAAGTCATGTAGTTTGCAGGTTACCTTACTGTCTGCCATGTAGTTTGCATGTTATTGCAGACAAACACAGTTCATGTATTTGTATGCAATCCAAGTTATGTAGTTTTCATTATATCACAGGGTCCTCTCGGATGCCAATCATTTTCAGGGTTCCCTACTGGGGAAACTTTGCTACACAGAGACATTGATTTATTAATAAATGCTGATGTGCATGCTGAGATAAGTGCATTCTCCTGGGAGGCAACTATCCAAAGACACATTGAAGAAGAACTACATGGTCCTTTACTTGAGGTATGACCATTTAATTTAATTGCTTGTTTTTCTGTTTTATTTTTGTCTCTGTTTAGGAGGATGATGGAACCAATTACTGAAATATCTCTTTTATTGAATGAATTAGGGTATATCACCCAACACAGAACATACAAAGTATAGAATTGATAAAACCCTCTCAATACCCGAGAGAATTCCCCCTAAAATCTCTTACCCAAAACTTTTCCTCCCCCTCTTCCTGATTCTTTCCCTTTTTATTCCCCTGTTTCCCCCCCCCCCCCCCAACCCACTTAACTCCTATTCAGAGTTAGTTAAGTCTGTTATATTCCTTATGGGCCCTTTATTGGGCCTCTCCCTTCTAACATAAACCTTCTTAACAAAGGGCTTGCTGCCATCAATACTCCCCCCCAAAAGTTTCACCTTGTCCTCAAGGTGAAAGTCCGGAAAGCGTTGCTGCAAGGTTGATATCGTTTCCCAAGAATCATCGCAACAAGGAGTGCCCTCCCAGTGTATGAGCAACTCAGCGTCTCCCACATTGTTGTAGCGAAGATTTATCACTGCAGCTGGGTACACCTTTAATTCCCAATCTTCAGACAGCTCCCGTGGAATTGATTGAGGTGTTTGAGAAGCTGGTAAACCCTTCTTCAGCCTACTGATGTGGAAAACTGGGTGAATTTGGGCATGTTCTGGTAACTGGAGCTTGTATGCCACCTGTCCGATGCGAGCTACTACTTGAAAAGGGCCATAATAATGCGGGCTAAGTTTCTCACACCTCCTCTTTGCAATGGAATGCATTCTATAGGGTCTGGCCTTTAAGTAAACCCAATCTCCCACGTTGAACTCCAAATCCCTTCTCTTTTTATCCGCCTGCTGCTTCATTTGCTGCTGGGCTTTATTCAAATTATGGTGCAATTCCTGCAAAATAACATCTCTGTCCAGGGCCAACCGAGATACTTCCTCAACTCGAGAGGGGTACGCAGCAGCTTTAAACAGTACTGGGGGGTCTCTCCCATATAAAGCTCTAAAGGGGGTCATGCAAGTAGAGCGATTATAATTTGTATTATACCAATATTCAGCCCAACACAGCCAATCTACCCAGCTAGTAGGTTTCTCTCCAATAAAACAGTGAAGGTAAGTTTCCAAGCATCTATTCACAACTTCCGTTTGCCCATCCGTTTGAGGATGGTAAGCAGAACTAAATTTCAGTTGAGTCCCTGCTTGTTTAAAGAGCTCAGTCCAGAAATTGCTGAGGAAGATTTTATCTCTGTCCGATACAATGGTAGAGGGAAAACCATGTAAGCGAACAACTTGTGAGATGAATAACTGGCTTACTTCCTTGGCTGTAAAAGGATGCGCCAAAGCCATGAAGTGCGCAAACTTGGTAAGGCGATCCACCACAGCCAGTATAGTATCCTTGCCCTTAGCCTTGGGAAGCCCCGTGATGAAATCCATTCAGACGTCTTCCCAAACCTGAGTGGGAATGGGTAATGGCTGTATTAAACCAGCAGGAGACAGAGATTCAACCTTACTCCGTTGGCAGATGTCGCAAGCTGCAATGAATTTGATGATATCGTGTTTCATCCCCTCCCAATGGAAAACCACAGCTAGTCTCTTATAAGTTCTCAAGAACCTGGAGTGACCCCCCCAAGCTGAGGCATGAAAATCATGAAGTACAGCAGGGATCATAGCAAACCCTTTGGGAAGAACCAACCTTTCCTTATAGTACAGTCTTCCTTGATACATAGAGTAACCTGGGTGAGCTTGGGGTTGTACCACTAAGTCTTGGATGATTTTACTCAGTTTTGCATCCTTCATTATTTCTTCCCCTAATTCCTCCCATTCTTCTGAAACTGAAGCTGAGAATGCTGAGTACATCATTCATCTAGATAACGCATCCGCCACCGCGTTTTCTCTGCCTGGTTTGTACTGGATCTCAAAGTCGAAACTCATGAGTTTGGAGACCCATTTAAATTGATCCTCCCCTAACATTCTCTGTTCATCAGGAACTTCAAGGACTTTTGATCTGTGCGAATGATGAAGTGCCTCCCTAGAAGATAGTGTCTCCATTTCTGAACAGCGAAAACAATGGCCATGAGCTCTCTCTCATAAACTGACTTCTGCTGTCCCTTAGTGGATAGAGCTTGACTGATAAAAGACACAGGGCGGCCTTGCTGAATTAGTACCGCCCCAATACCCCGGCTAGATGCGTCAGTCTCCACAACGAAAGGTGCTGTAAAATTAGGTACTGCCAACACTGGAAGATCAGCCATGGCATTTTTCAGTGTGTCAAAAGCTGTTTGGGGCTGCTGTAGACCATTGGAACCCATCCTTTTTCAACAACTCAGTAAGGGGCTTAGCAATCTGGCCATATCCTTTTACAAATCGCCGATAGTAACCCGTCAGACCCAAAAACCCTCTCAGGCCCTTGATATCCTTAAGTGCAGGCCACTTTAGCATTATCTCTACCTTCTTTGGATCAGCTGCAGCCCCTTGTGAGGAGACTACGTGTCCCAAATATTCGACACTATTGTTGCCAAACGTACATTTTTTCCGGTTGGCTACCAATTTATTCTCTATTAACAGTTGAAAAACTTGTCTCAAATGATCAACATGGGCTGTTTCATCCCTACTATATATCAGAATGTCGTCAAAGAATACCAGAACAAATTTTCTCAAATACGATCTCAAAACCTCATTCATGAGGGCCTGAGACGTGGAGGGTGCATTTGTGAGGCCGAAAGGCATCACCATGAACTCATAATGCCCCTCATGCGTCCTAAATGCAGTTTTCTCAATATCCCTCTCCTTCATATGAATTTGATGATACCCGGATTTCAAATCCAGTTTAGAGAAGATAGTTGTCCCTGCCAATTCATCCAACAATTCGTCAATAATGGGGATTGGAAATTTATCTTGTATGGTGACCTTATTCAACGCTCTATAATCAACACAAAAACGCCAACTCCCATCTTTTTTTTCCACTAAAATGATAGGACTAGCATAAGGACTAGTGCTAGGTCTAATAATTCCAGCTTCTAACATCTCCTGTACTAACTTCTCAATCTCAGTTTTCTGGTATTGAGGATACCTGTAAGGACGTATATTAGGAATTTCAGCACCCACCTTCAAGTTGATGGCGTGATCCAATCTCCTAACAGGTGGTAACCCTTCTAGAGAATTGAAAACAGTATCAAATTCCTGCAGTACAGCCTGAATGCCTTCAGGGATCTTTTCTTCTTGGAGTTGTTCGCCCTCTATTAGCACCCGCAATTCTATAAGAAAACCTTCTTCTTCTTCTTGTAAAGATCTCATTACTGATTTAAGTGATACAGCTGACTTGCACAAGGAAGGGTCTCCCTTAATAAGATGATTGTGGCCCCCTTTCTTTATTTTCAACGTTAGTTCCTTGAAGTTAGCTGTGATCTTCCCCAATCCGGCTAACCAGTCTAGTCCCAATACCAAGGCTGGCCCCTTAAGCTCAAAAACGTAAAAATCATGCTGCACTTCCAGATCTTGCAGCTGTAATTCCAAGGATTTGCAACACCCTGAACTTCTGACCTTGTGTCCGTCCCCTACCTCCACCCAAAAAGGTTGTGTGACTGTCACTTCTAGACCCAACTGTTCTACCAACCCTTGAGCAATAAAGCTGTGTGATGCCCCACAGTCAATTAATACCATGGCTTCCCTCCCTAACACCCTTCCCCATAATTTGAATGACCTTCCTGTTGTCAATCCCAGCAAGCTATTGTAACCCAATAGGATGGGTTTCTCCTCCTCTCCCGCATTTTCCTCTTCTTCACCCCCATTCTCACTATCATCTTCCACCCACAAGATTCTGAGTTGTTTATTTTTGCAAACATGTCCTGGCGTGAATTTCTCATCACAGCGGAAGCAGAGTTTCTTCATTCGGTCATTGTATTCAGCTTCTGGGAGTTCTCTGAAACTCCTCCCTCTCCTATTAGCCATTGCAGACTGTTGTGTTCTATTCCCGTTTGCAGATGGTGTTGTGCTGCAAACCACCGAGTCAGCCATGGTATTACCTCCTACATTGCTTATCTTTCCTCCTATGCCCGTATTGTTACCGAGCGTGTTACCCCCTCTCCAATTCACATTCTCCCTAGTTGCGCCACTGTAATAGGGTCCTTTTCTGGCGAAAGAAGTTCCTGCTGCCCAAGAACCATTCTTTACATGGCCACCCTTGACTTCTTGAATGAAAACTTCATTCTTTTCATCTATTCTTTGGGCAAGATCCATCATATCAACTAAACTCTTTACATCATGAATCCTTAACTCCCTGCGAACCCCTTCTTTTAGGCCATTGAGGAAGATCCCTCTCAAGAAATCCTGTTCCGACACCCTCATAGGTCCTGCATAGAACTCAAACTGCCGCCTGAATTCCTTGACTGACCCTTCTTGCTTCAGCCCCATCAAGATTTCGTAAGGATTCTGTGATGAAGATGGATGAAACCTTCTTATGACAGCCCCTCTAAAGATGGACCAAGATACCTCTCCCATGTTACTTTCCCACCATTGAAACCACGAGAGTGCTGGTCCCTCCAAAGCCATGGATGCCACCTTCAATTTCTCATCCTCCGGAACCCCCCTGACTTCAAAGAACCTCTCCAGTTTGTGAATCCAATTGCAGGCATTCTCCCCGTTATCCTCTCCTTCAAACAACGGCAGCTCAAGCTTTCTCCACTTCTCGTCATCCCAGGTGCTGCGACCATCGTGATTTCTCCCAAGATTGTTCTCCCCTTCTGCCTCGCTCGGGTTTTCTGTTCGCTCGCCACCATTGGCTTGCAAGATCACATCCATTTTCCGCAGCAGCTCCTGGAGACTGTTCTCCACCCCTCGCAAGCGAGCATCGCTCATCAGCCTCCACTCCGCCATGTCTTCGATTCTCTTCTCCAATGTCTCTGTTCGTGCCTCCATTCTGGTACTCACCATTCCCCTCTCAACTTCCCCAAGAAACCCACTCTCCGCTCCAAGATCGGAGCTTTGATACCAGTTTGATGGAACCAATTACTGAAATATCTCTTTTATTGAATGAATTAGGGTATATCACCCAACACAGAACATACAAAGTATAGAATTGATAAAACCCTCTCAATACCCGAGAGAATTCCCCCTAAAATCTCTTACCCAAAACTTTTCCTCCCCCTCTTCCTGATTCTTTCCCTTTTTATTCCCCTGTTTCCCCCCCCCCCCCCCCCTCAACCCACTTAACTCCTATTCAGAGTTAGTTAAGTCCGTTATATTCCTTATGGGCCCTTTATTGGGCCTCTCCCTTCTAACATAAACCTTCTTAACAAAGGGCTTGCTGCCATCAGAGGACTTATTTTCCAAATCACCTTTTTTGTACTAATTTTTTTCTCATAAAATTTTCTTTGAACATGAAAGGAATAAAAGGTTCCTTTACCTGACACCCTATTGCCCTTTAAAACAAGTCTTAGGCTCACTGTTCACAATGAGATATCCAGTGTTCCAACTTCTTCATCTAGTACCGAAGCCCTTCTAACTAGAACTTAGTCTAAGTTGATCCCTGCAAGTTTTATAAACCCCGTACAACTTCTTGCAGATTTTAGGCGCACAAGACTTTACTATAATATGTGCAACCTATAACAAAGGAAATATTTTGGACAAGTTCTCAGCATTTTGATCTCAAAATCTTAGCTTGCCTTGATCTAGTTTCAGTTGTCATGACAATTCTGAAACTTTCTCGTATAACTTTTAAAATATGTGAATAAATACTGTTAGTGGTAAAAAAAAAAGATAAGCTAATTAGGATGTTCCCTGTTTGAAAGCACAAATATATACTCTTAGATACTCCTGGACTTACATATTCTATTGAAGAAGGTTCAATTAAGGTTCGGATATGGGTATCAATTTCAAATTTTTATTTCTTTCATTTTATTATTGTTTTATTTTTTACCTCCATGACACTGTTCACTGCCGTCCCTGCTTATTAAGTGTTAGTTTAGGAAGTGCTAGAACAGGTTAGTTACAGGTTAGTTTAGTTAGTTACTATACTGCAGAATATTCTGATAGAATATTCTACAGAGTTAGGTTTCTGTTAGCTGTATAAATAAACAAATCAGCTGTGTATCTTCAGTTAGTTGGTTATTTCAGTTTTTCAGTTTTTGTTTCTAGAACTTTTCTCTCTCTCTCTCCCTGCTACACTTGCACTTTCTCTCAGATTCCTGCATTTTCCTAGTGGTCAAGAATTTTCAAATGGTATCACAGAGTTGAATTTCGATCCAAACATCATGGAAATGCCAGCTACTTCTTCGATCGACCCACCCATCTCCACCACTCCTATTTCGCGATCTCCAAATCTAGCTAGTTTCTCTCATGCGATCTCGGTGAAGCTAGATGAGAAGAACTTTCTCATCTGGAAGCAGCAGATTGAAGCGACAATCAAGACTCGTCGGTTGCAGAGATTCGTTGCTGATCAAGATATTCCTCCACAGTTCCTTTCTGATTCAGATCGTAGTGTAGGTTGCATCAATGATGCTTATCTGGATTGGGAACTGCAAGACCAAATGCTGTTCTCATGGCTGTTATCTTCTCTTTCCGATAATCTTCGAACATGCGTTGTTGGAAGCATCCATTTGTGGCAGCTGTGGGATGAAGTTCATGCATATTTCAGATCTCAAAATCGAGCGAAGGTCAATCATTATGGAACTGAACTTCGCAATACAAAGAAAGTTTTGCGTTCTGTTTCAGAATAATTGCTGTGAATCAAAGCACTTGTTGATTCACTCATTTCTATTGGTTATCCGGTTTCACCACAAGAACATATCGATGTTATTCTTGAGGGTCTTCCAGAGGAGTACGATGCATTTGTAGCTTCAGACTTGATCCTTACACTATTGGTGATATAGAGTCTTTGTTACTGTCTCATGAAGCTAGAATAGAGAAGAATCGTCACTCTATTTTTTATGCTTTTTCGGTTAATTTTACTCCAGTTAAAGAAGGTAATCCTCTGCCTGATTCTTCTACAAAGCAAGTTGTTGCTCCTTCTCCTCGGTCCTTTAGCTCTATGAATCAACCATCCCCAAATTTGGGACAAAACCTTTCAAGTCCAGTTCAACCTCCACCAGCTTTTGCTTTAAATCCAAATCAATACCCTCAGGGGTTTCAATAAGGTTTTCAATGAGGGTTTACTTCTGATTTTGGTTCTAACAATCAGTTTGGTAATCATACTTATCAGCAAAACTCTAATAGAGGAGGTAGGGTTGGCAGATTTGGTAGTAGGGGAGGCAGAGGTCGTGGCCGTTTTGCGTCCAATTACAGAAGCTCTGTAGTGTGTGATCAGCCTGGTCACTCAGCCTCCGTCTGCTACTACAGATTTGATCATAATTATGGTCAAGGTTTTCAGCAGCAAGGACAAGGTAATTTTCAGGAAGGACAGGGTAATTTTCAGCTAGGATTTCTGTCACAAGTGCTTATACAGCAACAGCAATTATCACTGCAACCTTATTCAGCTCAATTGGCACATTCACAATTGCTGCAACTTGGGTTGCTGCATTCTTCTCCTGGCTCTTCATTTTATTGATCAAGATTTTAGTCCTTACATCCTTACATTATTCCTTATCAATATTCTACTCAGCTTGTCAATTCTGTGCCTATGGTGGTACCTAATGATCCTTTTTCAAGCTCTACAGCACAACAGATGCATCCTTTGGCCATGATAGCCTCTACTCAAGGACCTAATCAGGCTTGGCATCCTGATTCAGATGCCACTCATCATGTCACTGCAGACCCTGCAAATTTTCTGCAAAGACAAGAGTTTTCAGGATCAGACCAAATCTTAATGGGTAATGGTCAAGGCCTTCAAATTCAATCTATTGGTTCATCTAAAGTTTTGTCCCCTTTTAATTCTAGTGTCTCTTTGTCTCTAAATGACTTACTTCTTGTTCCTTCCATTACCAAGAACATAGTAAATGTTAGTAAGTTTGCTCAAGATAATTTTGCTTACTTTGAATTTCACCCCTTTTATTATTTTGTGAAATCTCAGGCCACAAACGAGACACTGTTGGAGAGTTTTCTTGGACCTGATGGTTTATACACCTTCCACAGTTTCTCCTTGCCCCGTGTGACTTCTCAAACTGCAGCTTCCTCATCTTCTGCTTCTGCTTCAAGTTGTTCTTCATTTCAGCCTATTGTAAATACTGTACATACTGCTATAAATAGGTTCTCAGATGCTTCTGCAAATGTAAATCATGATTCTTCTAAATAGGCCTTCTAGTACTTCTATAGCTGTAAATAATGCCCCTACATCTTACACCTTGTGGTAGGGGTGTAAATTGGTTCGGATAACTTGACCAACCCGATCAATTTAAACCAAACTAATTAAATTGGTTCGGTTCGGTTCGGTTTGGGTATGTTGATTGGTTCGGGTAAAATCCAAACCAATTAAAGCTTAATTGGTTCGGTTCTCGGATTTGAAATTTCAAAACCGAACCAAACCAAACCATATATTTATATATTTTATTTTTTAAAAAAAATTTATGCTACAACATTTTTTGGCTACTACTTGTTTTTTTGACTTTTTGTAATACTTTCTCAATTTTCAACCTCTAAAATGTCGTTTTCGTTCAACACAAAAGGCTAGAAAAATCTTCTGCCAAAATATTTAGTTCTGCTCACCAGTACTGCAGTTTTGGCCAGGAATATGCTATCAGATGCTATTCCAAAAACTCTAGGAGAGGTGAGAGACTTGAAAACTTTAGATCTTTCCTTCAACCAACTCTCTGGATCCATTCCTATTGAACTTCAAAATCTACATGTCCTTCAACTTTTGAACCTCTCTTATAATGATTTAGAAGGAACCATTCCTAATGGTGGAGTTTTTCAAAATCTCTCTGCTGTCCATTTAGAAGGCAATAAAAAACTTTGCTTGTATTTTGCATGTGAGCTTCATCGCCATGGAAGAAGGCATGTCTGACATTACATCATCATAGCCACAGTGGTAACACTGATACTATGTCAGACAATTTACTTGCTACTATACATAAAGAACAGAACAGTGAAAGTAACAGCAACAACATCATTTGAACTTGGAAGCTTGGAAACGATGAATTGACTTTAAATGCTCTAGTATTGACTTTAAAAATAACGAATTTCTGGCTCTAATTTATGAGTATTTAAGTAATGGGAGCTTGGAAGATTTGATTAAGGGGAAGAGAAAGCATGCAAATGAAAATGAGTTAAACGTTATGGAGAGACAGAATATAGATATTGATGCTGCTTGTGCATTGGATTACCTGCACAATGATAGTGAAGTTCCTATTGTGTATTGTGATTTGAAGGCCAACAACATTCTTTTGGATGAAAATATGATTGCAAAGGTTGGAGACTTTGGATGCGCTAGGTTGCTGATTCAAAGTACAGCTAATCAAGTCTCTATTAGCTCCACTCATGTCCTTAGGGGTTCAATTAGTTACATATATACCTTCAGGTTAGTAGCCTCACAACTTTCTCTTAATTGAATAGTAGTAGTATACAACTTGCCAAGTTAAATATCTCTTGAAGAATTTTTTAACTTATTCAAATATAATTTTCTTAATACAAATATCAATATGTTTCTTTGTTCCCTCTTTATGAACTTTTTAATACACATTCTAAAACATGAAATAATTATTGGTGTTCAAATCAATAAGTTTGATTCTATTTTTAGAAATTTTTTCATAGGTCTATTATGTATTTTTTTGTTATGGAAAGCTAATTATTTAGCTAATTTTTGTATTAAAAAAATGGCCGACCTGATCACCCGAATCAAATCAATCCATAGATGTTCGGTTCGGTTTGATTCAGATTTGACTATAAAAAAATACGAAAACCGAATCAAACCAAACCAATTGATTTTGATTGGTTCGGATTTATTTTCCCTCAAAAATCAAATTAAACCACCCACTTACACACCTACCTTGTGGCATTGTAGGTTAGGGCATCCCCACTTTGATGTTGTCAAATCTGTATTACACTATTGTAATATTCTTGTTCATAATAAAATTTTCTCAGATTTTTGTACAGCATGTTTCCTTGGTAAAGCTCATTGTTTACCCTCATCACTCTACTACTGTTTATCAAGAGCCTTTTGAACTAGTGTTTAGTGATTTGTGGGGTCCAGCTGGCTATTTTTACTACATCTCATTTGTTGATGCTTGTACAAGATTTACTTGGCTTTATCTTCTTAAACTCAAATTTGAGGCATTTTCTGTTTTCAAACAATTCAAGGCAGTAGTTGAAATGCAGTTTGATAAAAAGATTAAATCTGTCGAAACAGACTAGGGTGGGGAATTTAGACCCTTTTCCAAATTTCTTGCTGACTTAAGCATTCATTATTGTCTTATTTGTCCTCACACTAACCATCAAAATGGTAGTGTTGAGCGCAAACACAGACAAATAGTTGACATGGGTTTAACTTTGTGTTGACATGGGTTTAACTTTGTTGTCTTAAGCCTCTTTGCCTCTTAAATTTTGGGATCATGTCTTTCTTACTTTTGTCTATCTTATAAATAGATTGCCCACTACAGCTCTCCAAAATGAAGTTCCTTACACTAAGCTTTTTCATGCTGCCCCTGATTATATTTTTCTTAAGGTGTTTGGGTGTGCGTGTCTTAGAATATGAAGAATATGAATATTGTATATTCAATCTCAAAACTGAATGTTTACATGGACAGAAATATATATAGGAACTTCTATACATTAAATCTAGTCCTAGGAAATAAGCAACTAATTAATAAGCTACTAAAAACAATGTCTACACAAACAACCGTGGAATAAGACCAAGAGACCACCGTCCATAGTGGCCACCGTCCAACACTCTCTCTCAAGCTGGTGAATATACATTCTCCATTCCCGACTTGGATACAATAGTTTGAAATGCTAGACTATTCAATCCTTTTGTAAGTACATCAGCAAGCTGACCATGTGTAGAAACATAGGGTGTACAAATTAAACCACTCTCTAATTTTTCTTTGATAAAATGTCTATCAACCTCAATATGCTTCGTTCGATCATGTTGCACCGGATTATAAGCAATGCTGATTGCAGACTTGTTATCACAATAAAGTCTCATCGGGCCATCCCACTTGATCTTCAGATCTTCAAGAATGATTTTTAACCATAGTAGCTCACACACACCTTGAACCATAGCTCCGAATTCTGCCTCCGCACTAGATTGTGCTACCACATTCTGTTTTTTACTTCTTCAATTCACTAGACTTCCACCAAGAAAAGTGCAATATCCTGTAGTTAACCTCCTGTCCATTGGTGATCCAGCATAATCGGCATTAGTATATGCTTCAAGTACTACACCTCCATTTCTCTTAAATAGAATGCCTTTTCCTGGTGTTCCCTTAAGGTACTGTAACACTCGATATGCTGCTCGCAAATGAGATTCTTTTGGACTGTGCATGAATTGACTAATCACACTAACTGCATATGCTATATCCGGCTGTGTGTGGGATAGATAAATAAGTCTTCCCACTAGACGCTGATACATTTCTCTATCAACTGCAGCATCTTCCTTTGCCTGTCCAAGTTTCATATTGGGATCTATCGAAGTAGTTGCCGGTTTGCATGCTGTATGACTTGTTTTTTTTAGGAGATCCATAACATACTTTTGTTGAGAGATGAATATACCTTTCCTAGAATGAGCAACCTCAATTCCAAGAAAGTATTTTAACCTCCCTAATGCTTTAATTTCCAACTCCTTGGCTAAACATTGACTTAGAACATGTTTCTCCTTATCATCATCTCCTGTTACAATTAGTCATCAACATACACCAAGAGAGCTGTGACTCCCTCTGAAGGAGTGTGTTTAACAAACAGTATGTGATCTCCTTGGCTTTGTTTGTACCCCATAGCCAACATAATTTTAGCAAACCTTCCAAACCACGCTCGTGGTGATTGCTTGAGGCCATATAAGGCCTTTTTCAGCTTACACACAGTATTAACATGCAAATTCCTCCCATATCCTAGTGGGACCTCCATGTGGACTTCTTCTTCGAGATCTCCATGTAAGAAAGCATTCTTGACATCAAACTGCTGTAAATCCCAACCATAATTAGTTGCTAATGCCAATAATACTCGAACTGTGTTCATCTTTGCAACTGGTGCAAAAGTCTCCTGGTAATCAATTCCATAAGTTTGGGTATATACCCTTTGGCAACTAATCGTGCCTTATACCTCTCTATGGATCCATCTGCTCTATATTTTATAGTATACACCCATTTACAGCCCACACTTTTCTTTCCTGCCGGTAACTGCACTAGCTCTCAGGTTTTATTCTTTTCCAATGCCTCCATCTCTTCATTCATGGCTTGTTTCCATTTTCCATTGGACAAGGCCTCGGGTAGAGTGGTAGGGATGACAATGGTATTTAGGCTTATAAGGAAAGCTTTATGGGATGGTGAAAAATTCTCAAAGGACAAGAATGGTGAAAGGGGGTATAGTGGCCGTTTTGTGCACTCTGGTTCCTTTCTTGATGGCTATAGGAAGAATTTGGTCACTACTATCCATATGAAATTCAGATTCATCTTGCAATAAAGGGTTAGACATTATTACCTCATCGAAGGCTCCGAGTTGGACTGTTGGGCTTGCACAGGTTCAGGAACAGCCATCTTCCTTCTTGTGAACACCTTGCCTTTGCCATACCTTACATTCTCAAGAGCAGACTCATTCACTGGGTCAAGAATGGTTTTGGACACAGGTTCAGACACAGGTTCAGCATTATTGACTTCAGAAGGAGGATCAGGGACAATAGGAGGAAGGTCGAGAGGAGGACCATAAGACACAGGAAGTAAGGACATGTCAAGCAGGAAATCTTCCTTATCTTCTTTCATTGACTTCTCCCCCTGAAGATAAGGATGGGAAAAATAGGGCTCTTCTTCACTGAATGTAACATCCCTGGAGACATAGAATTTTCTGGATGGAGGGTGATAACACCTGTACCCTTTCTGGGTAGAAGAATAGCCCAAAAAAATGCACTTTAGAGCCTTTGGATCGAGTTTCCCCCTGTTTGGACTGTGAATATGGACAAAAGATACACATCCAAAAATTTTAGGGACAAGATTGTTGGAAGTGTGTAGATCAGGATAGAAAGTAGAGAGGACATCCATAGGACTCTTGAATCCCAAGACTTTAGTGGGCAAGCGATTTATAAGATAAGTAGAAGTCAGAACAGCTTCCTCCCCCAAGAAGGACTTAGGGGCATTTCTCTGAAATAATAAGGTTCGGGTTTTTTCAAGAAGATGACTGTTTTTTCGCTCTGCTAACCCATTCTATTGTGGGGTATGAACACATGAAGATTCATGGATTATTCCTTCTTTTTGGAAAAAAGTGCATAAGAGTCTGATTAAAGTAGTCCTTAGCATTATCGGACCTGAATCGTTTAATGCCCATCCCAAATTGAATTTTAATCATGGAACAAAAATTTGGGAGAACAGTACTAATATCAGACTTGTGTTTGAGCAGAAAAATTCAGGTAACACGTGTACAGTCATCAATAAAAGACACAAACCATCTTGCCCTAGAGACTCTAGGAATGGAAGAGGGACCCCAAACATCACTGTGAATAAGAGAAAAAGGAACAGAACTTTTTGTATTACTAATTGGAAAATTAACATGCTTATATTTAGCAAGTTCACATACTTCACAATGGAATTGTTCAACATCAAGACCTTCAAACAAAGCTGGAAAAAGACTCTTAACAATAAAAAAGGATGGATGACGTAATCTACGGTGAACGAGCCAAATTTTATCTTTTTTTGTTGAAAGAAGTTCTGAGGTAAAAAAATATGGGTGTCCAAGTCCGTTCTTGGTCTTGTTTACCTGACAAGGTGCTTCAAGGAGGTAGAGGCCATCCTGTTCCCTAGCACGTCCAATCATCTTCCTTGAATTCTTGTCCTGAAAAACACAATGATCATTGTAAAAAATCACTTTGCAAGATAAATCTTTAATTAATTTCTGAACAGAAATCAGATTTGTGGACAGTTTAGGGACATGAAGGACATTTTTTAAGGTCACTAGGGGGCTTAGTTGGACATCTCCTACACCGGCTACAATGATCAAGGAACCATCAGCTGTGGATATTTTCTTATTGCTTGAGCATGGAGAATAGGTGGAAAATATAATGGGGTTGTTGGTCATGTGGTCTATTGCTCCTAAATCCACAATCCAGGAATTGGTAAAAATTGTACCCGAGACATTGAATCCACCGGAAATAGGTAACTTACCTGAATAAGTCACAGAACAAGTACCTGAGAGCTTTTCAAGGCCGTGTAGAGAGACATTTGAAACCTCAGCTTCGGTTGACATTGTGAGAGACAAAAACAGGACTATTGGAAACAGACGTAATCAAACAATATTGTTTGGTACTGTTCAGCACTGTTGGGTCCTGTTCAGCACTGTTGGATACTGTTCGACACTGTTTGGCACTGTTCAGGTACTGTTTGGGGCAATGAAGGCCAAAAGAAAAGGGCAATGAAGGCCCAAAAAATAGAGATGGGTTGGCAATGAAGGCTGACCGAAAAAAGGCTCAGCAGAAAATAGAGACAGTCCTGGATCGGAACTACTCTTATACCATCTTAGAATATGAAGAATATGAATATTGTATATTCAATCTCAAAATTGAATGTTTACATGGACAGAAATATATATAGGAGCTTCTATACATTAAATCTAGTCCTAGGAAATAAGCAACTAATTAATAAGCTACTAAAAACAATGTCTACACAAACAACCGTGGAATAAGACCAAGAGACCATCGTCCATAGTGGCCACCGTCCAACAGCGTGCTATCCTTGCTTGAGGCCTTATAACAGACACAAACTAGAATTTACACTATGTTTGAATGATAGGTAATGAGGGGAACGGAAATAAAATGAGGGGAAGGGAAATAACTTCCCTTGTTTGGGAGTTTTAAAATACATGGGAACGGAACGGAACACACGGGAAACCATTTCCTCCCTCTTCCCCTCAAATGCTCAACTTTTGTTTTCCCCAAAATTGAGATGGAATGGGAGGAACACATGGGTAATGAAGTTCCGTTCCGTTCCGTTAATGAAACTTCCAAACAAAGAGAATGGTAATTATGTTTCATTCCCTCCCTTTTATTTTCGGTCCATCTCCATCTATTCCGTTCCGTTCCATTAATGAAAAAACATTCAAACACTGGGTTAGATCTAGTGAGTGTACTTTCCTAGGTTATTCATCTAATCATAAGGGAAATAAGTGTCTTTCTTCTGATGGTAGATTTTTCATATCTAAAGATGTTCCTTTTAATGAGTTTCGCTTTCCATATTTAGAGTCTCATTCATCTTCAGCTGCATCTATTTCTAAAATTCATTCTTGTCCTCCTTTGCTTTCTTCCTCTATTTTTAGGTTTCATTTTGCTTTAACTACATTTGATAATTCTTCTCTGCCAGCTTCTGCTGTGTCCTTATCTACTGAATCTTCTGGTTCTGATTCTGGTATGTCTCAGATTGCTCGTGTCTGGTTCTACTAGCTTTTCTGCTTTTGGTTCTGGTTCCATTGGTCCTACTCTTGCAACCACAGAGTCAACTGATTCAGTCTCTGAGTCAGCAGCTGCTCCTCCTGCAGTTACTTAGATTGCTGGATTCTCTAATTCTAGTGAGATAGAACCTGCAAGTACTTCTTCTTCCAATACTTCAGGTTCTGATTTTCAACCTGAGTTTTCCTCTAATCCTCAACCTATTTCAGCATCTACTCTTCCTATGCAAACTAGGTCTAAGTCTGGTATTTTTAAACCTAGAATTACACCTACTCTTCTTCTTACTCACCTTGAACCAAGTTCTGTCCAAGAGGCCTTGAACAGCCCCAAATGGTATGAAGCTATGACTGCAGAATATGATGCATTGATTAAGAACAATACTTGGACACTTGTTTCACTTCCATCTAGTAGGACGGCAATTGGATGCAAATGGGTGTTTCGAGTAAAGGAGAACCCAGATGGTTCAATTAACAAGTACAAGGTTAGGTTAGTTGCCAAAGGATTTCATCAACAGCCTGGATTTGACTATACAAAGACTTTTTCACCAGTTGTCAAACTAGTGACAGTCAGAGTTGTACTTACACTAGCCCTTACACAAAAGTGGACGTTGCAGCAGTTGGATGTAATTAATGCCTTCCTCAATGGTTATTTACGGGAGGAAGTGTATATGCAGCAGCCTCCAGGCTTTGAAGACACAATTAAGAGTCTGGTTTGTAAGCTAAACAAGGCACTTTATGGGTTAAAACAGGCTCCTAAGGCTTGGTTTGAAAGGTTGGCAGCCTCTTTGATCAGTTTTGGCTTTTGATCTAGTTGCTGTGATCCCTCACTTTTCATCTAGGCACGACATACTTCTTATGTCCTGGTGTATGTTGATGACATCATTGTGACTGGAAGTTCACCTACTTTGGTGCAGCAGCTGATTACTAAGCTAAATGAGGAATTTGCTCTCAAGCAACTAGGGAAGCTTGATTATTTCCTTGGAATAGAGGTCAAACATTTGTCCAATGGATCTATACTTCTCAGTCAAAGCAAGTACATCAGAGATTTGCTAGAAAAAGCCAAAATGACTGATGCAAAAGGCATTTTTTTATCGAAAAAAAAAATACTCCTATAGTGACAGGTAGCAAACTGTCCAAACTTGGAAGTAATTATGTTGATGATCCACATCTATATAGGTCAGTAGTTGGTGCATTGCAATATGCAACAATCACTAGACCTGAAATCTGTTTCAGTCTCAATAAAGTTTGCTAGTTTCTTAGTAATCCCCTTGAATACAATTAGAAGGCTGTTAAACGGATCTTAAGGTATCTTAAATGTACTATCACTCAAAGTTTGCTACTCCAACCTGCAAGGTCACCTAGGTCACTCACTCTACATGCTTTTTGTGATGATGACTAGGCATCTGATCCAAATGATAGAAGATCAACTTCTGGATCTTGCATTTTATTGGGTCGTAATCTTGTGTCTTGGTGGTCAAAGAAACAGACCTTAGTAGCTCGATCCAGCACAGGGGCTGAGTATCGCAGCCTTGCAGCCACTGTAACGGAGCTGATTTGGATTCAGTCACTGCTAAGAGAACTCAATGTTGTTGTTCCAGCTCCAGTTGTCCACTGTGACAACCTAAGTACAGTGCTACTTGCTCATAATCCGATTCTTCATGCAAGAACCAAGCATATGGAATTGGACATATTTTTTGTCCGAGAGAAGGTCCTCAATAAGAGCCTAGTGGTTTCCCACATTCCAGCACAAGATCAGACAGCAGATTTACTCACTAAACCCTTGTCTAATCTCAGATTTTGTACTTTGAGGGACAAACTCAGGGTGTTTGATCAGTTTGCTTTGCAACACCCACCTTGAGTTTGAGGGGAAAGTATTAGAGTATGTGATATTGTATTAAGTGTTAGTTTAGAAAGTACTTGAACAGGTTAGTTACAGGTTAGTTTAGTTAGTTACTATACTGCAGAATATTCTGATAGAATATTCTACAGAGTTAGGTTTCTGTTAGCTGTATAAATAAACAGAGAAACAGCTGTGTATCTTCAGTTAGTTAGTTAATTCAGTTTTTCAGTTTCTGTTTCTAGAACTTTTCTCTCTCTCTCCCTTCTACACTTTCTTGCACTTTCTCTCAGATTCCTGCATTTTCCTAGTGGTCAAAGAATGCTCAAACTGCTTATCACAAGATAAAATATGTCCTTTACAATTTTATCCTTTATAAACTATAAGGTAATTGACAAAAACTTTATGTTGAGTCTTACTACTATTGCTCATCATTTTATATTTGTTTCTTCTTTCAATAATTTATAAAATAGTTACTGGTTCAACCAGTTAGACTAGTGAGCAAGCAGTTGAAACAGTGACCCAATAACTTGGTCCCCTCATTGGGTTGATGTCTGTTCTGTTCTAGTTCCTCTAACTATGAGTTGTAATGTGATTTCAATTTCTTTTATGCGTCAAAAGGATTGTAAGTCCTAACTACTATGAGGTCAGGTAGCGTAGAGCATCATTTTGCTGGAATTTTATTGGGTTCGACAGTAGTAATGTTTCTGGAGAGTTAGACTATAACACGAGAGTCAATATTTGCCTTACCTTGATTTTTCTCGCCTTTGTTTCGATATGAAAGTGAGATTTATTGCTATATTGTTCTATATTTGTAATTATAAGGTATATATGAGGTGATATAGGCAATAAAACCATTGGCTATCAGGGGGAGTTCTGTTTCTTTGATCTTGTGCAGTTTTAGCCAGACATATCTCTAGTGCAATAATACAATGTTTCCTTGAGAGCTAATTACTTTGTCTTTCTTTACAATTGCTTTAATTTGTGGCTATAAACCAAATGGGGTACCCTTTTTGATTGAACTCTTTGCAGTTTCTGGTTTGTATTGTCTGACTCAATAATTACGTGACAATTTGCTTGGAAGTGAAAGATATTTGCCTGCTCAAGTCTGTTTTCAGGGAGTAATGCTACACAGCTAGAAAAAAATTTGACAGAATCCATCCAGAAATTGCCATGATTCAAGGATAATTGTTGGATAAGTCATAAGTCAAAATAAAAGGGACCACTCATCCATCCAAAACTCATTAACAATGCCAACTGATTTTGGCTATCTAGTATTTTCATTTCTTTCTAAGCCACTTGAAGAGCACTGGAAGGTTGTTAAACAGATTTTGAGGTATCTTAAGCGTACTATGACTCATGGCTTGTTGCTGCAGCCTGCTAAACTTCATCAACCTCTCTCACTTCAAGCTTATTGTGATGCTGTTTGGGCGTCAGACCCTGATAATCGCAGATCTACCTCTGGGTTTTGTGTTTACTTGGGTCCAAACCTTGTTTCTTGCTGTTCCAAGAAGCAACCCTTGGTGGTGAGTCTAGCACTGAAGCTGAGTTGCTTTGGATTTAGACTTTACTAAAAGAACTCAAAATGCCTGTGACAACTCCTATCATCTATTGTGAGAATCTTAGCACAGTTTCACCCAGCGATAATCCTGTTCTACTCTCCCGAACAAAGCACATGGAGTTAGACCTATTCTTTGTCTGAGAGAAAGTACTCAACAAGTGCCTCATTGTTTCTCATATTCCCGCACAAGACCAGAATGCAGATATACTTAATAAAGCTTTGTCTAATCTTTGTTTTTCTGCATTAAGGGACAAACTCAGGGTGTTTGATCAATTCTCATTGATTCACCCACCCTGAGTTTGAGGGGGAAATATTAGAGTATATAGTTGCATAATAGTTTATAACCTGTTAAGTATGCTGATGTATGCTGATTGTTAGTTAGTGCCAGCTCATTGTTAGTTAGACTGTTAGTCAGGTGGTTACCTTTCTACAGAGTTCTAGAGCTTCTAGACTCTATTGTATATGTACTAGAACCTCCAAGAGGTTCAGTTGGTTAATTCAGTTAACGTTTCAGATTCACTTTCTCTCTCTCTCTACTTTCCTCCATTGTCTTGTCTTTTCTCGCATTTTCTCAGCTTACTGTATACTAAAATTCAGGAGTTGTCTTTCCCACTCTCATCTGCAATATCCTTCTATGTTTGTTGTTACAAACATGCTATTGGTCCTGTGTTCCACTTATTTTGAGTTGCCAGCAAAGCTTCCTGTTTGCCATTATAATTGTGCATTTGTATATTTTCGTACTGTATATCAGTTAATTTTAATTGATTTTTCAGGAAAATGGACTTGGGCTTGAGCACCATTTGCATCGTGGACGAGCATTGGCAGCTTTTAACCAAATTCTTACCCATAGAGTTCAAAATCTGAAGTCAGAAGGGGAAGCCAGTACTTCAGCTCATGGACAAACTAACACTCAATCAGATGTGCAGACACTTCTTTCACCACTAGGACAAAGCGAAGAGACTCTCCTTTCATCTGTGAGGGTTTTTTTTTTTTAAATTAATTTTCTGGTTATGTACTTGAAGTGAGAGATAATATTAGAACAAATCAATTCACTAAGAGGAATGTTGAAAATTGCTTTGTTTGTTACTAGAAAAAAATCTTCACTTGATGATAAATACCAAATTGGTAGTGACATTACTCCCCAAGCCCAGTTTTCCAATGAATCTATTTGGTAAGAACCAATTCAACCTAAAATCTTAAAGCTGTTACATGAAGGCATATGAATGGTTTTATATCTCTAACATGCCACCATAAAAGCCCTTTGGGCCTTAAGCGTTGACAATGCACAGGTCCACTTTCCTTTGTGCTAAAATTTAATTTAATAATGAAGAATGGGGATGGTAAGGATCAAACTTCTGATCACTTGGTCATAAAGGCTTTGAAACCATGTGAAGAACCAATCCAACCGAAAAGGTTAAGCTGTTTGATGAAAGGACATGAAGGGTTTTATATCATCAACTCTATTCATTTGGTCTTCCATCAATTCTTTATTGCATCTTATGGTTTCTTTTGATTTTGATGTCGGACATCTTCCCATATGCTTCCTAATATGTAATATCATTGGCTCTTTGCCAGATTTTATAAATTGTTATTCATAAAAAATACCAATATATATATATATATAAGTCTTTGGAATTTTGAATAGTAGATTGAAAATTGTAGCGCTTGAATTTTCAGGTTTTGCCAATTGCTATTATGCATTTTGAAGATTCTATGCTTGTTGCTTCGTGTGCTTTTCTTCTGGAGCTATGTGGTTTGTCTGCCAGCATGATGCGCATTGATATTGCTGTGCTAAAACGGATATCTTCTTTCTACAAATCAAGTGAAAATAATGAAAATCTCAGGCAATTATCACCTAAAGGATCTGTGTTTCATGCAATGTCCCATGAAGGTGATGTAACAGAATCTCTTGCTCGAGCTCTAGCTGATGAATATTTGCACAAGGATTCTCCTGTAATTGCTACTGAGACAGTTGCTCCAAGTAAACGACCTTCAAGAGCTCTTATGCTTGTCTTGCACCATTTGGAAAAGGCAAGCGTTCCACAGTTGGTTGATGGAAATACCTATGGTTCATGGCTTTTAAGTGGAAATGGTGATGGAACTGAGTTAAGATCTCAACGAAAGGCTGCTAGCCAGCACTGGACGTTGGTAACAAATTTTTGTAGGATGCACCATCTTCCCTTAAGTACTAAGTACCTTGCTGTATTAGCTAGAGACAATGACTGGGTATGTTTCTACTTTTGTTATTTATTTTGTTAAACTCCTCAAACTATAGTCTTATGATTTTTTCTGCTCCTGTCAGATTGAATTTTTGTCTGAAGCTCAGATTGGAGGATATTCATTTGATACAGTGGTCCAAGTGGTGAGTCTTGTTTCCTATTCTAATTCATATAACAAAGTCTAAACTGTGTCGGTTATGTTAAAGTGAAACTGTTCCACTTTGAATCTCTGTGATTGTGAATGCTAGGCATCAAAGGAGTTTAGTGATCCACGTCTCAGACCTCATATGTCGACAGTTTTGAGAGGAATGCAATCAAAGAAAAAGGCAAGCTCTGCATCGTTCTTGGATACACTGGAGAAAGGTGGTGAAACAACCTTTCCTGACGAAAACATGTGTGTTCCAGTTGAACTCTTCCAAATATTAGCAGAGTGTGAAAAGCAAAAAAATCCCGGAGGGGCTCTCTTGATGAAAGCAAAAGAGTTGTCCTGGTCAATATTGGCAATGGTTGCTTCATGTTTCCCTGATGTCTCTCCATTGTCATGCTTGACAGTTTGGTTGGAAATTACTGCAGCAAGGTGACTGGAATTGTCTTTAAGTAAATGATGTTTTGATAATCATATTCTGGAATTGTCTTTCTATCTATAGTTTAGGATACATTGGTAACAGTGTAAACGAAAATCAATCTTAACAGCATTAGGAATAATTTTTTATATGATGGGTTTCTCGTAAAATCCATTATTGAATTAAAATTTCCATCATGACTATTATGCTCATAAAAATTTACATTAATTTGAAATTGTTTATATTGCATCAGCATATGTTAAAACTAACTTTCAATATTCTCTTCAAACATCAAAAAAAAAAAAACTATTTGATTTCATGCTTATTGTGTCCAATTTTTAAAAAAATAGATAAGACACGAACAATATTTTATGGCTGAGGCTGACTTCACCTGGTGGGATAAGGCTTGATTGTTGTATGATTCAATGATTGAATTGAAAATTCACATTCTATGACGAGTTGTTAAAGGTCTAAGACTCTTAAGTATTTCAAGTCTTATACCGATGCTATTGATCCACACACACACACATACACACACTCAAGTTTGTGTATAGACTTACTTCAATGATTGAAACTCATTTCCTTCTATCTGTGGACAGAGAAACTTCATCCATCAAGGTGAACGATATTGCTTCCCAGATTGCAGATAATGTTGGAGCGGCTGTAAATGCAACTAATGCCCTTCCTGTAGGTGATAGAGTGCTTACATTTCATTACAATAGGCAGAGTCCTAAACGTCGACGGTTAATGACACCCATTTCACTTGACACCACTGCTTCTGCAATATCTGACATCGCAAGTACTTCCATGGGTGAAAAAATATTTGATTCCCAAGGTAAGACTACTGAGGATGAAAGAAAAGTAGAACATTCTGGATGCATTAACGTTGCAAGTGATTCCGATGAAGGGCCTGCTTCTCTTTCCAAGATGGTTGCAGTGCTTTGTGAACAGCAATTGTTCTTACCTTTGCTAAGGGCGTTTGAGATGTTCCTTCCATCATGTCCCTTGCTGCCATTCATCCGTGCTCTTCAGGTATGCCAGTTAATTCAAAATTCAACGGGTTCATCTAGTGGTGTATACTTGAGATTAGTGAATACTACTTTCTTTTAACAGGTGTCTATCATTGAATAGATTGATTCTTTTTTATGTGCTACTACGCATTTTGGGCGTAGTGCTATCAAAATGGTCTTGGTATTCAAGGGCCAGTATCTGGTTATTTTTAAACTAGTACCTTGACTTTGTTTCTCTCATAATATATATATTTTTTCCTATCAAAGACTAGTATGAGTGCAGCAGGCATGATGTTCAACAAGAACAAGAACTAGGGAATTATATAAAAAGACAATTGTCAGTATTGAAATTCAATAATAATCTGAAATACCTAAGACAAATAATGTGCCTCCCAAACTACTGTGAATCTACCAGGAAAAGCAACCCAAAATTGAGACTCAAGTGAACATAAATTAAGATAGTTAATCTAACTAAGAATATGATATCCCAAGACCCAAACAAGTATATTATAGAACCCCCAAATTTTGTATGAATACCCCTAAATCTGCAATTACAAAACCCTAATTCACAAATCATAAATAATAAATATACACAATTAATATGTAACAAAAAAAAAACACAATTATTATAATTATCATCGTCTCATATTGCATTAAGGTAGCAAATGATAATATTGATTTAACTGCTTGTTTTGTTACTTTATTTCAAATTGTGCTGAAATATGTGCTATTGTAAGGTCACTGCTCATGAGTGTTCCTTTTTCCAATAATGGCAAACTGTGAAAAACTGTATTCAATTTATTATGAATGTTTTACAATGGTAATATATAGGCAGCTGTACATTAAAAACAGTTCCTAGGAAACTGACTAATCAATCCTAGAAATAAGTAATAATAAACACTAAATACAATGCAAGATGCCACCATCCAAGTAACCACCGTCCAAGGATTCCTAAACTAAAGGGTTTCCTACACTCCCCCTCAAGTTGGACCATAGATGTTGATCATATCCAACTTGCCAATGAGATCCTCAAAAGAGTTGTCCAGGTAGTCCTTTAGTGAATGTATCTGCAATCTGCTCCTTGGTAGGAACATATGTCATGCAAATGATTCCTTCTTCCACTTTTTCTTTAATGAAGTGTCTGTCCACTTCCACATGCTTGGTTTTGTCATACTAGACAGGGTTGAGAGAGATACTGATAGCTGCCTTATTATCACAGTATAACTTGATAGGTAAATCTAACTCAACATGTAGTTCTTCCAGTAACCTCCGCAACCATAATCCTTCACATATTCCTTGAGCAGTAACTCTGAATTCTGCCTCTGCACTGCTCCTTGCTACAACATTTTGTTTCTTACTTCTCCAAGTTGCCAGATTTCCCCACACAAAGGTGCAATATCAAGTTGTGGATCTTCTATCTTCTGTAGAGCCAGCCCAATCGACATCAGTGAATATTGCCACTTCCTTTTGTTCACTTCGCTTGAACAATAAGCCTTTTCCTGGAGATCCCTTTAGATATCTTAGAATGTTGAAGACTGCTTCCTGATGAGCTTCTTTAGGAGATTGCATATGCTGACTTGGTGCATTTACTGCGAAAGCTATGTTTGGTCTGGTATGTGACAGGTAGATTAGTTTGTCGACTAATCTTTGATATCTCTCCCTGTCTACAGGCTTCCCAACATCTTCTGTTCTTTTTCCAGCTTCAATAGGTGTATTGCTTAGTTTGCAGCCAAGCATACCTGTTTCGGTCAGGAGATCAAGGGTGTATTTTTGTTGTGAAACACTAATTCCCTTTTTTGATCTAGCTACCTCTATCCCTAGAAAGTATCGCATTTGCCCTAAGTCCTTTACTTCAAATTCTGTAGCTAGAACTTTCTTCAATCTTTCCATTTCCTCAATGTCATCTCCAGTGAGGATAATGTCGTCTACATACACAATTAGAATGGTCTTCTTCCCATCTTTCTGTTTGAAAAACAAGGTATGGTCAACTGTCCTTGGCAGTATCCTTCTCCTTTTATCACCTTTGTAAATCTATCAAACCATGCCATGGGAGACTGTTTGAGTCCATATAAGGACTTTCTCAATTTATAGACTTTGTTCTCCTCGCCCCTCTTACTGAATCCAGGGGTTAAAGTCATGTACACTTCTTCTTCCAGTTCACCATTTAGAAATGCATTTTTTATGTCAAATTGTTGAAGTGGCCAATCCAAATTGGCTGCCAGGGATAGAAGCACTCGGACAGTGTTTAACTTTGCCACGGGTGCAAAGGTTTCTGTGTAATCAATACCATAGGTCTGAGTGAATCTTTTTGCAACCAACCGGGCCTTGTATCTTTCAATTGTCCCATCTGCTTGGTATTTTATAGTGAAAACCCATTTGCAGTCAACTAGTCTCTTTTTTCGTGGCAAATTCACAACCTCCCATGTTCTATTCTTTTCCAATGCCCTTATCTCCTCCATTACAACCTCTCTCCATTCTGGAATTTCAAGTGCTTCCTCAATGTTTTTTGGAATTTTGACCTTATCAAGGCTGGAAGAAAAAGCACGGTAACCCGTGGACAAGGTATTGTAGGACACAAATTTTTCAATTGGATGAAGAGTACATAAACGAGGTTGTTTTCTAAGAGCAATGGGCGGATCATTATTATCAGATTTATTAGAAGTAGGTTCTATTACCTGTTCTGAGTTGTTGGGAGATTCTTGGATGGGCTCTTGGTTGCTCGGAGCTGTCACCAGTTTTGACTCTCTTGGTGCTTCGGGTATGAGTTTGTCATTACCTCTTGGCTTCGGCCTTCGTGAGTAGACTAGTGTTTCTTTGTTATTCTGTTGTTCTATTTCTCCCCCTGAGTTTAAGTTTCCTTCTGAGATTGGCAATGAAGTGGATGGTAGATTTGTGAGAGGGAAGTCAAGGGAAAACATGTCACTATTGGAATTATTCCAAGTTTGAGATTCGCTCACCTTCTCCCCCTGAATGGAAGATGGGATAGAAAGGAGTTGTCTCGAAAAAAGTGACATCAAGGTTGATAAAGAGACGACGGGAAATAGGGTCATAACACTTGTAACCTTTTTGGGATGGAGAATACCCCAGGAAGACACACTTGGTGGCTCGAGGGTCTAGTTTGGTGCGTTGGTGAGGATGGACATGCACAAAGGCAATGCAATCAAATACACGAAGAGGAAGATTGGAATTCAACTGAGAGGTAGGGAAGAATTTGAGAAGAACATCAAGAGGTGTAGCATAGGACAAAACACGGCTAGGCATTCTATTGATAAGGCAAGTGGCTGTAAGAATAGCATCACCCCAAAACATTTTAGGCATGTAGGTAGTAAGCATTAAGACACATGCTACCTCAAGAATGTGTCTGTTCTTGCATTCGGCAACCCCATTTTGTTGAGGGGTGTCAACACATGAACTTTGATGAATGGTCCCTTTTTCTTGAAGAAAGAGACCTAAGGTGTGGTTGAGATATTCCGTGCCATTGTCACTACGCAATATTGGAATCTGGGTGTGAAATTGTTTGGATCATGGCATAAAAGTTAATAAACACCGAACGTACTTTAGACTTATCTTTTAACAAGAAGACCTAACAAGTACGAGTGTGATCATCAATGAATGTTACAAACCATTTTTGTGTGAGTACGATTAGTTGATTACTGGTCCGGAAAGGTCCCCATACATCGCTATGAATGATTGTGAAAGGTTTTGTGGGTTTGTATTTGGATTTTGGAAATGAAGTTCTTTGGTGTTATGCAAGTTCACACACTTCACTTTAGTTGAACTTAAGGATTTGTGAAATGCTTGAGTAACTCATCCACTCAGTAGATAATCTATTTATATACATGATCAATACAATTTACAAGAAAGGAAATTAATTCTAGCTTTAATTCCCAAGATACAATGAATTCTAGGATACAATAAACTCTAATTAGTGGAATAATAATTATATCCTACTTCCAACATAATTATCTATTTCCAACACTTTCCCTCAAGCTGGAGTATAGATATCAAAAGCATCTAGCTTGTTGCAGATATAAGCTATCCTTGGTCCCCGAAGAGCTTTGGTAAGCAAATAAGCCAATTGGTCATTTGAGTTGACAAAGGATGTGGTAATCTCCCTAGAAACAATCTTCTCACGAATAAAATGGCAATCAACCTCTATATGCTTGATTCGTTCATGGAAGATTGGGTTAGAAGCAATATGGAGAGTTTCCTGATTATCACAAATTAATCTCATAGTTCTAACCTCACAAAACTTTAACTCTTTAATGAGCTGCTTTAGCCATATTAGTTCACATGTAGTGAGAGCCATAACTCGATATTCTGTTTCAGCGCTTGATTTTGCTACTACATTTTGTTTCTTACTTTTCCATGAAATGAGATTTCCTCCAAAGAAAACACAATATCCTGAGGTGGATCTCCTATCACATGGAGATCCAGCCCAATCTGCATCAGTGTAGGCAATAATTTCCTTATGCCCTTTATTTTTATATACTATCCCTTTTCCTGGTGATCCTTTAATGACCCTTAAAATTCTGATGACTGCATTCCAATGATCAATATGGGGAGAATTTAGGAATTGACTTACCACACTAACAGCAAAAGAGATGTCCGGTCTGGTAATAGTAAGATAATTAAGCTTTCCTACTAATCTTCGATATTTGCTTGGATCTGAAAATAATTCACCTTTATCAGGAAGGAGCTTAATATTTGGATCCATGGGAGTTTCAACTGGTTTACAATTCAGCATTTTAGTTTCTTCAAGAATATCAAGAGCATACTTTCTTTGGGAGATAGCAATTCTCGATTTTGACTGAGCAACTTCAATCCCCAGAAAATATCTCAATTTGCCCAAGTCCTTTGTTTCAAAGTGACGAAATAGATGCTCCTTCAATTGCTGAATTCCAGCATGGTCATTTCCTATTATGACAATGCCATCTACATAAACCACAAGATAGATACACAAATTAGATGAATACTTATAAAATACCGAGTGATCCACTTCACTTCTGATCATTCCATATTTTTGAAAAAAACCAAGCTGAATTGTTCAATCCAACATCGGGGAGATTGTTTAAGACCATATAGTGATTTGTGAAGTTTACAAACCAAACCTGACTCTCCCTGAGCAACAAACCCAGGAGGTTGCTCCATATAGATCTCCTTAGTCAAGTCGCTATGCAAGAAAACATTTTTGACATCTAGTTGGTGTAGAGGCCATTGATTCATGGCTGCCATGGATAGAAACACCCTGACCGAAGCCATTTTCGCAATAGAAGAAAAGGTATCACCATAATCTTGCCCCAAAATCTTAGTAAAACCTTTGGCTACAAGATAAGCCTTAAGACGATCCACAGTACCATTAGGGCCAACTTTTACAGTGAAGACCTAGCGACATCCCACAGGATTTTTACCTGAAGGTAAAGGAACCAAAGACCAAGTACAGTTGGATTCCAAAGCTTGCATTTCCTCAATCATTGCCTGTCGTCATCCTGGATGGAAAAGAGCTTCCTGAACAGTTTTAGGAATAGAGACAGAAGACAAGGAAGAGGTGAAAGCATATTGAATAGGAGAAAGACGATAATAACTAACAAAATTATAAATAGGGTGAGAATTACGAGTGGAACGAATACCTTTACGAACAACAATTGGGAAGTCAAAAATGGGTGAAGGCGGATCTGGAGACGGTTGAGAAACTGGTTCAGGCATTGAAAAATCGCGCTCGGGATCTAGTGGAGATGTGGAAGGTTCATGATGACGACGATGATAGGTGACCAATGGACGAGAATTATCTTCTTGAGTGGTGGTCGATGGGCTGAGAAAAGGAACAGGTAAAGGAGGAGTGATTGTTTCTTCCTTTGCAGTGAAGAATGGAGAATCTTCAAAGAAAGTCACATCTACAGAAACAAAGAAACGATGTAATGAGGGGGAGTAACACCTATAACCTTTTGGTACTCTGGAATATCCAAGGAAAATACACTTGATTGCGCGAGCAGTGAGTTTATCTTTTCCTAGAGACAGATCATGAACAAAACAAGTACAACCAAAAATGCGCAGAGGAAGTTTATATGTAGATTCATCAGGAAATAAAAAGGAATGAGGAATCTGGTTATCCAACACAGAAGATGGCATCCTATTGATCAAGTAACTTGCAGTAAGAACTGCATCTGCCCAAAATTTTAAAAGAACATTTGCTTGAAGTAACAAGGTACGGGTAGTATCAAGCAGATGTCGATGTTTTCTTTCTGCAACGCCATTCTGTTGTGGTGTGTGTGGACAACTAGATTGATGAATTATACCTTTTGAGGACATAAAAGACTTGAATGAGGTAGAAAAATACTCTTTAGCATTATCATTTCTTAAAATGTGAATTGTACGACCAAATTGAGTAGAAATCTCAGAACAAAATTTCTAAAAGTTTTCTAACAGTTCAGACTGATCTTTTCATTAAGTAGATCCAAGTACATCTTGAGTAGTCGTCAATGAAAGTTACAAAATAACGAAAGCCTAGAATTGAACTAGTGCGACTAGGCCCCCAGATATCTGAGTGAACTAACTCGAAAGAAGACTTGGACCGACTTGTTTTTTTATTGTGAAGGGAAGAACAGGCATGTTTGCCAAGTTGACAAGATTCACATTGAAGAGACTGTAAATGAGAAAGACTAGGAACCATTTTCTTCAATTTATTTAAACTTGGATGACCTAGACGATTATGAAGGATACTTGGAGAATCAGCTACAACACAGATGGTTGAGGAAGAAGGTTGAAGGTAATAAAGCCCACGTGATTCAGAGCCTTTGCCAATCATCTGTCCCGTACTTCGGTCCTGAATATAGAAAGAATCAGAAAGAAAAGTTACTGAGCAATTAAGAGTGTGAGTCAATTTACTAACTGAGAGTAGATTAAAAGGACTGCTAGGAAAGAGAAACATAATCTAAATTTAAAGAGGGAAGAGGAGAAATCTTGCCAATGCTAGTGGCCTGAACTTTCGAACCATCTGCAAGGGTTATTGAATGAGGAATTTTTGTAGGAGATAAATTTGAAAATAATGAAGGATTACTAGCAATATGATGTGATGCACCAGAGTCCAAAATGCAGGATCCAGAAGGCAAAGATTAAGAAAAACAAATTGAGGAACTACCAGGTTGAGGTACTGAGGATAAGACATTGTTGGAAGCCGCCTTTAACTTGAGGTACTCCTTATACTCATTATCATATAAAAGAATCTTATTTTCTTGTGGAGGATCAATCGTCTTTGCAGTATCCAGTGCCTGCATTTGTGACATATTGACAGTTTTTTTTTCCGGAAAGTCATTCAAAGAGTAGCATCGATCTTGAGTATGCCCCATTCGTTTACAATAAGAGCATTGTGGTCGATTACCACGACCACCTCTTCCACTGCCACGATCACGTCCTCCACGACCAGAATTTGTCAAGAAGGCTGCATAGTCTTCTTGAGGATCAGGTTTGAGAGATTCATCAGTCAATGGAACACGGAATAATCGATCAATCAATTCATCAACAATAGGAATGTTTGGATTTGTCAGGACTTGATTTCTAACATTTTCAAAGTCCTTATGCAAGCCATGAAGAACAAAGACCATGTACATCTCATTTAACTTGTCTACCACCTTTTTAGGATCACTATCAATTAGATGCATCTTGACTTGCTGAATTGTGGACTAAGCTTTGTTCAAATGGGAAATTAAGTCATGATCTTGCATTTGAAGAGTTGCCAAATTGTGGACAGAGTCATAGAGCTGCTGAATGTCATTAGCATAAACACTTTTTAGTCTTCTTCCAAATATCATAACAAGACTTATAGGAATGGTAGTGAACTAGCAATGATGGATCAATGGACTGCCAAAGAAGAGACACTAACTAATAGTCAACCTTTTGCCATTCATCCTTTAATGTAGCATCAATTTTCTCTACTTGAGTTGTCAGCTGATCAGAAAGTCCTTGACTGAGGAACCAAATTTCGACGGCTGAACACCAATCCATATAGTTTTTGCCATTAAGTTTCACAAAAGTAATTGAAGGAGTTCCTGAAAAGGCAAATGAGATAGGACTTTTTTGGCCCTTGTCAGAACTTGTTGCTGATGCCATTTGGTAGAAAAGAAATCAGAAATAGAATTACTTAAAGAACCGAATGATAGAGGCTCCAAGAGCACTTGGACCTAATAACCAAACAGTAGAAAATGACCAGTCTAACTACCTAAACAGACAGAGGAGAGGCCGAAAAGATGTTCTGGATAGTCGTAGAAATTTTTCGGCTACAGGAAGGTGGCGCGTGACCTACACGTGCCGGGAGGATAGAGGCGCGTGATCGGCGCGTGGAGGCACGTGCGGCAGTTTCCGGCGACGGCTGTTGGTGGACAGGCTGATCGGCGACTTCTGAGGCGATTTCCGATGACGGTGGGAGCTGGGTTGATGGTGGTGATGACTTTCTAGGAAGGACAGATTAGGAGACTAGGTTTTGGAGTTTTTTGCTGGACCAGATGGCAGAAAAACCTCCGAGGAACATACCAGCAAGACAAACCTACTCTGATGCCAAGTTGAACTTAAGGATTTATGAAATGCTTGAGTAACTCATCCACTCAGCAGATAATCTATTTATATACATGATCAATACAATTTACAAGAAAGGGAATTAATTCTAGCTTTAATTCCCAAGATACAATGAATCCTAAGAGTACAATGAATTCTAAGATACAATGAACTCTAATTAGTGGAATAATAATTATATCCTACTTCCAACATAATTATCTATTTCCAACAACATTGAACATCAAAAGACATTTTATTTGAATATAGCGAAGGAAATAAATGACACATGTACTGAAAATTGGGGTGGCCCATCCGAGAATGCCATAACATTAGGTCACCATTCTTAGGGACAGAAACAGAATTACAGATAACATTTTGACACGGATCTTTCACTTTAGCTTCCTCGAAGTAATAGATTTCCTCATACTCCTTAGCACTGCCAATTGTCATCCCTGATGACAGGTCCTGAAAAACACAATGGGATGAAATAAATTTAGCAGAGCAATTGGAGTGTTTAGTGAGCTGGTTGACAGACAAAAGATTGCAAGATAATTTTGGAACATGAAGAACGAACTCTAAAGTAATTATTAGAATATGAAGAATATGAATATTGTATATTCAATCTCAAAAACTAAATGTTTACATGGATAGAAATATATATAGGAGCTTCTATACATTAAATCTAGTCCTAGGAAATAAGCAACTAATTAATAAGCTACTAAAAACAATGTCTACACAAACAACCGTGGAATAAGACCAAGAGACCACCGTCCATAGTGGCCACCGTCCAACACTCCCCCTCAAGCTGGTGAATATATATTCTCCATTCCCAGCTT
This sequence comes from Ormosia semicastrata, assembly GCA_029884595.1. Lineage (NCBI taxonomy): Eukaryota > Viridiplantae > Streptophyta > Magnoliopsida > Fabales > Fabaceae > Ormosia > Ormosia semicastrata. The sequence continues at coordinate 6,234,092 of JAQQTO010000043.1, read as the reverse complement.
GGATTCAATAGTTTGAAATGCTAGACTATTCAACTCTTTTGTAAGTACATCAGCAAGCTGACCATATGTAGAAACATAGGGTGTACAAATTAAACCACATTCTAATTTTTCTTTGATAAAATGTCTGTCAACCTCAATATGCTTCGTTCGATCATGTTGCACCGGATTATGAGCAATGTTGATTGCAGACTTGTTATCACAATAAAGTCTCATCGGACCATCCCACTTGATCTTCAGATCTTCAAGAATGATTTTTAACCATAGTAGCTCACACACACCTTGAGCCATAGCTCTGAATTCTGCCTCCGCACTAGATCGTGCTACCACGTTCTGTTTTTTACTTCTCCAAGTCACCAGACTTCCACTAAGAAAAGTACAATATCCTGTAGTTGACCTCCTGTCTACTGGTGATCCAGCATAATCCGCATCAGTATATGCTTCAAGTACCACACCTCCATTTCTCTTAAATAGAATGCCTTTTCTTGGTGTTCCCTTAAGGTACTGTAACACTCGATATCTTTGCTTTCATAAATGAGATTCTTTTGAATTTGTGCATGAATTGGCTAATCACACTAACGCATATGCTATATCCGTACCGTGTGTGGGATAGATAAATAAGTTTTCCCACTAGACGCCGATACATTTCTCTATCAACTCGCAAAGATCTTCCTCTGCTGTCCAAGTTTCATATTGGGATCTATCTGAGTAGTTGCTGGTTTGCATGTTTGTATGACTGTTTCTTTTAGGAGATTCATAACATACTTTTGTTGAGAGATGAATATACCTTTCCTAGAATGAGCAACCTCAATTCCAAGAAAGTATTTTAACCTCCCTAATGCTTTAATTTCCAACTCCTTGGCTAAGCAATCGACTCGAACATGTTTCTCCTTATCATCATCTCCTGTTACAATTATGTCATCAACATACACCAAGAGAGCTGTGATTCCCCCTGAAGGAGAGTGTTTAACAAACAGTGTGTGATCCCCTTGGCTTTGTTTGTACCCCATAGCCAACATAATTTTAGCAAACCTTCCAAACCACGCTCGTGGTGATTGCTTGAGGCCATATAAGGCCTTTTTCAGCTTACACACAGTATTAGCATGCAAATACTTCCCATATCCTAGTGGAACCTCCATGTAGACTTCTTCTTCAAGATCTCCATGTAAGAAAGCATTCTTGACATCAAACTGCTGTAAATCCCAACCATAATTAGCTGCTAATGCCAATAATACTTGAACTGTGTTCATCTTTGCAACTGGTGCAAAAGTCTCCTGGTAATCAATTCCATAAGTTTGGGTATACCCTTTGGCAACTAATCGTGCCTTATACCTCTCTATGGATCCATCTGCTCTATATTTTACAGTATACATCCATTTACAGCCCACACTTTTCTTTCTTGCCGGTAACTGCACTAGCTCTCAGGTTTTATTCTTTTCCAATGCCTCCATCTCCTCATTCATGGCTTGTTTCCATTTTCCATTGGACAAGGCCTCGGGTAGGGTGGTAGGGATGGCAATGGTATTTAGGCTTATAAGGAAAACTTTATGGGATGGTGAAAAATTCTCAAAGGACAAGAAGTGTGAAAGGGGGTATAGTGGTCGTTTTGTGCACTTTCTGGTTCCTTTCCTGATGGCTATAGGAAGAATTTGGTCACTACTATCCATATGAAATTCGGATTCATCTTGCAATAAAGGGTTAGACATTATTACTTCATTCGAAGGCTCCGAGTTGGACTGTTGGGCCTGCACAGGTTCAGGAACAGCCATCTTCCTTCTTGTGAACACCTTGATTTTGCCATACCTTACATTCTCAAGAGCAGCCTCAGTCACTGGGTCAGGAATGGTTTTGGACACAGGTTCAGACACAGGTTCAGCATTATTGACTTCAGAAGGAGGATCAGGGACAATAGGAGGAAGGTCAAGAGGAGGACCATGAGACACAGGAAGTAAGGACATGTCAAGCAGGAAATTTTCCTTATCTTCCTTCATTGACTTCTCCCCCTGAAGATAAGGATGGGAAAAATAGGGCTCTTCTTCACTGAATGTAACATCCCTGGAGACATAGAATTTTCTGGATGGAGGGTGATAACACCTGTACCCTTTCTGGGTCGAAGAATAGCCCAAAAAAATACACTTTAGAGCCCTTGGATCGAGTTTCCCCCTGTTTGGACTGTGAATATGGACAAAAGATACACATCCAAAAATTTTAGGAACAAGATTATTGGAAGTGTATAGATCAGGATAGAAAGTAGAGAGGACATGCATAGGACTCTTGAACCCCAAGACTTTAGTGGGCAAGCGATTTATAAAATAAGTAGAAGTCAGAATAGCTTCTCCCCAGAAGGACTTAGGGACATTTCTCTGAAATAATAAGGCTCGGGTTTTTTCAAGAAGATGACCGTTTTTTCGCTCTGCTAACCCATTCTGTTGTGGGGTATGAACACATGAAGATTCATGGATTATTCCTTCTTTTTGGAAAAAATGCATAAGAGTCTGATTAAAGTAGTCCTTAGCATTATCGGACCTGAATCGTTTAATACCCACTCCAAATTGATTTTTAATCATGGAACAAAAATTTGGGAGAACAGTACTAATATCAGACTTGTGTTTGAACAGAAAAATCCAAGTAACACGAGTACAGTCATCAATAAAAGATACAAACCATCTTGCCCCTGAGACATTAGGAATGGAAGAGGGACCCCAAACATCACTGTGAATAAGGAAAAATTGAACAGAACTTCTTGTATGACTAATTGGAAAATTGAAACGTTTATGTTTGGCCAATTCACATACATCACAATGAAATTGTTCAACATCAAAACTTTTAAACAGAGAAGGAAAAAGACTCTTAACAATCAGAAAAGATGGATGGCCTAATCTGCGGTGAGCAAGTCAGATTTTGTCTTTATTGGCGGAAAGAAGTTCAGAGGTAATGGAATATGGGTGCCCAAATCTGCCCTTAGTCCTGTTGAACTGACAAGGTGCTTCAAGGAGGTAGAGACCATCTTGTTCCCTAGCACGTCCAATCATCTTCCTCGAATCCTTGTCCTGAAAAACACAATGATCATCGTAAAAAATCACATTGCAAGACAAATCTATAATTAATTTCTGGACAGAAACTAGATTTGTGGACAATTTAGGAACATAAAGGACATTTTTTAAGGTCACTAGGGGATTAAGGTGGACAGTTCCTACACCGGCTACAGTGGTCAAGGAGCCATCAGTTGTGGATATTTTTTTATTGCTTGGGCATGGAGAATAGGTGGAAAAATTAGTGGGGTTGTTGATCATATGGTTTGTAGCGCCAGAATCTATAATACAGGAATTGGTAAAAATTGTACCCGAGACATTGAATCCAACGGAAAAAGGTAACTTACCTGAACGAGTCAAAGAACAAGTACTTGAGGGCTTTTCAAGGTTGTGTAGAAGGGATCTCACCCACTCAATCTCCTCTGGATTGAAAGTCTTTGAGTCTTTGGTTGACTTCGACACTTTGCCATTTCCACTCTCGACTTGGGGGTTTTCCATGAAGCTGCCAACACCTGTCACGGGTATGTCGTGGCTTATTACAATAAGTGCACCATAAGTCATCCCAGTTTTTTGACTGACTGGGTTTTTCTCCTTCCAAGGAGAATGTGTTCTCCACCTTTGCTTCTGGCTTGGTAGAACCCGAGCCACCATAGCCAAAGTCTCGCTGATTTTTGGTTCAAGCATCAGCTCTCTCCTGCTTTCCTCACTTCGGATGATGGACACAACCTCATTAAAAGAGGGGACTGTAGATTTACCAAGAATCTAAATCCTCACCTGATCAAATTCTGGATTCAGCCCAACAAGGAAGTCATAAACTCGGTCTTGCTCAATAAACTCCTTGAGCACTGCTGCATCCTCAGGACATTTAGTCTTGATCACTCTATAATGGTCTAACGCCAGCCACAAGGGCTTCAATTGATTAGCATATTTAGTGACCTTCTTGTCTCCCTGTTTTGCAGCCACCGTCTTTACCTTAACCTCGTAGACTTGAGCAGCAACCCTGGCTTTGGAATAGGTTTGCTCAATGGCATCCCATATAGCCTTTGCAGTGTTTAGGAACATGTAAGTGTCACTGATATCCGGAGTCATGGAATTCCACAACCATGCCATAATCATCGAGTCTTCTTCATCCTATGCTTCAAACTTGGGATCACTTAACTGAGGTCCAGTACCCATGAGATGACTCAGCTTCCCTTTTCCTTTTAGTATGGTGCGAACAAGTTGTGACCACTTAAGGTAATTCTTCTCGTTTAGCCTATACGCAGATTGAATGTTCTACAATTCACTAGGTGGTTGGGATCGAGTATCGTCCATTGGTTGAGTGAAACTGGAAACCTCACCCATAGTGGACATTTTCAGAGACAAAACAGAATAGGTTGCTGTTTGGGTACTGTTCATGGGGTACTGTTTATGGTACTATTCATGGTACTGTTCATAGGTTCTGTTTAGGTGGCAATGGATGGAAAACGAATGGGTACTGTTTGGGAACTGCTCATGGGTACTGTTTACGAACTGTTCACGGGTACTGTTCACGAGTTTGGTTTAGGTGGCAATGAAGGCCAAAGAGGAATGTTCCGCAAAAGGGCAATGAAGGTCAAAAACACAGTTTGGTTGGCAATGAAGGCCGACCGAAAAAAAATCAGCGGAAAACAAAATCACTCTCGAATCGGAACTTAATCTGATACCATATTAGAATATGAAGAATATGAATATTGTATATTCAATCTCAAAAACTGAATGTTTACGTGGACAGAAATATATATAGGAGCTTCTATACATTAAATCTAGTCCTAGGAAATAAACAACTAATTAATAAGCTACTAAAAACAATGTCTACACAAACAACCGTGGAATACGACCAAGAGACCACCGTCCATAGTGGCCATCGTCCAACAGTAATAAAGTCAGAAATTTGAATACTCCCTTTGCCAGCAGCAAGAGCAAGAGATTCGTCAACAATTTTGACTCTTAAATTACTAGCATATGGGGTATATGATGAAAAAAGATGATAGGAGTCTGTCATATGGTCAGAGGCTTCAAAATCTATACTCCAGGGTGTATGGTTACTAAAGGTGTATAGGGCTTGTGGGAAATTACCTCTTTGTGCCAAATTACGAGATAGAGTATCTTTTGGTGACTGATCCGAGGCTTGGAGAGCAGATAACATCTCCATGATTTTCTGTAGTTGGTCATGACCGGAGTTGCTGCTACTGCCATTGTCAAAGTGGTTGCTTTCCACTTGTTGCCTTTCAGTTTGAGGCTCAGAACAAGCTTGATAGCCTCTGGTTTTGGTGGTCTGCCATGGTTTCCAGCCAGCTGGCTTGCCATGGATCTCCCAACAATTATCCTTGGAATGGCCAGGCTTTTGGCAATGTTCACACCAGAGGCGACCCTTTGGTTGCTTGGTATTTTGCCCACTGTAGGTCCCTCGGGATACAAATGTTGAGCCCTTTGGTACTGTGGTTGTGACCTCCTTTAACATGACTTTACGCCTTGCCTCTTCACGCCTTACTTCAGCAAATACCTAGTGGATGGTAGAGGTCTACGGCTGAGAATTCTTCCTCGTACATCATCTAAATCTCGATTAAGGCCTGCAAGGAACTCAAAGACTCTCTCCTTCTCCAATCTCTTCTTAAACAGTACACTGTCTACAGCACAATGCCATTCTTCATCACTGCTTAAATCCAATTCTTGCCATTGTGCCAGCATCTCCATGTAATAATCTGTCACCTCCTTTTCTCCTTGTTTCATGTGCCATAATGTGTCTTAATTTTAAAGATTTGAGAAGCATTCTCCTCATCAGAGTAGGTTTCTCAGACTGCATCCCACACCTCTTTTGCTATGGGTAGGAACATATATGTTTTCCCAATAGTTGGCTTCATGGAATTGATAAGCCATGAGATAATTAAGGAATTTTCTGATTTCCATTGCTAGAGTGCCACAACATTTGTTGAATCAGGTTTCTTTGAGTCGCTGGTGAGATATACGAGTTTTCCTCTGCCGTCTATTGCGAGTTTCACGGACTGGGCCCATTCTCAAAAATTCTTCCCGTTGAGTTTTTCTGCTGATAGTTGGATAGAAGAACCATCAAGTCCACTAAAATTAGTTCGACTCATTTGAGTCCCTAAAATTGTCGGCTCTTGGCTGTTGACAGAGTCATCCATGATTTGTTTCTGATTTGAAGCTCTGATACCATGTGAAAAACTGTATTCAATTTATTATGAATGCTTTACAATGGTAATATATAGGCAGCTGTACATTAAAAACATTTCCTAGGAAACAGACCAATCAATCCTAGAAATAAGTAATAATAAACCCTAAATACAATGCAAGATGCCACCGTCCAAGTAACCACCGTCCAAGGATTCCTAAACTAAAGGGTTTCCTACACAAACCTACAGTAGGTGAATTGGATTGGTTGCAGCAGCAAAGCTAGATCCAGTTGAATACAAGAAAAGCTTCAGAACATTTATGTAATATGAATTGTAGAGTGTTAGGAAGAGAGAATGCAAACAGAATCTAGACATTTGTCTCCACCTAAGCATGTGTTATCTTCTCAAGAGTTCACCTTAGTTTTCTGCCATATTTGGGAACTTTGTTGTCCTCAAGTTGAGTTGGTGCTATCTCTCCTTTAAGTATTTACCTCCTAAAAACACCAGAAGACCTTAACTTCCAAATTTTTTTTTTTTGGTCATTAATATAAAACACTACGATTTTCTACTTTTTTTAAGAAGAAACTCCATGAGTAGGAAAGAAGGGTGCAACAAAAGAGAAGGATAAGATATCTTCCTTAAATAATAGATACAAAGAAGAAACAAAAGAATGTGTAATCCTCTTCTTTCTTAATGAGTTCCTTTCTCTATTTTTTTTTTTAAAGAAGAAACAAAAGAAAATTATTAAAACGAAAGAGCTGTCGTACAGAGCACCAAAAAGAGGCCATAAAATACAATCTATCCCATAATAAATTTCATCTTGAAAATCCAAGCAATATGCTTCAGCCAAATACATGAGAGAATAGCATAATAGCACACTGCCATAAAACTTTACCTTGTTCATGCCAAAACCTTTGAAACTAATCAAAAGAAGTTGTTCAAACTATAAAACCCAGAGAGGCTTTCATAATTATTTATATCATTGTTGCTTGCTTGCAAATCTACAACTAGGGTTTTCCAACCTTATATGAAAAACATGAAACAATCAGTACAACAATTTACTTGCGCTTAAACCCCAGGAAGCAGGAGTAAATGATCTCGTTTCCCACTCAATATGTTAACACAATTCTGAAATAAATAAGAAAGGAGGTTTTAGTTATTGAAACGACCATGTTGTATATAGTATGCATTAAATCAAATGCTTTGCCTGCCATTTAGAATCTTGCTTGAATTTGTGCATTTGATTAACTCTATTGCATCTAGGGTTGACGTTAAATTTTAGGCACATTCCTGATGCTGTCAGCCAGAAAAGGTCATCCCTTAAGCAATTAAAATTGACCCAAAGTTGCAGAAAAACTTCCTCAATATTTTTTCTTTGTCTATTTAAAATGCAAACCAAATTAAGTAAGATGTTAATCTGGACACAATTTTTGAGAATTCTCTGCCCATAGTTTTCTGAGGATTTTTCTGTTGAAAAATCAAATCCTTGATCAAACTGAATCTAATGTTAAGAAACAGAACCAATCACTTGAATCAAGTGAGGTCAAACGTGTAAGTATGGGTTGTTTGTTTGAGGTGTAATTGTTTTTATGATATTCCTCTGGAAATATTATATTACCAGCCTGAATGTGTAAATCTTTTACATGGGTTATGCTATCTCTGGTGCAATGCTGATACCAATTTGATAAATTTTTTGGCACTTTTCAATTTGATTTTAGCTTTAATTTAAATGTAATAGCCTGCCAATGTGGAAATGTGTCTTTTTCTTTTTTTCTTTCAGGCATTTTCGCAAATGCGCCTGTCAGAAGCTTCTGCACATTTGGGCTCCTTTTCTGCACGAATTAAGGAGGAATCAATGTACGTACATGCAAATGTAGGAAGAGAAGGGCAGATTGGGACATCATGGATTAGTTCTACTGCTTCAAAAGCTGCTGATGCTGTGCTTTCGACATGCCCCTCTCCTTATGAAAAAAGATGCTTACTGCAACTTCTTGCTGCCACTGACTTCAGTGATGGGGGATATGCAGCAGCATATTATCGAAGGATTTATTGGAAAATTAATTTAGCAGAGCCTTTACTTCGTAAAGATGATGAGTTGCGTTTAGGTAATGAAACTTCGGATGATGCTTCACTCTTGTCTGCACTAGAAAACAATAGGCACTGGGAGCAGGCAAGGAACTGGGCCAAGCAGTTGGAGGCCAGTGGTGCGCCCTGGAAATCTGCTATGCATCATGTTACTGAATCTCAGGTAGTATTTACGGTTGTAAACCTGTTTGGAGTAGTTCTTACCGACCATAACCTCAGCCCATATTTAAAATATTAATGGATTAAATGGTCTAGGCAGAACCCCATTATAACTAATTCAAGGTTTCTTTAACTTTTGTAGTTGATATTGTTACAGATGGTTGACCTAACAGCTCTGCATATTGTCTCTTAATTAGTATAATTTTGGTCTGTCAACTTCATATTAGATTAATTAATTTTACATTGGTGGGCATGGATAAAACTCGTTTCAATGCAGACATTATATTGGAATTTGCAAATTTAGGCATTTTCTTCATGTTTCATATAACATCTTATTGTTTAATTACTACATCTTCTATATGTGATTCTGTTACTTGCACAGAATTGTCCAGTTGATTTATCATGTTGGCGTGACTTGTGTAATTATCTTGTTTTAAAAAATTTTGGTGCAGATGATCATGTCATTTGATCAAATTGATGGCAGAGATCCCTTGTGTTGAAAATGATGAGTTTTGTTGACAAATTTCACTATTTAATGAGTACATTGGACATCTCTAGAAGTTTATAAATTCGGTTGTATATTGAATCAGCTTAACTTTTGCTGTAAATCTGAGCTCTGATGGAGCCTTGAATTTTTCTTTGCCATTTTGCATGAATTTTTTCTGTGATGAGTTTTAGCACTTTTAGTTGATAGTTTTGCGCATACTTCTCACCAACTCTTTCCCCTCATCTTTCTTTGCTCCTTCTACATATGCTAGGCCGAATCTATGGTAGCTGAATGGAAAGAGTTTCTTTGGGATGTGCCAGAAGAGAGGGTTGCTTTATGGAGCCACTGCCACATACTATTCATCAGATATTCCTTCCCTTCTCTTCAAGTGTGTTTGGTTTCTAGTACAGTCAATGTTCAGCTAAAGATATATGCTATATTGCTTTATACTGAAAGTTTATCTCCATCGTAATGATTGCAGGCTGGGTTATTTTTTCTTAAACATGCTGAAGCAGTCGAGAAAGATCTTCCTGCAAGGGAGCTTCATGAACTTTTATTGCTTTCTCTGCAATGGTTGAGTGGGATGATAAGTCTTTCCAACCCGTATGGAACATATCGATAATTGCTTTCTGTTTCAACTTGAGTTAATATCTTTACTTATCATGCTGCTGAATTTTTCAGTGTCTGTCCATTGCATCTTCTGCGTGAAATTGAAACCAAAGTATGGCTCTTAGCTGTTGAGTCTGAGACTCAGGTGAAGAGCGAAGGAGACTTCAATTTTACCTTTTCTACCAGGGAGAATGCTATCAAGAATGACTCCAGTATTATTGACCGAACTGCAAGTATAATAGCAAAGATGGACAACCATATAAATGCAACGAGGAATAGAACTGTAGAAAAATATGAGTCCAGGGAAAATAACCAATTCCCTCTCAAGAATCAAGTGGTGGATGCTGGTCTTTCAACTACTTTTGCTGGGAGTTCAAAGACAAAAAGAAGGGCCAAAGGATACATGGCATTAAGACGCCCACCTCTTGAATCAGCAGATAAAAGTGCTGATACTGACGATGGCTCCGGTACACTCAGTTTAAAAAATGAGTTGCAGTTGCAAGAAGAAAACTTTAAAGTGGAAATGTCTTTTTCTAGGTGGGAGGAAAGGGTTGGAGCAGCAGAGCTGGAAAGAGCTGTACTTTCTTTGTTGGAAGTTGGGCAAATTACTGCTGCCAAGCAACTACAACATAAGTTCTCTCCTGGACAAATACCATCTGAGTTTAGACTTGTCGATGCAGCCTTGAAGCTTGCTGCTATTTCAACTCCTCCTAGCAATGTATCTGTGTCAATGCTTGATGAGGAAGTGTGTTCGGTTATGCGGTCTTATGGTATACTGAATGACAAGCACCGTGTTGACCCACTGCAGGTTATTGTCCACCCCCCTCCTCCCTGTCATTGCCAGTTAGTGATTGTTTTTTTCTATTGATGATAAGTAATGTGTATCAATACAATATTGTGGACATAAAATGCTAGGTTTTGGAGAGTTTGGTGGCCATTTTTACTGAAGGCAGTGGGCGTGGGCTATGTAAGAGAATAATAGCAGTTATAAAAGCTGCAAACACCTTGGGTCTCTCTTTTTTTGAGGCATTTAACAAGCAACCAATTGAACTACTACAGCTGCTTTCTCTTAAAGCACAGGAATCCTTTGAGGAGGCAAAGTTTCTGGTGCAGACTCATCCCATGCCAGCTGCAAGTATTGCTCAAATACTTGCAGAATCTTTCCTAAAGGTTTGCTTCTTCATTATTCTCCTTTATTATTTTGATTCTAGTTAATAATGTTTTTTCCCCATGGCATGGTGTGTTGTAATTGGTAAATGTGTTAAACATCCCTTCTGGTCATAAGATAGATTGGTGTCATTTTGGTTCACAGTTTTCTATTTGACGTGTCAGTTATACAGATATTATTTTAAACACCTCTGTTTAGATACAATTTCGTGAAGCTGATAGGGGATCATATAACTATACTGGTGTATTTAATTATTTATATTGTCCAGGGTGTGTTGGCTGCGCATCGTGGAGGATATATGGATTCGCAAAAGGAGGAAGGGCCTGCTCCGCTGCTGTGGAGATTTTCAGACTTCTTGAAATGGGCGGAGCTTTGTCCCTCTGAACCAGAAATCGGGCATGCCTTAATGCGTTTGGTGATTACCGGACAAGAAATACCGCATGCCTGTGAGGTATCATATTGATAATTGTCAGTTTTCACTATTATGTTCAGAAAATGGTGAATTAAATCAGACTCTGCTGGGAAAATTCTAATTCATATTGATTTTTGAGATGATGACTGTTATATAAAAACCATTCATTTGCCTTCACCCAATAGCTTAAGCTTTTGGGAAAGATGGTTCATGACATGGTATCAGAGCCTCAATGACTAAGTGGTCTAGAGTTCGATCCTTGCTTTCCCCATTCTTCTAAATATAAAGTTGAATTTCAGCACAAGGTAGGTGGGCTTATGCATTGTCCATGCAAGAGCGTTTGCGTGAGGGGCATGTTAGATATATAACAACCATTCATTTTCCTTCACCCAACAGTTTAAGCTTTTGAAAGAGATGGTTCATGACAATGATAAATGTAATCAATTGTGACCCCACAACAAAAGCCTTTTCCCACTAGGTGGGATCGGATTCGTGGATCAAACGACGCCATTGTGTTTTGTCATAAACCAAGTCTTCATAAAGGCCATTTAGATCTAAGTCCTTTTTAAGGGTTTCACCTGGAGTTTTTCTTGGTCTCCTTCTACCTCTAACTATTAGGCCATCCTCTATCTGAACAACTCCTTACTGGGGCCTTCTATTGGTTTTCTTGTCACATGGTCAAACCAACTTAGGCGATATTCTGTCATCTTTTCCTCAATAAGTGCTACCTTTACTTTTTCTCTAATGCATTCATTCTTAATCTTGTCTTGTCTTGTCTTGTCTTGTCTTGTATTTCCACTCATCCTCATCTTTGCAACACTTAGCTTATACTTTTGTTGGCTCTTTATCGCCCAACATACAGTACCATAAAGCATTGCAAGTCTTATGGGATGAATAAATTTTTATGGATGAATTTCTCACAAAATGATTGTTGGATTAAAGGTTTGGATCACGTGCATAAAATTCCACACTATTACTGTCAAAAATAATAAGATACCATGTCAAAAATAACGAGAGCTTTTGGAAAAAACTATATATTATTTTCTATCCCAGAGTGTTTACAATGGCAGCCATATATAAAGGGAGCTGCTGTACATTAAACGACCCTCGAAAATAAACAACAATTAATAAAACGCTAAATACAATAACTACACTAAAAACGTGGGAGCAAGGCCACCGTCCAACAGAGGCCACCGTCCATAAGGCCACCGTCCAACAGCTGGCATTAACATCCCCCCTCAAATTGATGCTGGTAAGTCAACTAGCAACAATTTGCCAACAAGGAACTGATGCTGCTGTCTTGTCATAGCTTTGGTGAAGACATCAACTACCTGAAGATCTGTGGAAATGTAGGGAAGAGAGATTACTTGGTTGTCCAAGGCTTCCCTGATATAATGGCAGTCAACCTCTATATGCTTGGTGCGTTCATGAAAAACTGGATTCGCAGCAATCTGAATAGCACTTGTATTATCAGCATGGAGAGGGGTAGAATGAGTTTGTGAAAAACCAAGCTCCTCTAGAAGACTTGTCAACCACACAATTTCAAAACAAGCAGAGGACATGGCACGATATTCAGCCTCAATAGAAGATTTAGAAACACAATCTTGTTTCTTGCATTTCCACGAAATCAAGGCATTACCTAGAAACATACACCAACTCGTAGTAGACCGACGTGTATCCGGACACCCAGCCCAATCAGCATAGCTATATGCTGTAAGTTGTAGCGAGGAGCTAGTAGGAAAGAATAATCCATGAGTAGGTGACCCTAGGAGATAGTGGATAATTCGACGAACAGCGGTGAGATGGAGATGCCGAGGAGAGGACATAAATTGGCTGACCAGATGAACTGCATATGAGATATCGGGTCGAGTTATTGTCAAGTAGATAAGACTTCCAACCAATCGCCTATAGAGTGTAGGATCAGCTAGAAGATCCCCTTCATCTTTCCTATATTTGACATTCACTTCCATAGGAGTATCAACTGAAGTAGTGCCCTCCAATCCTGCCAAAGTGATAAGGTCCTAAATATACTTTTGCTGGTTCAAAAAGAGGCCATTGGACCTATGATGGACCTCTAATCCAAAAAAATAAGTAAGATGGCCAAGGTCTTTCATGTGGAAGGTTGCGTGCAGCATCTCTTGGAGGTTAGTAATCAATCCACTGTCGGTTTCAGTAATGATAATATCATCCACATAAACCAAGGTGAGTACTATCCCTGTGGCAGACTTGTGGATGAAGAGGGAGTAGTCATACTGACTTTGTATAAAGGAGAAATTAAGGAGTGTAGTACGAAACTTTTCAAACCAAGCCCGAGGAGCCTGTTTCAGCCCATACAGAGAACGCCTTAGTTTATAGACATCGTGAGGGGAAGTAGTCATACCAGAAGGAAGCTTCATATATATTTCTTCTTTGAGATCACCATGAAGAAAGGCGTTCTTCACATCCATTTGATGCAGCAGCCAAGATTGAGAAGCAGCAATGGCCAGGATGGTCCGAACTGTAGTCATCTTGGCGACAGGAGCAAATGTCTCCTCATAATCAACCCCATATTCTTGTTTGTTACCAAGGGCTACAAGACGAGCCTTGTAGCGGTCCAAGGACCTATCAGAACGAAGTTTTATAGATAAAAGCCATTTACTCCCAATTGGTTTGACTGTATGTGGACAAGACACAATGTCCCAAGTGTGCTTGTCCTCAAGGGCTTGAAGTTCTGTTTGTATTGCTTGTTTCCAACATTCATGTTCCATAGCCTATTTGTAACAAGAGGGAATGGAAATAGGAGACAATGTAGCATATAGAGATACGGTTGAAGAAAAACCATACTGATCAAGGGGTCGAGTAGGTCGTGGATATCAGCGAAGAGGTATGACATCAGTGACAGGATCAGGTGTCGGACCAGAATCTTGAACAGGACTAGATTCATGATGATGACGTCTTTCATACACCAAACCAGGCTTGAACCGTTCCACAATTGTTGAAGAATCAGAAAAG